>CM062295.1:388910181-389155916 GCA_031216915.1 Pictodentalium vernedei | reverse complement strand
TTATTTTTTAATTTTTGCAAATATGCTGACTCATCAATTTTTGATGCCCCAACAAAACACCCTGACGCAACCGCTGGTAAGTTTTTTTTATTATTCCATTCTACTGGTCAGAAGGATGGCTTCATACCAAATAACAGTTCTCTGTTCCATGCGGTTTGGGAAATATGGGCGTTTGAAAATATTTCTATTTTTAGCTCCTGGGGTTCCCATGAGGGCACTTTTTTTTTTTTGCTTGAATCACGTACTTTTGACTCAATAATACCACATACCAAAATAGGTTCAAATAGGACCATCGGTTCAAAAATATAAAAGTTTTGGGGGGGGTGCCCAAAATTTTGCCCCTCCCATTACAAAGGCAAATATTGCTCCATGAACTTTGTTTGATCAAACTTGATTCTACACCTCAAAAAGAAGCTCCATACCAAATATCAAGTCATTGCACCCACGTTCATGAGAAGAATTGTTTTTTTTTTTTAATTTGGGATCATTTTCTCCCACCCCCTCCCTATGGGGCTGGGCAAGTTGTTTGAACAAAAACAAAATGCATTGTCAGAACAAGTAATCACCTCAAATATAAATTAAATCATTTCAGTGGTTTTGGAGGAGCAGGTGGAAACACCATGTTCACCCTGAGTGATCACAATAGCTCATCCTGACTTTAAGTCAGGTGAGGTAAAAATAACTTACCATAACAGTTTTACTGTTTCCTCCAAGTGCATTCTGAAGCAATTTGGTCAGAATGGAATCCCTGAATGGTACTGAAAACAGAATAATGTATGTTCAGCTTAAATCTGTTGAAGTAAAATATAATAATAAAAGACAAACCTTTGGCTTCTACCTTCATTTGCATTAGAGATATTTGATTTTTTTGTTGTGCCGGGCCTTTATATTACCCCAAATTCAAGCTGGTAAAAGGTGTCCCCAAATTAGGAGATGGCTACTAACAACTTGTTGTAACATTCTAAAATTAAGATATTTGTCAAGAAATACTTTCATGCCATGCAAAACAGAAAGCCCTGTATTATATTCTATTTGTATGTAAACTGACTAATCATGTAGTTTCTCATATTTTGGGGGACATTTTTGACTTGAATCCGGTGTCCCCAAATTAACTCAATCTAAAGCCCTGGTTGTGCACCAAATATATAAGCATTCACTCTGTAAAAAGAGTTTGAAACTTAACATATATACACTTGGAACTTAAATAAGCACCCCCTGTTTTTTTGCAGTGATGTTAATAGAAACTGTCATAACTTTGTGTGAAATAGCACATCGACATATACTGCCTCATATATTATCATGGATAATTGTGTGTCTTGGTGCTTGTAAAGTTTACTTCACTTTACTTTACTTTATTTGCAGCGCATGCAAATATTTATATACAATTACAATGAATGCATGGTAGTTTCAACTGAGTTTCAAGAACTAGTAAGAGCTCGCTGGGTGTGCCCTCCCCCCCCCCCCCTCCCCCTTGATCCACTGATGATTTACGACATAAAAGAAATATAATTTTGAAAAAAGCAATAAAGATAATCAACCAAATGCATGAAGTGGTATTTTTCAATCATAAAATGCTATCACATAGTAATTTGGGTACTTTTCAACTCACAACCTAAACACAACTCATCTGATATAATGATACCACACTGCAAACTAACATTTGACAATTTTCAAATATTTTTGGAAAATTTTAGCAGTAATGTTTTACAAAAAAGTAAGGCCTTTAATAAACTAGAGTGATGTCACACATGCAGCCCAACTGTCCCAGCAATGGCAATGCTTAGACACAAAATAGTCTGAGCTATCTTTTGTTAACCATTTACCTAATGAATCTGCTATATCTACACTTGTGATAAAAAAAAGGGGGGGGGGGGGGGCGTTGGGCTATAAGAATCAATTTTTTTTTGCATGTAATAACTCCCAATCCTTCAAAATGCATCTTTGGAAAAATTGCCTAAATTGGGGGAGGGGGGGGGGGGGGGGGGGACTGAACCCATATTCAAACTTGGGGGTGTATTACTAGCTGGAAAATACACATATCAACTTTGGTTGAAATCAAATAATCCAAAAATGGGTTAAATATTTCCTAAAACCGATAAAAGAAATCACTGATATGAATGCAATCATTAAGTTGTATTGACTATGCATGAATTAAAGTAAGAAAGTATGTGGCAAAGGCCTAATTTCCATTACAAAGAAACTAAGTCTGCAAACATGTTTTAAAAGGGGTTGAAATCCTGCCAATATTAATGAAAAGCACAGTAGAAAACTTCAGTAGACAGTATAGGACATTGTCCCAAATGAGAACAGTGACATTCCACTAAACTGTTGGAAGAATAAATGGGTGTAACTCTATAAATAAAACAATTTAACAAAAAACTTTAACCTGGAAGTTCTAAGTTAAATTGACTGCAAAAAAGTGTTAAATATGTCCAAAAATAAAATAAAACATAATGAGAATGATACAATCAATAGTAATTAATATTAATTAAAAAAAACAAAAAAACTGTAACCTTCATTAAAATACTTTAACCACAAACTTTAACCGAAAAACATAATGAGAATGATACAATCAATAGTAATTAATATTAATTAAAAAAACAAAAAACTGTAACCTTCATTAAAATACTTTAACCACAAACTTTAACCGAAACTCTAAATGTTAACAGACAGACAGACAGATGGACGGATGGATGGATGAACGAAAGTCATGACTATATCCCTGACTGCAAACAGTCGGGCCAAAAATGCATTTCTTTTTCCGCATGTGGTCAGTCTAAATCCTTCAGAATGCATTTTGAGCAAGGAAGAACAAAAATGCCTAACTGGAACCGGAAGGGGGGGGGGGGGGGATGTTTGGGTTTTTTTAACCACAAACTTTAAGCAAACCTGTGAAAATGCATTTTTGACGAAAGAAAAAAAGTGCTGAATTGGCCCGGGAGGTGTTGGTACATGAGTTTAAAAAAAGTTCTGCATGTAGTGACTGCTGTAAATAGTTCAAAATGCATATTGGAGGAAAGAAAAAAAAATGCCTAATTGGAGGGGGGGTGGGGCAGGGCAATAACTTCAACAATTAATCATTGTTAATTGTGTCATCAAACTTGACCTAGAGACATGTACTGAAAAGAATTGAAATCCGTTTAACTTTTGTTTAAGTTATGCCATAAAGAAAGGTCGGACAGACGGACGGATGGACTGATGGACAGACTGACAGATAGACGGATGGAGCGAGCTCTGCTATATCCCTCCCTTGTGGGAGGGGATAAAAAAGTAACAAAGTATGTGGTAGAAGCGTAATTTGAAATTCAGAGAAACTAAGTTCGAAAAGCATTGTGAAAAGGGTTAAATTAATGCCAATATTATTGGAAATCACTGTGTACAGCTTCAGTAGACCTTGCCCGAAATGAATAAAAGAAATGATGTTGTGACAGAGTGTTTGGAGAATGAAAGGTAGAACCTTGAAAAACAGAACTTTAATCCAAAACTTTATGCTGGGAATACTAAGTAAAATTGATTGGCAAAATAGGGTTAAATATTTCCTAAAACCGATAAAAGAAATCATTGATGTAAATGGAATCATTAAGTTGTATATATAGACCATGCAAGAATTAGAGTAAGAAAGTATGTGGCAAAGTCGAATTTCAAATACAAAGAAAGTAAGTCTGAAAAGATGTTTAAAAGGGGTTTAAAATCATGCCGATATTAAAGAAAATCACTGTTAGAAATATTCAGTAGATAGTAGACATTGTCCCCAAATAAGAAACAGTGACATTCCACTAAACTGTTTGAAGAATTAAAGGTGTAACTTTTAAACCCCCCCCCCCCCCCCCCCCAAAAAAAAAACCTTTAACCTGGAAGTTGTAAGTTAAATTGCCATACGAAAAAGGGTTAAATATTTCCCAAAATAACATGAAACACAAAAAAAAACTAGAGTGATGTCACGCATGCAGCCTGACTGTCCCAGGAATGGCAATGCTTAGACGCAAAATAGTCGGAGCCATTTTTTGTTAACAGTTTACCTAACGAATCTGCCATATCTGCACTCGTGATAGACAAAATTTGCTATTGAAATTTTATTTTTTCATTTCTCTACTTCAAAACATACCTCATGACCTATTAATGGAACAAACTTGATGACTTTGTTCCAATAAGGAGTAATAAGCCATGGTTAGAAGTAAATAAAAAAATGAAAAAATATGAGGTTTCAGAAAAATAATTTGTACTGTTGCCTTGGGGGGTGGGGGAGGGGGCAGTTGTGGAACCTATATTGAAACCTGGCCTGTATTACTAGCTGGAAAATACACATATCAACTTTGGTTGAAATCAAATAATCCAAACTGTAGTTATCAGTTGGAAACCAATTGTTTACAAACAGATGGATGGACCGACAGATGGACGGACAGAAGTCATGACTATAGCCCTAGTATAAACCGTCAGGCTAAAAATGCATTTTGTACAATTGAAAAAATATTGCATGAATGGCCCTGGGTGAGGAGGAGGTGGGGGTGGGGGATGAGGGGGGTGGGGAAGAGTGGGGGTGTGTTAGGGGAGTCCATTTTTTGTGGTCAGTCGAAATCCTTCAGAATGCATTTTGAGTAGAGAAAAAAAAAATACCTAACTGGCACCATGGGGGTGGGGGTGGGGGGTGGGTGGTGGTGTTTGTCTGGGTTTTTAACCACAAATATTAATGAAAACTGTAAAAAAAGCATTTTTGACGAAAGAAAAAAAAAGTGCCTAATTGGACCCCCCCCGGGGGGCAGATTACTTGAGTTTAAAAAAGGTTCCGCATGTAGTGACTGTAAATAGTTCAAAATGCATATTGGAGGAAATTCAAAATGCATATTGGAGGAAATAAAAAAAAAAAAAAATGCCTAATTTGGGGGGTGGGGGGGGGGGGGGGGTGGGGGGGGATGGGGGCGGGTGGTGTTTGGGTTTTTAACCAAAACTGTAAACAAGCATTTTTGATGAAAGAAAAAAAAAAGTGCCTAATTGGCACTCGGCTGGGGGGGGGGGGGGGGGAGGAGGGGGGGTACGTAAGTTTAAAAAAAGGTTCCGCATGTAGTGACTGTAAATAGTTCAAAATGCATATTGGAGAAAAGAAGAAAAAAAAAAGCCTAATGGGGGGGGGGGGGGGGGGGGGTAGGGGGTGTTTGTCTGGGTTTTTAACCCACAAACTTGGAGTCATCCTACCAAGCTACAATGAAATCCCTCCATAATTATGGCCTGTGGAATATTCTAAATGTTTTCGGGCTTTGGGCCTCTGTTGCCGTCACAGTTGCCCAAAAGGGGACGTTCTCATCTAGACATTATATGAAGTCAACCTATCAAGTTACAATGAAATCCCTCCATAAATATGACGTGTAGACTGTGCTAAAGGTTTTCGGGCTTTGGGGTTGGGCAGCCATCATGGTTAAATGATCGCAACCAAAAGGGGACATTCTCATCTGGGCATCATGTGGATTGATCCTACAAAGTTACAATGAAATCCCTTCATAAATATGACCTGTAGACTGTGCTGAAGGTTCCGAGCTTCGGGTACCTTTAGCCGTGACAGTTGCCCAGTCACATCCAAAAGGGGACTTTCTCATGTGTAGAAATTATATGAAGTCAAACTATGTAGTTACAATGAAATCTCTCCATAAATATGACCTGTAGACTGTGCTAAAGGTTTTCGGGTTTTGGGCTAGGGCAGTTGTGACGGCTGAAAGATCACGCCCCCCCTTGGGAAATTCTCATGTAGACATCATATGGAGTCATCGTATCAAGTTACAATGAAATCTGTCCATATTAAACATGACCTGCAGACTGTGCTAAAAGTTTTTGGGTTTCGGGCTTGGGCAGCCATCACGGTTGACAGATCATGCCCAAACGGGGACGTTCTCATCTAGAGGCATTCTATGAAGTTGCAATGAAATCCCTTCATAAATACGACCTGTAGACTGTGCTAATGGTTTCGGGTTTTGGGCTCAGGCAGCCATACCGGTTGACCGATCACGACCAAAAGGGGACATTCTCATGTTGACATGACCTAAAACCTGCATATGAAATTTCGTGACGATCAGACAAGAAATACTGAGTATAGTCTGTACTTGAAGGTTGAATAAAAAACTTTAACCATAAACTTTAACAAAACCTCCAAATGTCAACTGAACAGGAACAAGAAAGAAAAAAAAAACAAAAAAAAATCACTTGAACCTTCAGTAAAAAACTTTAACCACAAACTTTAACCAAAAGTTTAAATGTTAACAGAAAAAGAAGATGGACAGACAGACAGCCGGACAGACAGACGGACAAAAGTCATTACTATAGCCCTCACTGTAAACAGTCAAGCTAAAAAAACATAATGAGAATGATTCAATCAATAGTAATATTAATTTAAAAGAAAAAAAAACAAAAAACTTTAAGGTTGACTAAAAACTTTAACCACAAACTTTAACCAAAACTTCAAATGTTAACAGACGGACAGATGAAAGTCATGACAAAACAGGAAAAAAAAAAAACACTTCAACCTTCAGTAAAAAACTTTAACCACAAACTTTAACCAAAACTCTAAATGTTAACAGATGAAGAGAGACGGACGGACAGACAGATGAAAGTCATGACTATAGCCCTCACTGTAAACAGTCAGGCTAAAAAGACATGTTTTTTATCAGTTCAAAATGATGGAACCAAATTTATCCATTTGTATTTAAACTTAAAAGACCAAAACTACAAATACAGGAGCCATAAAATGGCCTTTTGAGATAAATTTACAAACTTACCCACACTAGGTCACATCTGGGTCAACCCACTGAGGCCATGGTCTCCCCCATTATACACAAATTAGACCAATCTAAAGGGTTGCCACATGTATTTATAATTGTTGAGGAAAATGCACAAAGGTGAGAGCAAATTTCAGCTTATGAACTAGAATAAACAAGTAGTCCAGGAGCTATAAGATGGCCTACGTCTCTTGATATTAAGCTTCTCTCGTGTTGATCTCCTCAGAAATTATGTCAGGTAGAGAGTGCATCCAGCAGTGTTTCACAAGTACAGTGAAACTCGGTTATCTGAATAGCTATTTTAACAAGGAAAAATATTTTCAACGGGTACATTCAGATGACCCGATTTTGGTAATTTTCCTACGTTCTGGTGATAAACAAGATGTCATAGATTAATGCTTATATTGAAACTACTGATGCCAAAGCAGGCTGCAAAATTGGAGAAATGAGTGCCTGTCCAAACAATATTTTGATATATTCAGCCCCTGTAAATAGGTCAAATTTGAACAGCTAGCAAACTGCTCAGGCCAAAGATTTTGTGTCTGCCCTGCCTTCTCATGCTGCATAAAATTATAACATGCTGCCTGTTACGACTCAATCAAAATTTACGAAGTGCCATTTTAATTTCAAGTTTTCACTCCAAAGTAATTCTTGAAAGGATACTTTCTAAATCTATCAGAAAAAATTATCATTTTTACTACATTTTCTGACATGATGGCAGATGAATTTGTACTGGTTCTTGTGAACATTTTAACAAAAATTTTACACTAACTCATTTGGGTTGTTTCTTCTGTTTTAGTAGGAACAGTACCAAAACAGATGCATTAAGCGAGTCCATATCTATTTGTCTAATTCACACTAGTTCATCCATGTTATTACCAAACGAGTAAACCATTGGGTGATTCATAAAATAGTTTTAAAATTCTTTCAAAGTAACCTGCAATGATATTATCCCAGGCCTCTGTTGATGGATTCAATGCATGTTCCTGAGTCATATACTTGCTGTTAGTAGAATTGGGCTCAGCTGAGAAACAGCCAGCATGATTTTTTTTTTGATGTCAGCACTGCCAATTGCCAATGCTAATTAGAGCTCAGAGTTCATCAATGTAAGTTGGTGATTGG
Source organism: Pictodentalium vernedei (assembly GCA_031216915.1). Classification (NCBI taxonomy): domain Eukaryota; kingdom Metazoa; phylum Mollusca; class Scaphopoda; order Dentaliida; family Dentaliidae; genus Pictodentalium; species Pictodentalium vernedei. The sequence continues at coordinate 389,148,033 of CM062295.1, read as the reverse complement.
ATTAGAAATTCATTTGCCGCTAAGTCTTACCTATAACTTTGGTCTTGCCACCTGCAATGTCCGCTAATGCTTTAATAACATTTCCCAGCATACTGAGTGACTGATTAATCATTGACCCCTCTTTCAGTCTGTCGCCAGTGGCACCAGTAGCATCTGCCCTCTCGCTGAAATGAAAGTAAGACACAAAAAAATTGTTATGATTAATGATTCAGGAAGTGGAATTAATCAGTTAAGTTAATCAACACACAAAAGTGAAGACTTAAAATCAATTCAGCAATGACAAGAATTATAAACATCATCTCAACTGCAGTCAGCGAGAGTTAGTAGTCTTCATAGGGCACAATTACCTCTCACACAAACAGGTCTGGTCATTTCCTCTAAATAATTGGAGACAACACAGAGTAATTTGTATTTTGAAATTTTTAATATTCCCATGTTCTTTAGTTTTAGACCCTTTACATAATGAATTGGTCACATTTGCTCACATAATTTAATAACTGAGCAGTTGAAAAAAAAACTTATTGAAAAAAAACTTTCAACAAAAAACATACATATCTTGTGACCTCTCAGTGGAGCATATGTATTTTGTCCTCCTGTTATTGAAATTATTGCTACTTTTTTCAAGGTAACAGTAGGGCCAATAACAGAATGGACATTTGGAGGTTTGTAATGGTGAGTCCCCAAAACATGCTTTTAGATGAATTAAAATGTATATGTTGTCCCCTACAAGTCACTTTTAATGAAACGGATGAGGGGAGCATTTGGTTGAATAATAACCCTCAAGACTTGTAGCGATATTAACAGTAGGAATTAGCTGCAAATGCACTCACCTACTTGGTGGGTTATGTTGAGAAATATTGAAAAATCAAGGTTTCTGAATTTTGATTCAGCCACATTTGGTGCCCATAGTATCACTTTTGTTGTTAGAGAATCAGTTTCTGGCCAAAGGCTCCAAGGGGGTTTAAATTTGAAATGTTGAAAGTGTGTTCATATATTCCGGTAGGGTGGATAGATGTGCATAAAGGTTTCAGAATTTCGATTCAGCCCCCTGTAGTGCCCATAGTACCACTTCTGTCGTTAGAGAATCGGTTTCCAGCGAAAGGCCCCGTGGGGTTTTAAGTCAAAATGTTGAAAGTGTGTTCATATGTTCCGGTAGGGTCTCTAGATGTGCATAAAGGTTTCAGATTTTTTATTTGGCCTCATGTGGCACCCGTTGCGTCACTTATGTTGTTAGAGAAATAGTTTCCAATGAAAGGCTCCTAGGGGTTTTAATTTGAAACGTTGAAAGCGTGTTCATATGTTCATGCAGAGTTACTAGATGTGTATAAAGGTTTGAGATTTTTGATCCGGCCTCATGTGGCACCCATAGCACCACTTTTGTTGTTAGTGAATCAGTTTCGGTGAAAGGCTCCTAGGGGTTTCAATTTGAAATGTTGAACGTGTGTTCATATGTTCCGGTAAGATCTATAGATGTGCATAAAGGTTTCAGATTTTAGATTAGTTGGACCACTTTTGTCGTTAGTAATCAGTTTCCGGTGAAAGACTCCTTGGGGGTTTTAATTATAAACATTGAAAGTGTGTTCATATGTTCAGGTAGGCTCTCTAGATGTACATAAAGGTTTCAGATCTTTTATTCGGCCCCATGTGGCACCCACAGCACCACTTTTGTCATTAGAGAAATGGTTTCCAGGGGTTTTAATTCGAAACGTTGAAAGTGTGCTCGTCTGTTCCGGTAAGGTCTCCAGATGTTCATAAAGGTTTCAGAATTTTGATTCGCTATGGGTGCCACAAAAGGCTGAATCTAAAATCTGAAACCTTTATGCACATCTATAGATCTTGTGGCACCCATACTGCCACTTTTGTCATTAGAGAAATAGTTTCCGGTGAAAGACTCCTAGAGGTTTCAATTCGAACCATTGAAAGTGTTTTCATATGTTCAGGTAGGATCTCTAGATGTACATAAAGGTTTAGGATTTTTTATTTCAGCCTCATGTGGCACCCATAGTACCACTTTTGTCATTAAAAAATCAGTTTCCGACAAAAGGATCCTAGGGGTTTTAATTTGAAAAGTTGAAAGTGTGTTCAAATGTTCAGGTAGGGTCTTTAGATGTGCATAAAGGTTTCAGATTTTTGATTCAGCCTCATGTGGCACCTGTAGCACCACCTATTTCATTAGAGAAACAGTTTCCAGTGAAAGGCTCCCTAGGGGTTTTAATTTGAAATGTTGAAAGTGGGTTCATTGTTCATGCACTGACATGCAGGGTCTCTAGATGTGAATAAATGTTTGGGATTTTTGATCGGACCTCATGTGGCAACAGTAGTACCACTTTTATCATTAGAGAATCAGTTTCTGGTGAAAGGCTCCTAGAGATTTCAATTTGAATTGTTAAACATGTGTTCATATGTTTCAGAAAGATCTATAGATGTGCATAGAGGTTTCGGATTTTAGATTCGGCCTTATGTGGCACCTGTAGTGCCACTTTTGTCATTGGGGAATCAGTTTCTGGCAAAAGGCTTCAAGGGGGTTTTAATTAGAAATATTGAAAGTATGTTCATATGTTCAGGTAGGGTCTCTAGATTTGCATAAAGAATTTGGATTTTTGATCCAGCCTCATGTGGCACTCATTTTGCCACTTTTCTCATTAGATAATCAGTTTCCGGTGAAAGGCTCCTAAGGATTTCAATTCGAAATGTTGAACGTGTGTTCATATGTTCGAGTAGGGTCTCTAGGTGTGCCTAAAAGTTTCGAATTTTTTATTTTATACCCGCAGCACCACTTTTGTCATTAGAGAAATGGTTTCCTGCGAAAGGCTCCTATGGGTTTTAATTTGAAAAATTGAAAGTGTGTTCAGATATTCAGGTAGGGTCTCTAGATGTGCATAAAGGTTTCAGATTTTTTATTCAGCCCCATGTGGCACCTCAAGCGCCACTTATTTCATCAGAGAAATGTTTTGGTGTGACAGGCGTCTGGGGGTTTTATTTTGAAACGTAGAAGGTGTGTTCATATGTTCCGGTAGCATCTCTAGATCTGTATAAAGGTTTAAGAATTTTCATTGGGCCCCATACGGTGCCCGTAGCACCACTTTTGTTATTACAGAATCGGTTTCCGGCAAAAGCCTCCAAGGGGTTTTATTCAAAATACTGAAAGTGTGTTCAGATATTCAGGTAGGGTCTCTAGATGTGCATAAAGGTTTCAGATTTTTTATTCAGCCCCATGTGGCACCTCAAGCGCCACTTATTTCATCAGAGAAATGTTTTGGTGTGACAGGCGTCTGGGGGTTTTATTTTGAAACGTAGAAGGTGTGTTCATATGTTCCGGTAGCATCTCTAGATCTGTATAAAGGTTTAAGAATTTTCATTGGGCCCCATACGGTGCCCGTAGCACCACTTTTGTTATTACAGAATCGGTTTCCGGCAAAAGCCTCCAAGGGGTTTTATTCAAAATACTGAAAGTGTGTTCATAAGTTCCGGTAGGGTCTCTAGATGTGCTTAACGGTTTCGGAATTTTGATGCGGCTCCATGTGGCACACGTAGCACCACTTCTGGCATTAGAGAATCATTTTCTGGCAAAACACTCCTAGGGATTTAAACTCAAAACATTGGAAGTGTGTTCATATGTTCAGGTAGGATCTCTAGATGTGCATAAAGGTTTTGGACTTTTTATTTCAGCCTCATGTGGCGTCCGTAGCGCCACTTTTGTCATTAAAACATTGGTTTGTGACGAAAGACTTCTAGGGATTTTAATTCGAAATGTTGAAAGTGTGTTCACTTGTTCAGGTACGGTCTCTAGATGTACATAAAGGTTTCAGACTTTGTATTCAGCATCATGTGGTGCTTATAGAGCCAGTTTGTCATTAGACAAATGGTTTCCAGCAAAAGGCACCTCAGGGTTTTAATTCGTAATTTGAAAGTGTGTTCATATGTTCAGGTAGGGTCTCTAGATGTACATAAAGGTTTCAGATTTTTGATTCGGCCTCATGTGGCACTCACAGTGCCACTTTTGTCATTAAGAGAATCAGTTTCCAGTGAAAGGCTCCTAAGGATTTCAATTCGAAACGTTGAAAGTGTGTTCTTATGTTCCGATAGGGTTTCTACATGTGCTGAAATTTTTCGGATTTTTGATTTGACCCCATGTGGCACTCACAGTGCCACTTTTGTCATTAAGAGAATCAGTTTCCAGTGAAAGGCTCCTAAGGATTTCAATTCCAAACGTTGAGAGTGTGTTCATATGTTCCGGTAGGAATTCTATCGGATCTCAATGGAATTCGGAATGAAGATTGTTTATGGGAAAGGTTTTCAAATGAGAAATGTCCCTGCAGTGGAACAAAGAAAATACATGCAAATAACCTCCCCACATCACCACATGTTGTATATATATTATATGTCTTTGTTCCCTGTCTCTCATGCGGATGGTCCAGTTGTCCCTAGACTTCAGTAACAGATGTTTCTGGACTTTACAATTACTTCTGTGGGGTGGGGGTGGGGATTAATTTTATGCTGTAAAACAAAGACAATAATTTCACATCTCCCATGTTGATGGTCAAATTGAAACCAACTATCAGTAACAGGTATACCTGGATCTCACAATTTCTACTGGGTTGGATTTCTGCCTACTGGAAAACAAATACATTAAACCCTCAATGTGTGTATGCCTAGTGTTGAAATTATGTCTATCTTTTTGTCTGTTTGCATTGTATATCAGGTTTGGATTATCAGATCCCGAAATTTGGAATGAAGATCGTTCATGGGAAAGGCTTTCAAATGAGTCTCTAATAATATTTCTTACATTTCATTTTCGGCACTTATCCCCCTTTTGAACTTTAAAAATTTGCTGTTTGCCTTGTAAATTAGCCAATTTTCTGTCTGTTCGCGTCGAATCTCAGGTTTGGGTCATCAGATTTCATTGAAATTTAGTTTATGGGAAAGTCTTTCAGTTGTCATTTCCCTGCAGTAAAACAAAGTAAATACATGCAAATCACCTCCTGACAAGTGTCATTTTGCCTGTACTCTCTATCTTTCATGTGGATGGTCTGATCGTCACTAGATTTCAGTAACAGGTGTTTCTGGCATTCACAATAAAATTACCTCTCAGGATGGGGGTAAGGGTTGGGGTGGAGTGTAATGGCGGGGGATAGAGATTGGGTAGATTAATTTTTGCTGTAAAACAAAGACAATAACTTTGCTGTTCCCCTTGTGAAATAGCCATTTTTTTCTGTTTGCCACATATCTCTGGTTTGGGCTATTGTATCTCAATGAAATTTGGAATGATGATTGTTTATGGGAAAGGCTTTCACAGTACCATGCTTTATTTCTTCTCTTTCTATTGTTTGGCGGTATGCATGGTGAGGGTATGCACCAGGGAATGGCCTACCTCTTGTTGTATTTAGCTTTTCTGGCTTCTTCAGGTGAGTCCTGAACCTATACATTCCAGGTCTTATTATGTCCCCGACTGATCCAGTTGGAGTGGGTATCTAGTGGAGAGCTGTATCCATCCGATCATTCGTATGTAATGTTTGTTGCATACATTACGTAGTTCATAACACAAATGTGTCCATCCAACATACATGCTGCTCCAGCACTGTCATTATTTGGCAAATTCAAATAACTTTTGCCATGATTATACCTCAAAATGAGAGAACGGATCCTACAAGAGAATTAATATCTTCACATAAGATTTACAGAGTTATTTGCCCTTGTTAACTAAGGGGATGACTGAAAAAAGGGTATGCACCAGGGAATGGCCTACCTCTTGTTGTATTTAGCTTTTCTGGCTTCTTCAGGTGAGTCCTGAACCTATACATTCCAGGTCTTATTATGTCCCCGACTGATCCAGTTGGAGTGGGTATCTAGTGGAGAGCTGTATCCATCCGATCATTCGTATGTAATGTTTGTTGCATACATTACGTAGTTCATAACACAAATGTGTCCATCCAACATACATGCTGCTCCAGCACTGTCATTATTTGGCAAATTCAAATAACTTTTGCCATGATTATACCTCAAAATGAGAGAAAGGATCCTACAAGAGAATTAATATCTTCACATAAGATTTACAGAGTTATTTGCCCTTGTTAACTAAGGGGATGACTGAAAATAATGTGTCCGTCCAACATATTTGCTGCTCTAGCTCTGTCAACATATGTGGGATTTAAATAATTTTTGTCATGCTTGTACCTCAACATTGGGGAACGGACTCTACATCAGAATTAATATCTTCGAATAAACATTTACTGAGTTATTCTCCCTTGTTTAACTTAGGGGATGATTGAAATATGTCTTCACACTCATTTCCGGGCAATAATTTTTGTCCTGTTGGTCACACGATGCCGATACTTCACAGATAGGTTAATGGGACAATGTTTTGCATTAATTTTGGGATCTGTAGGTCAAAGGTCAAGATCACTGTTGCTATAAATAGATTTTTGGTTTCTGTGCAGTAACTAGTTTCCTTTTGCGTACAATGCTATAAGTTCATATTTTGATTGCATGTAAGGTATCGATGGTTGGGATTACATTTGGGATCAATAGGTCAAATGTCAAGGTCACTATTACTACAAATAGATTTTTGTTTTCCCTGCAATAACTTTAGTTTCCTTCTACGTACAATGCTATGACATCACACGGATTATCTATGAGGTATCAATCATTGGGATAATGTTTTGCTATGCTTGTACCTCAACCTGGGGGAATGGAGCATACGGCAGAATATTTTTCTGTAAACATTTACAGAGTTATTTGCTCTTGTTTAACTTATAATAAAAATATTCTGTAAATCTTGGTTACAGCATAACTTGAACAAAAGTTAACAGATTTCAATTCTTTTTGGTATATGTCTCTATAGTAACAATGTCTACATCAAGTTCGATGACCAGAGATATCTGATAAAAATTCTGTGAGTTACTGCCCTTTGTTCACGAAAAAATATTGTGTAATGCATGTTTATAACTTAAACAATAGTAAGCAAGTTCCAATACTTTTCAGTAAATGTCTCTATGGCAACAATATCTATGTCAAGTTCGATGACCACCGATATCCAGTGGAAACTATTGGAGTTATTGCCCTTTAATAAAAAAACATAGTGCAATGCTTGTTCATGGCACAACTAACAATAAAAACCTGATTTCATTTCTTTTCGGTATATGTCTCTGTAACAAGTCTATCAAGTTCAATGACCAACAATATTCGATGAAAATTATGAGAGTTATTGCCCTTGTTTGAAAAATATTGTGTAATGTTTATTTATGGAATAACTTCAACATTAGTAATCAAATATCAATTTTTTTGGTATATAACTGTTTGGGAACAATGTCTACCTTAAGTTTGATGACCACAATTATCCGATGAGAATTGTCGGAGTTACTGTTCACTCCCCACCTCCATGCCAGTTAGGCAATTTTTCTTTCTTTGCTCCAAAATGCATTTTCAAGGATTTGGAGTGACTATATGTAGATAAAAATTCTATGCTTCTGACTTCTATGCCCTCCCCTCGCCCCCCCCCCCCCCCCCCCCACGTCAGTTAGATCTAAAATGCTAATTTGAAGGATTTACAGTGCGCAGATACGTAAAGATTTTTTTACACCTATGACCACCCTGCCCCAGTCTCATGTCAATTAGCCATTTTTTGTCTTTCCTCAGAAATGCATTCTGAAGGATGTTTTTTTTTTTTTTATTTTAGCCCAAGATGGGTTTGTTAGACAATTTTTTGTCTTTGGTCTAAAATGCAATTTGAAGGATTTAGAGTGTGTACAGGCATAAAAAAAATTCCTATGACCCTCCTCTCCCCACCCCCTCCCCCACCATGTCAGTTAGGCATTTTTCCCTTTGCACAAAAATGCATTTTGAAGGATGTTTTTTTATTTTAGCCTAAGATGTTTTTTTTGCTCCAAGATGAATTTGGCCAAATTTTGAGTGATTTTATGTGGGGGAAAAATGTCTATGCTCTCTGTTCCCAATTGGGGAGGGGGAGGAGGTGCAGGGGGATTAGCAGCTCTTGGCGTTGCAGGTCTCTTGTTGGTGTCTAGAGATAGCTTCTTTTTGATTTTGGTTATGCTCCCAAGAGACTTACCTCCCCTTTTATGACATCGTCGGGGGAATATTTGCATTGCTCTTGTTCTTGAACTGAACACCTTAAGGTATATTTCATTTATAGGCAGCTCACTTCACTCTACCACATGCCATGGCACCCCACTTCCGGGACCCCTAAATAACAACTGATTGGCCTTCGGAACCTCTTTTCATTCTAAGAGGACATGAGAAAATTTCTCAGTGAGGTATAATCTACTATTCCTCTTATCTTCATCTGGGCACCTCTGACTAGCAAACAAGTGGCTTTGGGCATCATATGAGGGCCATGAGAAATTTCCTCAGTGAGGTTTAATCTACCATTCATGTTTCCTCCTCTGAGTCTCTCTTTTTTGTTATTATGAAGATCGCAAAGGAATTCCTCATTGAGGTATAATTTACCATTCCTCTTCATCCTCATCTTGGTGTTGGAAGATATTTATGACATGGTGATATACTATTGAGGATACTTTTTGAGAACATCTATTAGAGGATACAATTTGAGGATATCTTTAGACCATAGCTATCTGAGAATAACCAGCATGCATTCAGTACTGCCCTAAAGTACAGATCTATACACAAAGTATAAGTCATAGCAGTTGAGATGCAGTAATTACATCATCACTGCTGCATATACTTTTTTATCAGTCTTCACTGAATTGCCCACAAAATAGAGTCATAGCAGTAGAGTAGCACAACAACCTTTTTACTGCTGCATAAACTTGTATCTGGCACTGACTGACATATGAAATCCATCAAGTTTAGAGTCTCAGGAGTAAGGATGCAGTAACTACCTCCCCAGCGCTTCAAAATCTCAAAACTATAAACCTCCTTCAGACATGAGTTCCAGGATGACTGAGTTTTAGAAGTGGAGTTGCAGTAGCTGCTTTCCTACTACTTCAAATGCAGAACTTAGCAGTGGACTACCTCAACATTGCTGCATCGAATTTCACCAGGGCATGCAAATTCAATTACAGTACAGCAGTAGTGATGATGCATAAAACTAAGAAATGCTACAATTGTGAAGTAGAGTTAAGGCATACTGATGCATTAAGGTATAAATGTGCAGTGGCATTGAGGCATAGCTCTTTTGAATGGTATAAATCAACAGCAGCATTGCAGTACATGTACCTCAATGCAGTAGACCTGAGGCATAAATGCAGTGCTACTGCACTGTGCAGTATCTACTGCATGTTGGTAGGGGAAAGATCGGTTCATAAATATGGCCTCTAGCCCGAGCCATATTGGCATTTGCACTTACAGTGCTGAAAGGAACACTAAATACATCAAGGTTAGTTTAATTTGCATAATTTACGCACGAGAAAAAAACCTGTATATATGTGATGTATCCCATGGTACTGAACATTCATGCAAAATAATGTTCAAATCAGAGCTGTCATATGGAAGTTCTGCGCAAAAATCTGATTGCACCTAATTTTGTACAAAATGGCTGCCAGCGCCCAACTTGAATTTCGGACCGGCTCCAAAACACTCGTTCTCGTCCCACGGTGATAACAAAGGTACCCAAGAAGTTTCGTAAAGATTGGTTCATAAATACGGCCTCTAGCCCGACCCGAATTGAATTGTTGACGGACAGATGGACGACTGGCCATGGCATAAGCTCAAATTTAACTTACGTCAAAGTTGAGCTAAAAACTTTAGTGGAATCAATTTCTGAATAGTCTTGATATTTTGTGTGAGATCTGGAGAAGTTTTGTGCGTCATTCGTACTTTAAGCATGAATGCCAATCCTATAAAGCAGAAAAATGAATGAGAAAATTCACAACTGTTAGGAAAATGGCCCCAAAATACCATTTTCTTCAATTTTCACACCCATACGAAGTTGAGTCTGAATAGAACAGAAAAAACGAGCTATAATTCTGCTGCCGATGTTTTTCGTAACTCCTGAGAATGCGAAGAGTGATATCGATCAACTTTCTTTGCAATGATTAAATCCCAAGACGCGAAAATCATGCCGGTGTTCCTAGAGGCACTCTGCTGTTGCCGGAGTTCAGGCAATTCTCCCCTCGACAGTCTCCACAAGCAGAGACACATTTGATTGCGTTCTTTCTACAAGAGCATATATTCGTTCCGCAGGGGTGTTTGGAGGTCATTTTGCATTTGCAACGAAAATTTTTAGGAGAGCTTCAGGCACTGCATCCAGGTCAGTCATCACGGGTATTAACTCATTTTCGAGAATCTCCCAGCCCCATTTCTGAGGATCTAGAATATCAATATTCAATTGCTTCCATTCCACCGTTTGTAGATGGACTCGCAGGCTGTGAAAGTATGCTGTGCGTTCAGTTGGAGGTAGTTTCTGAGGTTCGATTCCTGTCTTGCTGGAAGTGACCATTGTCTTGAACTTTGAGTATCTCAAGCCATTCAATGTCGCTGACTGCTTGCCAGAGTACAGCATTACAAACAGTTCAGCGCCGATTCCTCCAATTTCTGCTTGAAATATGGCACCGTCGTGCATTGTTGCTGATATCTTCTGAATCTCCCTGGACTTTTCTAACCTCTTGAGAAGCTGTGTTTTCCCATGGCCAAACGTTGCCGAAGTAACCCACTCCATGCATGTGTGAACAGGAGGTGTCGCCTAGTTGTTTCTCTGATCTTCGCTATTATATCTGCGATCTTCCATGCCTCCCCACCCCTATATGACTTCCGTGCTTCTGATTGGAAATAAACATCAGCCGAAGTATGATTCCAATGGTGAATGGATAGCACTAGTACATCAGTATCATCTTCGGCAATGACAACTGAATTCCTTTGAGATGAAAGTTTGATGGCACTTTCAACAATCAGGGTATCAGCATCACTCGAACTGCAGTTAACAGTATGTCCACCCGTTCTCGATCAGGAATGTGGACAGCAATTTTATGAACTGCATTTTGTTATTCTCGTTCGACAAGAACCGTTCCTGGTTCTTGTGTGCAGTCATGGTGTCTTTCAAATGGATATCGGCACACACCTTGACAGCTCTGCTTCTGTGCTCATGACTCTTCGTGTTTGGTCGCTGTCCATAACCATCGAAAACGACACAGCAATTCTGCCCATATCTGTTGGCCACATATCCAACATACTGATGGGCTACTTCCGAGTAGGTAGCCTTCGCCTTCCATTTGACTCTGTGGAGGAGAGCCCCTCCATCAAGCACGTACACAGAATCAGATGGCGGCTTCGAAAGTGCTACTTGATCTGTTATTGCAGCTGCCAGGTCTGCCTTGTTTGCTTTTGCTTTTCTGAGAAAGAAGTTTTTGAAGAGGGCTGTTGGCATCACAGTCAGTTTGTACTCGAAGAACTGTGCCACGTCGCGCTCCCTCTGAGCAATAGCTATCAATCGAGTGAACAGAGCTGATGGGTCTGTTAATACCCTCTGGTTATCCAACTTCACCCTTGGGTTCAAATGGTCTAAAGTGCGAATTTGATCACTCCTTTTGATGGTGGAATCAGAAACAACAACATTGTCAGAGTGTATCCCCACCCCTACCGACTCGGTATTGTCACGGTTAATACCATCACCCAAGGAAGCTGACAATCTGGAGGACATGGAGCGCAATCTTTCATTCTCATCGAACGGGATTGTACAAGTCAAACCACTCTAGTATTTTCATCATGTCGGTGTTGTCTCGTTTACGATGAGAAGTGCCCATGTCTACATGTTGTGCACTGCTACTGAGTTTCATGTCAATCAGCGTTGTCATAGCTTTGTGTATTTCCGCGCATTTATGCATGGTGTAAATCCACTCCTGATGCACTGATTTGGTCACCCCATGACCTCGCGTTAGTCCACCTCGACTTTTTTTTTTTTATTCACATAATAAAGCAATGTACAAAAGGTATACAATTTGAATACAATATGTAGTAAATACATTTCTAGTTTATTACTATATTTGATCCATATTTTAATTGAGCGCATGAGGACTTGTTCAATCACAAGGTGACTTGAAAGGCCTGCCCAAACCCTGGAACTCCGGTGTATAGCATGGAAACCATCAAAGAAGAACCTATCATACAACCACAGATGTTTCTCAGGCAGCTCAAGCATCATTTGCAGATACAACCTGCAACTCTTAGCGTAGTGTGCATGTCCCATGGCAGCGAAGAGGTTCGACATATTACTGACAGCAATAAGGTGGAGATTCCAATCGCCAGGGCATTCACCTCTGATGAACATTTTCAGTGTCTGGACATATTCTAGATATTGTATCCATAGCTTAGCAGTGTGCGATTGTTCAGCCAGTTTGGCTTTGTACTCGTCGAGGCAAGTGTGTACCCTTACGAGAGCTGCTGAGTTTACAACATCGGAAAGAGCTATCGAGCTGTCCAGCACATTATCATACAACTCCTTGTGTGTTAGTGAGTAGAAAAAAACTGGATTCACACAAATCCATGTCCTCACGTTTGCAAACGTTGGAATGCTGGTTTCGCAAAATTGATCGAAATTCGCTCTTACACCACCATCAGTATAAATGCTATAAAACAATTTCCCCAAAGCGGATTTTTGCGGATTTTGGATATGTTCTTCGGAAGACATTCCTCTTCAAAATGACACAAAAATCAGCTTGTCCCAAATTTTTTCTGGGTATGACCACTTTACTTGGTTCAACGCCTGTACTAATGACACTGTAGCTCAACTTGACAAACTTGAACTTGGCAAGTTATAAGTGAAATGGCAAAATTGAAGCTCATTGGTACCAATGTTATTTGGTGAAATTTCAACATAACAGCATTGTGTGTGCACAACGTCAGAGTAACCCAAGCATTTTTAACTGTAAACTGTAAGACTGGCTAAAGGAAGAATGTTGGTACACAAATGCAGTAAGTTCAGAGGTTATTGTAAATGGCAACATTTTTCACAGAAATGAATGCTAATCAATAGCTCTTATCTAAAGGTTTTGCCTAATGAGCACACCAAGTTCAAAAACAATCCTATGATAAACGTGGCCTGTAGGCCATGCCAAAGAAGAATATTGATGCACAAATGCAATAAATTCCAAGATTGTTGCTAACAGCAACAGTTTTTGATGGAAATGAAAAGAAAATCATTAGCTCCTATATCTTTGTCACCCTGCATAAGCATACAAAGTTTCAAAATAACCCAATAATGAATGTGCCCTCTGAGGCATGCCAAAGGAAGATGTTAATGCACTACACTAAGTTTGAAGGTCATTGCTTGTGGCAAAGTTTTGGGGTTTTTTTTAATGGAAATTCATAAGTATACCCTGCAGAGAGTGCAAAAGGGATAAGTTGCTGCACAAATGCAATAAGTTCAAAGGCTGGTGATAACAACAATAATTTTATATGTAAATGAGAAAAAGCAATAGCTCACATCTAAAGGTGATGCCGAACACACATACCAAGTTTCAAAGTCCGATCATAAATGTGCCCTAAAGGGTGTGTCAAAGGGAAATATTGAGGTCTGACTAAACTAAATTCAAAGGTCAGCGGCAACATTTTTTGACAGAAATGGAAGAAAATCGAGAGCTCCCATATAGATGTCACCCCACACAAGCACACCACGTTTGCAAGCGATCCAATCATAAATGTGCCCTGCAGGGTGTGTCAAAGGGAAATATTGATGCTTAACTGCACTAAGTTTTAACTAAGTTCATCAGAGGTCATTGCCACGGAAATGAAAGAAAATCGATAGCTCCCATCTAGTGGTCACCCCAAACAAGCATACCAAGTTTCAAAGCAATCCGGTCAAAAATGTGCACTGCAGTGTGTGCCAAAGGGAAATATTGATGCATAACTGCATGAAGTTCATTGAAGGTCATTGCCAGCGGCAACATTTGTTGACAGAAATTGAAGAAAAGAAAGCTCCCATCTAGAGGTAACCCCAAACAAACATACCAGGTTTCAAACCATTCTGATCATAAATGTGCCCTGTATGGCGTGCCAAAGGAATATGTTGATGCCTGACTAAACTAAGTTCAAAGGTCATTGCCAGGGGCAACATTTTTTGACGGAAATGGAAGAATAACGATAGCTCCCATCTACAGCTCATCCCAAACAAGCATACCAAGTTTCAAAGTGATCTGGTCAAAAAAGTGATCTTTGGCACACTGCAGGGTGTGCCAAGGGGAAATGTTGATGCATAACTGCACTAAGTTAATGGAAGGTCATTGCCAGTGGCAACATTTTTAGACGGAAATCAAAGAAAATTGATAGCTCCCATCTAGAGGTCACCCCAAACAAGCATACCATGTTTCAAAGCGATCTGATCATAAATGCGACCTGTGAGGTGTGCCAAAGGAAATTGTGGACGTACGTACAAAAGTTATGGCAATAGCTCAGCTTGACTGTCAAGTTGAGCTAAAAATGATGACTCAGCATTTGTTCAAAGTCCTGGAAAACTACCCTATGATAAAACGATGGCAATTTGTTTTGGACCATTCCTTTCTGCTGTTCCTAAGGAAGCTTCACACAAAATAAAAATTCTCAGTGCCCTGTAGCTTTGAAGATATGGGCGTTTAAATTTTTTTTCATATTTAGATCCTGCGGTTTCTATAGGGCGACAGGAAATTTTTTTTGCATAAATAAGGTACTTATGACCCAATAAGCCCATCATATCAAATTTTCTCCAAATCGGCCTCTCAGTTCGGAAAATAGAAATTTTGGTACAATTCGGGCTCCCACAGGAAGCCCAAATATGAACCCAGGGACTTGGCTTTAACAAACTTATATCTCACCTCCCTAAGGATACTGTATATCAAAATATTCTGACTGGTGGATGTGAAGAAGAATATTTTTGAAGAATATTCCTCATATTGAACTAAGTTATAATTCAGGCTCGCACAGGGAGTCCAAATATGAACCCAGGGACTTGGCTTGAACAAACTTGAATCTCACCCCCTAAGGATGCTGCATATGGTACCAAATATCAAAACATTCTGACTGCTGGATCTGAAGAAGATTTTTAAAGAAAATTCCTCATTGTGAACTAAGTTATAATTCAGGCTCCCACAGTGAGCCCAAATATAAACCCAGGGACTTGGCGTAAACAAACTTGAATCTCATCCACCTAAGGATGCTGCATACCAAATATCAAAACATTCCAACTGCTGGATCTGAAGAAGATTTTTAAAGAAAATTCCTCATTTTGAACTCAGTCATAATTCGTGCTCCCACAGTGAGCCAGGGTTTCGCAAATATATTTTCTGCGGGACCTATTTATTTTTTGCGGGACCCATTTCCAACATGTGTCTTAATCACATGAATTATGCTTATTTAAATTCAAAAAGATAGATTGTTGTTAGATTGTTTAATTGTTCAACCTCCACATCAAAAGCTATTGCAGTAATCATGCTGAAAGAAATTAATTAGAGCTGATGCGGTTAACCGATTAATTGACTAATCAATGATCAATGTCTTGATCGATAAAAAAGTAATTGATCGGTTAACCGTTACTTTTGAAGTATGGTATTATATGGGTTAACTAAGGAACAAACTTGCTCACGTCAATTATATGAGACAGAGTAACACATGCCAGTTACTTGTTCACTTGCATGATCACTATACTGTGTCAGTAGCTGGAAATGGTCATTCTAAACCCTTCACCAAATGCGGGAAGCAGACGATACTTGCAAAAGAAATTCTTGAATTACTAAAGATTTTCAATGTTTGTCTCAAAAACACAGCTTATGACCCCCATTGGAACAAGCTCAATGAGCTCGTTCCAATGAGGGGTCATAAGCTATGTTTTGAGACAAAAATTTAAAATATAAGAAAATTTGATTCGACATTTTTGTATATGGCGCTGGCCGGTTTTGTCCATTACGTTGAGTAAAGTTTTTATTATATAAATCATCAACGGTACGGCAATTATTCAGCTACCTATTAGGGCAAGTGATTAATCGGTTAACCAAGGTTAATCCATGCGATTAATCAATCAAGAAAACCCTTTAATCATTTCAACTCTAAAATTAATCTAATTTTATTAAATTTTATCTCATGAAAAAATGTTTATATTTTTGCGGGAACGGTAAATGGATCTTCTTGACAAGCATTTGCGAGAACAAAACGACCGTTCTCGCAATTTGCGGAACCAGGTGAGCCCAAATATGGACTTGGCTTGAACAAACTTAAATCTCACCCACCAAAGGATGCTGCATACCAAATATCAAAAGATTCTGATTGGTGGGTCTGAAGAAGATTTTTAAAGAATATTCCTAGTTTCAACATTTGGACTCCCATAGAGAGCCCAAATATGGACCCAGGGATTTGACCCAGAAGTCTTAAATGCTTTCCCCATTACCCACAGTGTTAAAAAATGCTGACTGAGCATTTTTTCAAAGTCACGAAAAAGTACCCCATGATAGACCCAACAGCAATTTTTTTTGGACCATTCCATTCTGTTGGTCCCAAGGAAGTTTCACACCAAATAAGAATTCTCAGTGCCATGTAGTTTTGGAGATACGGGGCGTTTTATATTTTGTTCTACTTTTAGCTCCTTAACCCCTTCCATTACAAAGCCAAATATTGCTTCATGAACTACGTTTGAACAAACTGGACTCTACACCTCAAAAGGAAGCTTCATAACAAATATCAGGTCACTGTGCCCACTGGTTCATGAGAAGATTTTTTAAGTATTTTTGGAGCATTTTCCCTCGCCCCCTCCCTATGGGGCTGGGCATGTTGAGTTAAACAAAAATGCAAACCCCTTTGGGACCATCACTCACACAAACTTTCACTTGAATTGGCCAAGTGGTTTTGGGCGAGAAGACCAAAACATGGTGTTAATGGATGAGACGGATGGACAATGGACGGAGAGCGATTAGATAAGCCCAGCTTGACTTCGTAGACGTGAGCTAAAAAAAAAAATTAAATGGTTCATGTCCGATATTTTACCCATGTTATTAAAATTGATAAATTTGTCTCTGGAGTGCAACAAGACTTATGCTATAGCATTGCAAAGCCTTCTTGCACTCAAGGGATGGAATACACCACCACCCATGCTATTCTGTAGATTATCACAATTGTAGAATCTGATAATCCTGGGCCTGGATATGCCCCCTGTACCTGACTGCTCATATGTCGAACATCAATCTCAATCGGCAGAGGAATAAAGAAAAAAAAGAACAAAAACCCCCAAATATTCCTCGTTTCAAAATCAATCCGGAACATGATAGGGTTGGAGGCATTAATTCCTCGGCAAAGACTCAGCTTCAGACCATGGCATAACAAATGCAGAGGCATAGCCACTGGGGTGGGTGGGGGTGGGGGTGGGGATACAGGTCCCCCAAAAGTTTCGCACCCCCTCTCCAAAACATTGATCCAATGCAAGTTTCAAACAACTTAAGAACCCCAAAATGCTATCCAATATAGGGCTACACAGGCTACAATTGCCTCATATTTGATCTTGGAGCTCTAAATTTTGCAAAATTTTCTCGGGGAAGGCCTTGTCCAAACTAGGCCCCTCTGGTCATCATCTGCCTCCTCCCACTTCCTTGTCCTAACTAGGACCTCCTGTCATTACCCCCCTCCTCCCACATCCATGAAGGGATGTGGGGGGAGTGGGTAATGACGGGAGGGTGCTAGCTTGGACTAGGCAAGGACCCCCGAAACCCTACAACATTACAAATATCATAGTCACAAAAAAATGGCTAGAAATGGCTAGTCCCCCCCCCCCCCCCCATCCTCCCTCAATTATAGAATCCTGGCTACGCCCCTGAACAAATGGGAGTCGAAACAATAAAAAACTCAAGTGCTCTGTACAGCATTTCTTTGTAAATTTTTGTTTCTTTTTAATCTGGTCATATTGACCTACCTATCCATAGGAGAACTGTGCTGTTTTATACAGATGCAGCACTGAGGTGATCAAAAACAGCACCCATTTTGTCATTGACAACATCAACAAAAATTGCGAGCACCACTTCAATTTCCATTCTGGTTTACATTTGAATTGCAATTTGCTGTTTCCTTGTGATTACTATTCTGTATCTTCACTGCGCATGTCACACTATTCCATGTAATCCGGAATAGACTACAGAAAGGAAACATGAGCATTGTGTTACACAAAGGAATACCACACAATCCAGTGTAGACTGATTTCAAGTCCTCCCAAGTGGAAGGGCAATTTTAACAAACACACAGGCCCAAATAAGCTTCATACACAGTGTAAAAATTCCACAAACTTAATAAACATTCATTTATGTTTAACTGGTAAAGTGCTGAGTTTTTTCTGACAACAAATCAAAGCTCATCATTTACTGCTCTATTACATTTAATTGGATAGTGCCTTATAGGCACTATCCAATTAAATGTCAGAGAGCATGGTGTTGTATAAAAAATCTGATTCATATCAGGGACAATAAAGGCTTCCTCAGGCAGAAGGTAGCTACAGACAGTTATTGCCTGTCACTTTTAGTAAAGCCCAAAATAGGGCTTCCAGCACTCTACCAGTTAATAGGAATAAGGAGTATTGTAATTAAAAGTCAAATGTGTGGTTGTTCATCAACTTATATTTCTTTGTTATCAGGTGTTAAAAAGTATTACAGTTGCCATGGACTGGTAATAATCCATGCATGGGCAGTGATGTCCACACATGCTTTTTCCAGGTAATAGAAAATCATCATCAATAAAATTTTAATTAAGGAAGCCCCGGATTGTACCCTGTGCTTCATGAATTAAATTTTTGATGCTTATTGCTGTAAACAGGGTTTGAAATCTAATATCATTGCATCAGCGGAAATATTGCCCACCCGTGGAAAGTGACCAGTCCATGACGGCTGTACTGTAGACATGGGGGTTGGGCACATGCCCTTCCCAATTTCATTCATTCACGCCCCCCTCTCCCCTGTTAACCCATATAATGAACATCTGACAAGACTTTTAATATCTAGATATTTATGCTTGTTCGCAACTTATATATTATGGACACAAATGGACACAGAGTCAAGGAAATTGTGTTTTTCTGTCTTGAATTTCACTTTTTTTTTGGGGGGGGGGGGCTTCCGACCCCTCCACTGATGAGAGGGGTACACTCCCTCTTGTCCTCATCCCCATCTCACTGCTATGTGGCTCAGGTGATGCTGTGCGTCATATTCTTTATGCCCTGGCCCCACCCCCACTGGATATTACTCTTGTCCTCAACTTTTATATCCTGGCTAAGCACCACGTGAAACCACGTGATCGAGAATGGCGGGAACTTAATTTTTTCAATCCTCCCAGCAGTTGGTGAAAAATGGCTTAAATGATACCTAATTCGTTTAGATTTGGCATGTAGCATGTACATGTTGTGTGTTTATCGTGTTATTCTATTCTGGTATTGAAAAACGGTTGTAAAGATGAACTTGGGAGAGTTTTGTGACAATTTGTGGATGATGCGATGTTGATACACGAACGGCTGTCTTGTGGTGATTTGATATTCCTTTGAAAGCTCAACCTGGACCAATGGAGGACCATCACCTTGTTCAAATGTTTACAACTATATTTCTATTGATAGATAAACTGTATGTATGCTTTCATCATTTATTGACATTATTGATGCTGGATTTCGAACTGCTGATCATTTATTTTTAGACATTTTCCCAAAACTAATCGAAAAATTTTGATTGTGTCAGGAGCAGACAAGAAATTATTGGCTCCATTGGTTGACCCAGTAATTCAATTTACAAACAAAACTACAGTGAACATTATTCGATCAATAGTTTGACGAGTGATAACAAACAATCTGTCAAACAATCAATACATTGTGTGTCAAACGACTGGTATGATCTCACAGCACGGGTGAGCTGCATGATATTGACATATTGAGACCCAGTTCTTTATAGTTAACTTTAACAATTTCTCCAACAATTGTTTAACCATTCTCGGGTGACGGTCTGCAATTGTATTGTGATGACAGATATTTACCTCCTTTGCACAGGCTCGGAAATTAATACACAAGACGAGTTGTTAGGCTACAAATGTCCACAGCAGACGACAAATCTGGAGACAAGAGTAGACGGTCATCACTGAGAGCACTGTGTCAACAGATTTAGCTTTCAAGCGACCAAAGGAGGGTTCTCTTTCAGATTCTTTCTTATCTGAGTTAGACGCTTCTACATCCAGTGAGATAACTGGGGACAAAAGTGATAAGATGTCAAGTCAAGCAACAGTACCTAAATCTATCCCTGAACCCTCAAAGGAAATGTCTAAAATATTTGTTGAAGCCCTGCAGGACCCATCTGTGCAAGGCATGTTCCATAACATGTTTCAGGCCCTGTTCGACTCAAAAATGGCTTGTTATGTTAATCGTCTGGAAGCTAAAATCAACTCTTTTGAAACTCTTCTCCAAACCAAAGACAATGAAATAGCCTTCTCAAATGTGAATTAGACGACTTGCGACAATATGGGATGCGAAACTCCTTTCGTATAGCAGGGGTCGCGGAAACTTCTGGTGAAAATACTGACAATATTATATTAGATCTTGCTACAAAAATGAAAGTGACATTGCAGATAGACGACCTTGAAAGAAGTCATCGCTCTGGCCCCCCCTTCCAGTGGTCGCACTTGAACAATTCTCGCAAAGTTCCGGAGCTATCGCATTCGGGAGTCCTTTTTTAGGGCTCGCAAAAATTTAAGACAATCGATAGAGACCCAAAATATCTATGTCAATGAACATTTGACAAAAGACAGGTCATTAATAGCACGTAATAATAATAATAACACTTCGGCCGGCTGCTGATTTGTCGCGGTTCTCGTATGAGAAGGCCTTGGTTACCCATGTTCTACCAACTGCCTCCCCCTATTCCCGCGCTTCTTCTCTCCTCCCAACACTCGAAGACGAACTGCTTGATGACATCCCTTGCCCCATTCTTCCCAATCTCTCCGATTAGTATATTAACCCTCTCCTTAGGGGCAGAGTTCTTGTCAAAGACAAGAAAGTTGCGGGCTCGTGGACCCACGATGGGGTCATATTCGTGAAAGAGTTCAGTGACTCAATCCAGAGAATATCTTATATGTCTGAAATGATACAACTTGAAAACAAATATAAACAGTAGTCATATCTATACTTTTTTCCAGTAAACTGACCCCATTCGCATAACATAAAACGACCACGTTATATTTCCTTATGAACAACATACTCCATACACCCATACCCCATTCCTACAAGCTTAATATCCAATACACAAAATCCAGTTTGATTAACACATACAAGTGAATCTGCATGTCTGTTGCAATAGTTATGTCTTTGTTTCCTACGGTGCATGTTGTTGGGGGGTTGGGGGCGGTTGGGGCTCCTTAGTCTCGGGCCCGCGGATTTTCTGTGCTGTCAACTTTGACGAAACTATAATTCTCCTTTATCATTTGTAATTATTTGCTACTGCACCTTGGAGTATCCACCTCGCATTCTCTTCCACTCTGCAGTTAAATGATTGCACAAACAAACCACCCAAATATTACCTCGAAACCAATTGCCACAAAAAATCCCTGTCCTTCCAATAAAACTGTAATGGGTATCACCAAAATTGATTGAGACACAATTCCCGAACGTGCTTTGGGGCGCTCCGACTGGCACTCCCAATTACGTTGTAGCTAACCTAAATGGCCGCGTAAACAAAAACCAAACATCATCTGGCGACCAATCGTTAAACCCTTAGACAGTTGCTATCCTCGTTGTGCCCCCCCCCACCCCCCCCCCCACCTCGCAACTTTGTGTAAGATTAATTAATTGCCAAAATATAGCATTCCAACTGCACCGCCTTTTACTTCTTCAGCAATAATTGGGAACTGCACAATGTATGAAATGGGGGCACTATTTCATACATTGTGTAATTCCTAATTGTTGCTGACATAAAATTATTGCTGACAAAAAGTTTTTGAACAATATTCATCAGGTTCCATCCACTCTGTCGAACATTTTAGACCCTCCATTCAGTTATAATTATTAGAAAAGTGCTTTGAAGGGGATCAATTGGCACTCTACTCAGCGCTGTGAAAACTTGAAATAATTGCACTTATAAACAACCTAAATACCAAATGGATCCCAAATTTTAACCCTTCCAAATAACTGCCGAAATAAGGCATTTTATTAATAGTGCATTTGGTACTGCTAAATTCGTTGCAGACATTCTCTTCAAGCAATCATAATTGTTTGCTGCAGTGCCTTGAAGAATGCTATTAAACATTGTCCCTCTCACTGTTGCAAACCTTAATAATTGCACAAACAAACCACTTGGACACCTTCACACATTTAATAGCAAAGGAAAGTCCTGACCTTCAATCAGTAAAAAGACACTTTTGTTTCTTAATAGATCATTCACTCTGACGCCCACTTACCCACAAGCTCTCCCAACCCCATTCGAGACCAGAGTAACAAGCAACTGAATGCATTACGGGATCTTGTAAATTATTAATGACTCCGCTACCCAACCTATATACGCATGGTTATCTCAATACCTATCTCACACAAGCGTAAGTATATCATAACGATCCAACTGCTGGGCTCCATAACCCATACCCAACTAAGTCAGCAATGAAGCTGATATTTTCTCTTGTGTTTGTGTATAGTTTGTTGATATGTTTGATTTTTTCTTTCAAACTTTCATTAACGTCTCCTCCTTCCTTTCTTCCTGAAATTCTCTTCTGACCTCACAAATGTTTTACATTGGCTATGACTGTGGCTTTCCCGGTTTCTGGACTTCTGGCTGTTCACGTGTTTATGCGCAGCGTGCCCCCCACTCACTGCCTATTAAAGTTTATTACTTTATCTCTTGAAATGAATAATGTGTAATATAGACACTCATAGAATGCGAGTGGGTCTATTCATCGTATGTGCACACAGGGGTGTACACAGAAAACGCTTACTTGACCAGTCGTGCATCATGCTTGCAAATCTTTTACTAAAGTATCAATGCAAAGGTATAACATTAATGCTAGCTATGATGCATTTACTGTCTGTCCCAACAGATACCCAGAGATTTCCCAATATACAGTCTTACTATATATTCAGACTTAGGATAGTTAAATTATCACATATATGCAATAAAACAAATTCCATGCACCCATCGTACACTTGATCTTGGCCAACAAAGCAAAGTCATTACTTCATCAACGAGTATCTGCTTGCTTGTCGATACCATTAGTTCTTTCTATATGCATATGTGTATTGATGCTTCTTGTTCTTTCCGGTAATATTGAACCTAATCCCGGTCCCCCTCGCTATCCGTGCGCAAGCTCCTCAAGCTCCAATCCATCATTGACAACATTTAAAATTTGCCAAATGAATATCCAAAGCTTAAAACCTAAAATTGACATACTGCAATGTGAAATGCCAGCATACAATATTTGGGCATTTACCGAAACTTGGCTAAAACCAACAGACAATAGTTTTGATCTCGAAATTAACGGTTTCCAAACTGTCCTTTAGGGAAAGACCGCCCTACAAGGGGAGGAGGGATTGCAATATACATCAAGACATCAATTTCCTTCAAGGTACGACCAGACTTAGAGTTCCCCCACTTGAAAGCATGTGGATCGAAGTCTATACTGGTAAACCATCCTTCCTGCTCGGTGTTTTCTATAGACCACCAAACAGTACCAACGAAGTGTGGGATATGATTACTACATCCATTGAGAAAGCTAAAGACTCTGGGATTTTGGACTTAATTGTTACAGGGGACTTTAATGACAATTCACTTCCGCCCATTCGGGGAAAAATTTGCGATATTGCTGATTACTTTAATCTTAGACCGCTGGTGTCTGAGCCTACGTTCTTCACCGAATCCTCTGCAACCCTATTAGATTTAATTGCTGTCAGTGATACAGTAGACGTTATATCCTGTGACGTAGGTGACTATTTTATTTCCAGCTTAATGCGTTATCATTGCCTAGTTTACATTGAAATAAACTTTAAGAAAATAAGAGTTAACAGTTTCAAACGTAGAATATGGAAATATGACGAGTGTGATTTTGAAGGACTAAACAATGCATTAGCGATTTATCAGTGGGACACTATTCTCGATCAGACAAACTTGGATATCATGGTTGAGGACTTTTGCTCCAAGGTACTCGAGTTAGCATCCGCATATGTCCCAAATAAACTGATTACTGTAAGGAGGAAAGAACCCAAATGGATGCATAATGAAATTAGGCTACTGATACGGCAAAGGAAACGTCTCTATCGTTCAGCCAAATCAAATAGAAGACCCGAGGCATGGGACAAATATCGCTTAAAACGCAACGAAGTTGTCTCTGCGATCAGAAAATCAAAGGCCAACTATTACAAAAAAATACAAAATACATTAAACAGTACTTCTACTACCCCAACATTATGGTGGAAAACGCTCAAACTGCTTCTGGGTAATAAAGTGACTGACATTCCAAACTTGCTCCATCAGAATAAAATTATTTCTAGAAATGTAGACAAAGCAGACACATTTAACGATTATTTCTGCGATATTGCAACACTCGACGACAGGAATGCACATCTCCCCCCTGAGCCATTCGACGAACGCCCTTCATTAAATAATATACTAATAACTGAAAATGACGTTCGTAATTCGCTCAAGTCTCTGAAGATTTCAAAGGCATCTAGTCCGGATCTCCTGAGCCCTCGTCTCCTGAAAGGGTGCATTGCCTCTCTCACAAGACCACTCACCACTTTGTTTAATACTCTACTTAGTAACTCCCACTTCCCGATGTACTGGAAAAGGGCAAACGTAATCCCAGTTCTTAAAAAGAATCCTCCAAATTTGGTGTCCAATTATCGACCAATATCATTACTTAGCTGTTTAGGGAAAGTCCTCGAAAGGTGCGTGTTTAAGCAATTATGGAATTTCATTGAGGAGAATAATATTCTTAGTCCTTTGGAGTCAGGTTTTACTCCTCACAATTCAACTGTTCTTCAACTTACGGATATATATGATGCATTCAGTGGAGCACTTGATGAGGGCAAGGACGTAAGAGTGGTATTCTGTGACGTAAGCAAAGCTTTCGATAAGGTTTGGCATAAGGGTTTGATATATAAATTTAAAAAAATGGGAATTTCTGGTGAACTCCTTGAATTTTTAAAATCTTATCTCAGCGATCGCCAGCAAAGGGTAGTAATAAATTCAGAAACCTCTTCTTGGAAACCAGTCTCCTCAGGTGTTCCCCAGGGATCAATTTTGGGTCCCTTGTTGTTTCTTATATATATAAATGATATAACATCTGACTTGACAAGTTGTATCTGATTATTTGCGGATGATACAACTCTGTACTTGATCGTTGAGAACCCTGATCGAGCCTCACAGCTTCTAAATAATGACCTGATGAAAATCGAGCAATGGGCTAGAACATGGCTTGTGGAATTCAACCCTCACAAAACAGAAACAATGATTATATCACACAAAATAGAACCTGTAGGTCACCCCACTTTAAATATGGTCAATACTGCCATCACTGAAGTCACAGAGCACAAACACCTCGGTGTTATTCTCAACTCGCGATGTACATGGGATCACCATATTAACCACATTTGTGAAAAGGCCTGGCCACGACTAGATTTAATTAGGAAAAATAAATTCATACTCGATCGCAAAACCCTGAAAAAAATTTAGTTTGCGTTCATTCGGCCTCTGCTGGAATATGCTGACACAGTTTGGGACAACTGTACCGACCAGAACGCGATGAAACTTGAAGGCATCCAAATTGCTGCGGCACGTATTACGACTGGCGCTACTCTAAGCGCAAGTAAACAATCATTATATGTGGAAACTGGTTGGGAAACACTAAAAAAAAGGCGGGAGAAGAAAAAGTTGATTCTGTACTTCAAAATGTTTCACAACTTGGTCCCCCCTTACTGATCGAATAGAATCACTCCCTCTATTTTGACTGACCAATCTCATGACCTTCGCAATGCAACCAATCGTCGCCTTCCTTTCTGCAGAACAATGAATTATCAATCATCGTTCATACCCTCAGTTACGAAACTATGGAATGACCTCCCTCTGGACATTAGAGACAATAGTTCATTGGTTGAGTTTAAAGATTATGTGAACAGACACGTCTGTCGGCCGCCACAATATTTTTTCGAATCCACCTCCCGAAAGGCACAAATATATCACTGCAGATTACGACTCTTCGTTGCAGTAATCTAAATGATCATCTCTATGAGAACCATTTATCTAACACCCCGCTTTGTGCTTGCGGTGAGCGCGAGACTGTTGAACATTTCCTTCTGAGGTGCCACAATTACTACCGTATTAGAAACGAAACCATAGGACTACTTCCGTATGCCCTCGACAATAATATCTTACTGTTTGGCTGTGAATTTTATAGTAATGTGGATAATCAAGCAATTTTCGAAGCTGCTGAAAAATTTATTATCCTTTCTGCAAGATTTAACTGAACCACCAAGTCTTGATATGCCTATCTCCGTCACAGATTTACGTGTTAAAATCATTTTGAAATATTACATTAAGTCCTGATAGCACCCAGAACGTTCAACTCTTTCATCTCATTCCGCTAAATTATAACCGAAAACATACACTAATGCATTTGGTACACTTGAGCTTTTCCGGGTAGACCCCTGCGAGTGTGTGAACATGCTCA
Source organism: Pictodentalium vernedei (assembly GCA_031216915.1). Taxonomy (NCBI): domain Eukaryota; kingdom Metazoa; phylum Mollusca; class Scaphopoda; order Dentaliida; family Dentaliidae; genus Pictodentalium; species Pictodentalium vernedei. The sequence goes on along the minus strand of CM062295.1, from coordinate 389,121,450 downwards.
TGCGGCCAGTGTGATTCTGGGGGCGGGGAGGGCCACAAGTCGCAGCCATATCCAAAAGGACATTCCTCAGATTTTCATAACTCTTTCATTTAAGGTTTGGCTACATTTGACTAAGCATCTTATCGGTAATGGCTGTTCACTATGTGAGCTATGACTGTGTCGTCCGTTCCCTAATCTTGTCTTGCTACCAATAGTCTCACTATAGTTACCTAGATTATCTGACAATACTCCCACGCGAGAATACAGCCAAGTAAGTGGCATTGTCACACATCCAGCGTTGATAGTGGTCGACGCACTATACATAAGGGAGGCGTGACCTCTTATCAGTTCTCACTCACCACCTCGTTCTTGGATATCGGCATTCTATCTACTACCTGACTAGAGAGATCGCCCATTATGATTCCCGGTGCCCAAATAAGAGATCTTATTGTTCGTCCACGTGGAAAATGTCCCAGGCCCCCGGACATTGCCATCAGCACTCGCGTTTCTCGTCGAAGGTGGGAGCTGGAGAGGATGGACGGGTGACAGGAACGGTGCCACAAGCTTTATTCATCCAGCACGCTCATATCACGGAGCTATGGGCTTGAGGTAGTATCACTGACCATATCTCCTAATTTTGATAAGCAAACACAATAATCTTCCTTGATACAAAAAGCACTCAGTGAGCAAGAGCAGAACCAAATGTATTCAATTTATCATTACACAATTTAGGCCATGGCTTCCATTCTGTGGGGAGCGGCGGCTTATAAATTGTAGCCTCTCAATTTATTTACTTCATTGCTATCTTCATCTTTGACTGCTCTCTTTCTTCTATATTCCCTAAATTCATAAAAGTGTTTCCAACCTACATGTATATCAAACTGTATCTCTAATTAGTAAAGCAGCTAACGGTATGGATTTAACTTATTGTATAGCTGTTTCGCAATGATATTATATGTAATTAATCAATGATGTGGAAACGACCTTGTACAAGCTATTGGCTTTCTGTCGAATCCACAAAATCTTTACATTCTATGCTGTACCATGATCGAAAGTTGAAAATAAATATTGTTTAAACTACGCACCTGTATCATGGTAAACTAACATCAAATTGTGTGCTTATGTCCAGTAGCTAACATTGGGATAGTATAATGTGCTTTGTCAGAAACTTGATCAAGTATTGATGACAAATGACAATTTTCATTACCAGTACCTGGTACCAATAATAAAATATGATTTGCAAATATCACCCTGCGTTTTTTCAGCTGTTAACTAACATAAAATTGTGCGCTTCATGAAAATTATTTTGTTATTTTGTTACTACCTGTTAAAAATTACTGTTTCTTGTTTTGCTATTTTAGAAAAAGAAATCACTCCTTTTCTGGCGGGCATACTAAACACCAAGGCAAACCGAGGAATACCAAGGTGAATGAAAACAGGAGTGAAAGGGGTATGGGGTGGTGTGTTCTTTTTATTATTTATTTATTGGTGTTTAAGGTCACATATTTCTGCACAACAGCTAATCATGACCATGACAGTTTTACGGGTGGAGGAAGCCAGAGTACACAGAGAGAACCACTGAGTAATGGCAAGCAACTGTCAGCTCCCCAACATACTACACAAGCAAGGTTAGCCTTGTTCAAAGACAGGTGCACCAACAACATGCAGTATGCCTTAGTACACAGCATACCGTGCCCCCGCATGGGCAATGGGGGTGAAGTGTCTTGCCCAAGGACACAAAGCTGTTGCCGCAAGTGGGATTCGAACCGAGGACCTCTCGGCTTGCTGCCTGCACCTCTACCTACTGAGCCACTGCACCCCTGGTGGTGTATTCTGATTATGTAAGTAGATTTAAGCAGTATGTGCATGGTTTTAATGCCATATTTGAGAATTATGGGTTCTGAAGTCATAGAGTCCACTGAAAAATCTTCCCTTTGGAATTTAGTAGGTAGCTTGGTAATGGTATTTAAAGACACTCCACCTCAGTAAGCAACAGTGTGAATTGTTATTTGTTAATCACATAGTGACTTCCTAATTAGTTTTCTTTGTGGCTGTCGGCAATTGTCTTCTTTGTTAAGACAGAAAAATTGTTATGGACCAATATCATGACATGGGAAACAGTATTTTTCAGAAGTGGTAATTTTTCAGTCGCCAAAGATAAAAAATACAAGAGTCCCCAGGGGGCCTGAGGGCGCTCACCTGACATGGTAATCTAAATATCAAACCAGGGACTTGACTTGAATAAGCTGCATATGCCCCTCCTAAGAAAAGCATATACCAACTAGATGAAGCGATTGTGCCCACACAATACACAGGATTTTCCTTCTATTTTGAGTTCCTGCACTTTTACGTTCCAAAATTGAGATAAACGCATAAAAAACAGATTTTTTTTTATATTTGTTCAGAAATTTTCAAAGTCCCAAACAAAATATTTTCAGACTAAAATTTTTTTTCTTCTTAAAATTGACTAAAACGCATAAAAAAACAAAAAACTAATTTCCGGATTTTGGTCCAAAATTTCTAAGTCACACCCCAAATTTTCAGTGTATAAAAAAAAATTTTTTTTGAATCTCACCCCCCAAAGTATGCTGCATACCAAATATCAAAAGATTCTTATTGGTAGATCTGAAGAAGATTTTTAAAGAATATTCCTCATACTGCACTAATTTGAACATTTAGGCTCCCATAGGGAACCCAAATATGGACCGAGGGATTTGATTTCAACAAATATGTGAATCAATGTTCCAAAGATGTTATATGTAAAATATGAAAGCTTTTTGGAGCAGTGGTTTGGGAGCAAACAATTCTTTAATTTTTTCCCATTGCCCACAGTGTTAAAAAATGGTGACTCGGCATTTTTTCAAAGTCCCGAAAAAGTACCTTATGACAAAACTGATGGCAATTTTTTTTTACCATTCCTTTCTGTTGGTCCCAAGGAAGCCTCACACCACATAAAAATTCTCAGTGCCGTGCAGTTTTGGAGATATGGACGTTTTCGTTTTTTTCTAATTTTTGGCACCTGAGGTTCCCACGGGGCTGCAGGAAAAAACTTTTTGGCATAAATCAAGTACTTAAAACCCAATAATACCTCATATTAAATTTGGTTCAAATTGGCCTCTCGGTTCAGAAAATAGAAATTCTGGGCTGGGCAAAAATTCTTGCCTCTCTCAGAACAAAGGCAAATATTGCCCGTCAAACTTCTCTTGAACAAACTTGAGTCTACACCTGAAATGGAAGCTGCATACCACTTATCATGTCTCTGCTACGGCAGGTTCATGAGAAGCAGATTTTTTTTAATTTTGTGCATTTTGGCCCCACCCCCCTCCACAATATGAGCAGAAACCCAATTTGAAGAAAAACCCTATATGACCGCTACTCATGTGAATTTTCATTGAACTGCAGCCAGTGGCTTGGGAGAAAATGACCCAAACACCACCTTCACGACATATGACAGACGAAGGACGACGGATGAGACAAAAAGTGATCAGAATAGCTCACCCTGACTTTCAGTCAGCTGAGCTAAAAATTGAGGTAAGACTAGAGACATGGTCAGCACTCATGGCTGACCAATGGGACCGACGATTAAAAGGATACTGACTTAATTTTTCTACAATTCTATAAAACGGCAGCAATTGTAAAAAAAATGGTCGCATAAAGAAGGTGAAAACCTTGAAAACAAAAAAGTGTCAACAAATCACCATAAATTAGTGCCGTTATCACAGGCAATGGGCTAAAAAGTATACTGTATTATATACAGTAGGTGCAGAGTGTATTATCACTAAATCACCCACAGAGTGGAGATTTCACCCAAACAATAAGTCCAAATTTGTTGCAAAGTATAACAAGCACAAGTTAAGCTCTGGACAGCCAATGGACCTCTGGGTTAAACCTGGAGGTCCATTGACTCCACTGACTGAAACATTTCTTGTGTTTTTTGTCCATATGTACAGAATTTGAAAGTGATACTTTGCGTGATAACTCCGCTCCACAGGTGCTTTTGTTGCAATCCTCTCCCCATGTACTGTGTACATATACCAAATACAAGCTGTAGCTTTGGGTGTACAGCCGAGCGATACTTATCACAGTATGCCACAAAATCCTAATAACATAAAGCCAACAATGGCAAAACAAAAAAATATAAATAAATAAATGAAAATTAAAAAACCCAAACTTTACAGCAGCCAGAACTAAAAAGTTTGGCCGGCCCAAGGCCCAGATAAAATCTGATGGGAGGTTTATTTTTATCAAATATTACAGTGATCTGTTTTATGATACCCAGTTACCACTTAAGTGCTTCATCCACGCACAGACGTAGCCTATTAATAACCAAGTAACCTACTATATACCAAGAGGTAGTTTTCGGTAACAACTCAGTCTACATGTATATATCTTGCATTTACTCAAATAAATCAAGTAATATCATGTATATTGCTTCGAAGGAATCAATTAAATGTCTGCAATTATATTTAAACCTTTTTAAACAACCCTAACTTACTTTTTTTCTTTTCACCTCTGTATCTCTCGGTATACCTGGGTGTTTAGTAGGAAACTTTTCTGGGGGGTGGTTTGGTTTGGATCAAATTGCCACATTATGATTTGGGTTAAATTAGCAGCCGGTTTGGGTCAAATTGCTGGAGGACACTTTGGATGTAATTCTCAATGATGACAGTATATTATAGAACACGTGGAACGTGGATTTATGTATTTATTTTTGGCAGTTTAACAGCACTTTTGAAGGTTAGGGTCACCTTGTGTCGGACTGTTTTATGGGTGGAGGAAGTTGGAGTCCCAGGAGAGAACCACTGAGCAAATGCCAGGCTCCCAACATACTAACTCCACACGAGCAGGGTTAGCAATGATTGAAGACAAGTGCACCATCAACGTACTGTACATCTTAGCACACAATGCCACTGTGCCTGCACATGGGCAATGGGGGTGCAGTATCTTGCCCAAATTGTGGAAACATATATGGAGAGGTGTCTGGGGAAAAGGAGTAAAAGACCCACACAAGAGAAACGGCACATGCAGGTTGATAATTGTAATGCATTGTTACGGATGTAATATAAATGTACAAATTATACTCAAATGTCAAAAGTTGTGCTTCTGAATACTAAACTGTAAAAATATAGACAAATACATCAGTAAAACAGAAATAAAACATAGTGTCACTGCAAGTTCTGTTTTTATTTAATCTATATTCCATACCTCATTGACATACCACCAAAACCCTCTCTATTTGTCTGATTTCACGCATCGGTCAATGCAGATACGGTAAAAATTTTCAATTTTGTAAAAATTATGAAAATTTTAATGGAAATTGTTTTCTTCGGTAAATTCTTTGGGGAAAAAAATACTAAAGGAAACAATTACATTGCATTACCAAAATAAAATTTAAATTTAGGGGCAAAACCACCCACCTCTGTCTGTGGGGCGAAATGACCTGGGGCAAATAAGGATTTGGGTGAAACGACTCGAGGAGCGAACAGGAATTGGGGAGAACGACGCTGGAGCAACTTATCAGCAAGATAGGCATGGACACGTAGCTAGTGAAGTTCAAGAATCAAAACGAATTGCAGTTTTTGAATTATCCTAATTTTAAGGTGTAATAAATAGTAATGAAAAGTTTGCTTGAAAATAGGTGTATCACCTATTTTCAAGCAAACTTTTCATTACTATTTATTACACCTTAAAATTAGGATAATTCAAAAACTGCAATTCGTTTTGATTCTTGAACTTCACTAGCTACGTGTCCATGCCTATCTTTATGAAACTGCATCAATATAATCATCAAGATCACCAGTTTTATCTGCATTTTTTCAATGAAGGTACATCCTGTAATTGCCGAATAGGACAAGTTACAACGAAATCAGGAGAGTTTGATCTGAAATAACAAGATTATTTGCTGAGCGTATTGAAAAACCTCTAAAAGGACAATACGAGTGATGTGTAGACATGTAAATATCACGCAAATCTGAGATGCGAGTTGGGTTGCAACAGAAACGAATGCATTTGAAATTTTTTTTGCTTGTTGATATCGGCCCAAAGATTCCTTGAGGGGGATAAGCCGATTGCAATTGTATCGGCAATTGTGAACCAGAAGTCACGTGATTTTTTCCCTGAAATTTACTGTCAAATTCAAAATATCGCTCGATGGTATTAGAGAATTCTGTTCTGGAACACATTTATCTGATTGGGTATGTGGAACCCCTTGCGGGATTTATGGCCCTCTGGGGTTCCTATAATGCCACAAGTGGGAAGGTGGTTTGCACATATTTTCTTTGTTTTACTGCTGGGGTATGACTCATTTGAAAGCCTTTCCCATAAACAACTTGTATCCCAAATTTTACTGAAATCTGAGAAGTAATGTTGAAGTTATAATGCAAACAGACATCAGAGTGCAGATGGGCATATATACGGACGGACATATGGATCGACTTCAAATGCAAGAGATTGTACCAGAGGTGCTGACATACCAGTGTCAAGGATAAGGCTGTGTCAGATGACAGACAAAATCTCACCCAATGGACCCTGCAACAAATCTCAGGGCAAAAAAGTTTTTTGTGTAAAATCTTTGAAGTGTTCACAAAACCATTTTAGAACTCAAAACACCAGAGTAACTCAACAGGGTCATGTAATATTAAGAACAGCATGCTAAATATGCACCCCACTTCCTCCATCCCCCCCCCCCCCCCATCTCTGCAAATGCTAAGATAGACATAGTTTCAACACAATTAAGGCATACACACAAGGGGTTTATCATCTTTGTTTTACAGCAGAGAGAAATCCAACCCAGCAAAAATTGTGAGATCAACGTTTACCTGTTAACAATAGTTAATAATATCTCAATCCGGCTTCGGTCTTTGTTAGCCAATATGTCGGCGACGTCAAGTCCCCCCACCTGCCTGCCAGCATGTCGCCTAAACTTTGCCTAAATGAAAATCCTGCACCAGGCTAGCCAACTATAGATTAGGCTATGCATAACAGCCATCGTTTGATTCGTTTCACAGTGAGAATAGGCCTATGTTGTAAACTAGCGTACCACACCTTAATGATTCTGTAGGCATATACCCTACACAATGCCAATATTATAGATCCTCTATATAGAGACAGGCACGAGGAACTGAATAGGCTATCCACCCTCTTTATTCGAGAGCTTATAACCTATAGCCCACCTTTGGTGTTCGGACCAGAGAAACTATTCAGGACGATTGGTCAATTACTCAAGAGTCCAGCCCCCTCCCCCAACACACCTCCGTTGTATTAAACGATCATAGTAGGCAATAGGATCTCGTGGATCTGGGCCTAGGCCTATAGTGTCGCCCCATATATGTAGGCCCTACTGCACCCATAATGAAAGAGTCAATGACTCTGTAGCTCAACTTGGATATGACAGGAATTAGTACTTGCTGTGACCAAGACAACTGAATAATGAATATGACAGGAATTAGTATTTGTTTTGGCCCAGTCAACAATAATAAAAGAATTACAAGGTGACTGTAATGGACTACAGATTAAGACCAATCATTGTAGATTATTATTTTTGTGTGGAAATTTTCAGTCCCAAACAAAATAATTTCAGACTATAATTTTTTCTTCTTCTTCTTAAAATTGACCAAAATGCATTAAAACACAAAAAACTAATTTCCGGATTTTGGTCCAAAATTTTCTAAGTCCCACCCGGACCCCAAATTTTTAGTGTAAAAAAAATTTTTTTTTTTTTGTCTTAAAATTGACCAAAACGCATAAAAAACCAAAAAACTAATTTCTGGATTTTGGTCCAAAATTTTCTAAGTCCCACCCGGACCCCTAATTTGCATAATTTATTCACGAGAAAAACTCTGTATTATATGTAATGTATCCCGTGGTACTAAACATTCATACAAAAATTTATTCAAATCAGATCTTTCATTTGGAAGTTCTGCGCAAAAATCTGATTGCACTTAATTTTGAACAAAATGGCTGCTAGCGGCCATCTTGAATTTCAGACTAGACCCAAAAACACTCCTTCTCATCCCACAGTGATAACAAAGGTACCCAAGAAGTTTCGTGAAGATCGGTTCATAAATACGGCCTCTAGCCCGAGCCGTATTGGGATTTGCACTCACAGTGCTGAAAGTAACACTAAATAAATCAAAGTTAGCCTAATTTGCATAATTTACGCACAAGAAAAAAACCTGTAATATATGTAATGTATCCCATGGTACTAAACATTCATACAAAAAATTATTCAAATCAGAGCTTTCATATGGAAGTTCTGTACAAAAAACAGATTTCGGCATCGTCGGTACAAAATGGCTGCTGGCAGCCATCTGGAATTTGGGACTGCACCCAAAAACACTCATTCTCGTCCCACGGTCATAACAAAGGTAACCAAGAAGTTTCGTAAAGATTGGTTCAAAATACGGCCTCTAGCCCAAGCCATAGCAGCTTGGCACTTACAGCTCTGAAAGTAACACTAAATAAATCAAAGTTAGTCTAATTTGCATAATTTACGCACGAGAAAAAAACCTGTATTATATGTGATGTATCCCATTGTACTATACATTTATACAAAACTTTATTCAAATCAGAACTTTCATACAGAAGTTCTGTACAAAAAACTGATTTTTGCATCATCGGTACAAAATGGCCACTGGCAGCCATCTTGAATTTTGGACCACACCCAAAAACACTCGTTCCCGTCCCAGGGTCATAACAAAGGTACCCAAGAAGTTTCGTAAAGATTGGTTCATAAATACAGCCTCTAGCCCGAGCCATAGCAGCTTGGCACTTACAGCTCTGAAAGTAACACTAAATAAATCAAAGTCAGTCTAATTTGCATAATTTACGCACGAGAAAAAAACCCGTATTATATGTGATGTATCCCATGGTACTGAACATTTATACAAAACTTTATTCAAATCAGAACTTTCATACAGAAGTTCTGTACAAAAAACTGATTTTTGCATCATCGGTACAAAATGGCCGCTGGCAGCCATCTTGAATTTTGGACCACACCTAAAAACACTCGTTCCCGTCCCAGGGTCATAACAAAGGTACACAAGAAGATCGGTTCATAAATACGACCTCTAGCCCGTGCCATAGCCAAATGTTGATGTACGGACGGACGGACGACGGGCCATGACAATAGCTCAAATTTGACTTCGTCAAAGTTGAGCTGAAAATGGAAGGCTAGAGGCCAACCACCACCACCACAGATTGAGTAGGTCAAACACATATTGGTCTATTAGTAGGACATGAGTAAAAGTTCATCTGTTGGTAGGCTTATCACCCCCCCCCCCCCCCCACTCCCCCCCCCCCCCTCCGCTTCTCCGATGGAAATTTTGTTACCAACAGAAGTATAATTCCAGAGGGTCTGAAAAGCCCTCTGAATGCATTTCTTTTGTGATCCTCCAACTTGCCCCCCCCCCCCCCCCACCCCTTAGTAGGCGACATTCCAGTAAAACAATAATTTGTAAATCTGAAAACTCTTGTGAACCGAATGCTTTTTGTTGGGGATAAAACACTCCAACATACAAGGATATCGCCCACTTCCAGGGACGTGTGTGTGTGTGTGGGGGGGGGGGGGGGAGGGGAGGGGGGCAAGGTGACAATACTAGTACTATTTCATTCAATTCTGCTTTAGCAGATTAATACCATCTTCCACCCTCACCCCACAGCCCACCCCAACAGAAACACAAAGACTGTGACGTGGGTGATACAGGCTTCGGAGATTGAGAATTTGAGTGACAATTTAACTTTAAAACAGTGCAGTCTGTTGACCAATGGACATCAAACAAAGGCAGTTGGGCTACAGATCAGATGCAAAATAGAACTTGGGCATAATGGGGCCTAAGTCAAAGCCCGCTGTGCCCGTAATCTTATAAAATTAGTGGATACTGCCTTTCAATCTTATCAAAGAGGTACTATGATTATGAATGCTTCCGTAGCGGCTGTACATTCACACTTGTCACGACCTATAATCTCAAACACAACAAACAAATCTGGTTTCAAAACGCGCACGTGCACTCCTGTGACGTTTGATGACGTTAAATTTACCGCATTTCTTTTGACTCTTTGACCTTGAATGGTGATTTCGCGTCGGTTCAAAATATTTATTGTTATGTCTTACTCGAAGAAATTTTTGGCTCGACATGAAGACTATTAAGTTGTTAACAACTACGTCAGGACGATGACCAATATATTTATATTCTGGTAATGATGACAAACAACAACACATCACGCATCGAGCTGAGGAACTAACGTCTGCAAAGTTGGAGTTTCGAATAATACCACCAGCATCCAGTTGACTTTGGAACTTGGAAGTTCACATATTTGTTCAATGTGGAATAACTACAAATATCTGGTGAGTATTTTCGGGGGAATTATCGAAGCCCTATTGTTCTGTTTTAGTTTGATCAAACACTGAATTTGAATTTAGTGTAATTAGGCTGTCGAACTCTTGCGAACCACTAGCCATCGTCGACATTGTGCATGTGTCAGTGGTTTCCTGAATTTCAAAAGTGAATGTTTATTTCCTTAAGTGCAGTTTACAAGTTCACGACGGTCTGTTGGCTTTCAATACAAGATGTCGCGATCCCCAATTTACGTAAATGTACACATGATACCTATTTTTCTTCTATTGTTGCGGGGCCCTAAGCACAGAAATTAGACAGAATGTTTTGATAATATAGTTGCAACTTGCACGTGAAACGAAAGTCAAAACACTATATTAAATTGTTATAAATGAAACCAATCACAGTTACACAGCATCTCCACAATTCAAATACAATATTATACATTTAATTTCAAAATCTGGGAGAGTGCCAAAGCTTACTGTTCTCACAAGTGAAGTGAAGTGTCACTGTCATGCCACAGGAAATCAACAACAGAATGACCTGAAGTAGTCTTTGAAATGGACAACTGATATTGATAATGCCTTGAAATGCAAATGTCAATAAATGACGCTTCAGTTTTCACTGTAACCTGAAAGCAACACCATGTCAATTGCACAAGAAAGCTTTTTTATTGGACAATTACTGAATTACGTTGAATTAAATTAATTGTTTGCCCCTCCCATTTTATCACCAAGTATTGTCATGCCGATATGCGTCTTCAAAGATCATTAAACCCCACGTCGTCCGTCGTGAAGGTGGTGTTTGGGTCTTTTAAAATTATGCCCTCACTTTCGAAGAAAATGGGGGTATACTGGATTACATACGTCTGTGCATCTATGTGTCCATGTGTGAGTCCATCCGAGAATATTCATAACTTAAGTATTATTTTCTATAATATTTGTTGGTCACAGGTATGCCCACACTAGTTATTATTTTTTTTTTTTATTACTTCTTCACTAAGAAATTGTGTCTGTCCGGGACAAATTTTATCTGTTCAGCCTGTATCTCGGGTATCGAATGTTCTATTGCAATGAAATTTGCCGTGAACACTGCTTATGGTATAGGCTTTAAAAAAAGGGATTCAACGATATTTCTCACATTCTTCTTTTTAGAGTTATCCCCCTTTTATTGACTTAGAAATTGCAGGAAATAGACATTATTTGTCTGTTCAGCCTGTATCTCAGGTATGGGTCACCCATGGGTTGCCCATAAAACTTCCAAACACCAAACGATTTACCACACCCCTTTTGAATGGGGGTGGGGGGTGGGGGGGGGTGGCGGTGGGGGGGTGACAGTCCAGCTCTTGTTATCCCAAACCACTGGTCCAATTTTAATGAAATTTCACATGAATAGTGGTTATATAGGAGCATCTGTGTTTTTCTTAAAATTGGGTTTCTGCTCATATTGAAGAGGGGGTGGGGCCAAAATGCTCCAATTTTTAAAAAAATATTCTTCTCACGAACCAGCAGTAGCAGAGACTTGATATTTGGTATACAGCTTCCTTTTGAGGTGTAGACTCAAGTTTGTTCAAGAGAGGTTTGATGGGCAATATTTGTCGTCATTGCAGGAGGGGGCAAGAATTTTTGCCCTACCCAAAATTTCTATTTTCCAAACCGAGAGGCCGATTTGAACCAAATTGGATGTGGGTCATAAGTACCTGATTTATGCACAAAAAAAAAAAAAATTCCAAATGCCCCGTGGGAATCCCACTTCCCAGGAGCTAAAAATAGAAATATTTTCAAACACCTATATTTCACAAACCACACCGAACAGAGAGCTGTTATTTGGTGTGAAGATTCCTTAGGACCAGTAGAATGGAATGATAAAACAAGATTGCCATCATTTTTTGGGGGATGTTCTGTAGAGGGCATCGAAAAAATGCTGAGTCAGCATATTTGCAAAAATTATTAAAAATCTTTTCTCCAAAACCAATTATTTATTTATATTTATTTATTGGTGTTTAAGGTCACATGCTTATGCACGGTCGCTAATCGTAACCATGACAGTTTTACGGGTGGAGGGAGCCGGAATACCTGGAGAGAACCACTGAGCAAGGACGAGCAACTGTCAGATATTCAACATTCTAACTCTGTTCAAGCTCCGCTCAAGCAGGGTTACAGTTGTTGAAGACATGTGCACCATCGATGTGCAGTACGCCTTAGTACACAACAGCGTCATGGTGCCCCCATGTAGGCAACCGGGATAAAGTGCCTTACCCAAGGACACAACACGGTGTCATCCTGGACGGGCATTGAACTCGGGACGTCTGGTCCAAAACCAATGGTCAGAATCTTTTGATATTTGGTTTACAGCATCCATATGGGGGTCAGATACAAGTGTGTTAAAATGAAGCCCATTGGTTCATATGTAGGCTCAATTATACTGGAGCCAATATTTTTAACTTTGAGCAATATGGGGAATATTCTTTAAAAATCTTCTTCCGAACCACCAGTCAGAATCTTTTAATGTTTGGTATACTATACATCATTGTTATGAGGGTCAGATTCCAGATTTTTCAAACCAAGTCCCTAGGTTAATATTTGGGCTTTGTATGTGCAATATGGGGGATAATTTAAAATCTTCAGATCCACCAGTCAAAATGCTTTCATATTTGGAATACATCTCTAGGGGGTTCTGGGTTCAAATATTCAAGTGTGTTCAAATCGGGTCTGTAGATTAATATTTGGGCTCGCTATGGTAGCCCCAATTTTAACTTAGTGCAATATTCTTCAGGTCCACCACTCAGAATGCTTTCATATTTGGTATACAACATCTCTGGGGAGGTCATATTCAATCAATTTTGTTCAAATCGAGTGTCTGGGTTAATATTTGAGCTCCTATGGTAGCCGGAATTGGCCATGTAGTTGAAAAATTAGAATTTTGTATTCAGTACCCTCTAGAGGTGTGTAACTACGATTAATCCACATAGATTGTATCAAGGGGCTTCATAGGAGAGCACCAAATTTTACATTATGATCAGCTGAAGAAAAGGCATTATGCTTGGACTATTTTTGTCACTCCTGCGGGACTCAAGGATTGACAATGTATCCTATAGAGATGGATTGCTTAATGTAGATTCATTCTTGGACTCTGTTTATATCGTGTTCTGTTCAAGGTGAGTACTTCAGGCCCCGTGGGGCCTCTTGTTCTTCTCTTCTCTGCTTTAAATACTTTTGAAGGATTTCAAGTGATTTTATGCAGCCAAAAAAATTTTACCACATAAGTGATTGGGGGATGGGGGGTGCCATTGGGTGTTTTTTTTTCCACTTCAAAATGAGTTTATTAACCCTTTACCTAACGAATCGCCCACATCCACCCGCGTAATATGCAAATTGAACAGTTAAAAAAATTTAATTTTTCAAAATATATCAACAAAACCATATCATGTGACCCCCTCATTGGAACGAGCTCATTGAGCTCGTTCCATTGAGGGGTATGGTGTTGTTGAAATTTTTTGAAAAATTTAAAAAAATGTTATTTAAAATAATAAATTTTGATATCATCTGCATTGGGTAAAGGGTTATAAACTGCATTACAATTTATGGTAATGGATGAGTCAGATCTACTATTTTTCGAACAATGAAGTAACACAAGCTGTAATGAGATATAATTGTCACTGGGGGAAACCCTTCCTTCCAAATATTTGTGCCATAAAAAGTGCTATTTTTAGGGGCTTTAATATGACTACCAAATAGGTACCAGAATCAGTCTCGGTGCATTGATTGAATTAACAAAACTGTCTCTTGGAGTACCCACCGACCTTCCACCCAACCAATTGATGGGAGAGGGACACCTCCTCCCATACCCACCCCACCTCAGGCCTCTGGCCTTTGTGGAAATAAAATGTACCTGTCTCCTGGGACAGGTAGAAATTTGAGAACATTTCGATCCTTGGGTACCACAGTCCACAGGGGACATAACTCTGTTTGCACCCATACTATTTTTTAGCTCACCTGAGTGAAGCTCAAGGGGAGCTTTTATAATAATGATCACTTTTCTTCCGTCGTCTGTCCAGCATAAACTTTACATCATCGACTTCTCTTAAACTAATGAACTGAACCAAGTTTTAAATGCAGGTACCTCATCATATGTCAGTTCATACAAGTTTGTTCAAATAAAGTTACCATGACCATGCATCCCCCCACAATGGGCATAACTCTGTTAGACCCCTTTGGGGACAATAAGAGGAATATTCTTTAAAATCTTCTTCAGATTCCCCTGTCATAATCATCTGATATTTGGTATGTAGCAACCTTATGGGACAGGCCTAAGTCTTTTCAAATCAAGTCCCCGGGTTTCTATTTGGGCCATCCTGGAAATGAGATGGGTGCAAGTGCAATTGCTCCCATCAGCACCCGTGTTTTCTATTTTACGAGAGCTAAAAAATGCACTCATTAAAAAAATATTGTGAAGCACTAAAAAATACTGTGCGGGCAATATAAATGTGTGTCATTTTGAGAAAGTAGCACTCTATGGCCAGTGGCAAGTTACTGTCATAATTCAGCAATTCCTTATACATTTGACCCTTTGAACACTAGTGGTATCTGCCATGCCAGTTCAGTGGCATTGCAGCAATTAGAAGAGTCCATATTCATTATTTGGGGTAGACCAATAAATATTTTCAACATGCAGCCTACTAGGGGCTACACATTGAAAATACTGATTGGTCTACCCCACACATTTACTGAACAGTCATCCTATTTAATGAAGTTATGACACATCATGTTCCTGGCTTGGAAAGCAGCTGCTCGCAAGCCTGGAAATAAGCAATCTGTCATTTGCAAAATGAGGTCTCCCGAGTGTAAATTTGCTGATGCTATCAAATACAGTTGACCAGTTTATCCTCTGGGTTCCTCTTTTTGTTTAGGTTTGAGAACCTACAGAGGGTGAATTTGGTTATGCTACCCTGCTGGGCAGGGCAGGGTAGCATAACCAAATTCACCCTCTGGAGGCCTCATTTTGCAGATGATAGTCTGCTTATTTTCTGGCTTGGCCGCTCGGGTTGAAAGGGTTAAGGTTTCTGGGGTCTGGTGACCGCATTCCCTCGAAAATTCATATACTAACATTTTACGGGAGCAATTTACTCTCGTCTCTGATTTCGTGGGAGCTTAAAACTGCACCATTCAATCTTAATCATTTCCAGCACTGATTTGGGCTTCTTACCCGAGCCCAAATTTTACTTTAGTGCAATATGAGGAATACTCTTTCAGAATCTTCCTCAAATCCACTGGTCAGAATCTTTTCATATTTGGTTTTCAGCATCAATATTGGGGGTAAATCAGATTCAAGTTTATTCAAATCAAGTTTATTCAAATCAAGCTTCTTGTGCGAGTGCAACTTTTAACTTAGTGCAGTATGGGATTTGTTTAAAATTCTTATTCTGCACCACCAGTCAGAAACTTTTGATATTTGGTGTGGGGGTGGGGAGCTCAGACTGAAAGTCCCTGAGTTCATATTTGGTTTAAAATGGGGGTCTCATTATGAGAGTCCAAATTTTAACTCACTGCAGTATGAGAATTATAAAGTTCTTATTCTGAACTAGCAGTCCAGGCCTGTCGATTTGAGGTGAACGGCCATTTGGCTTGTGTGAAAGTTTCCTAAAATGAAAAGCACACAAATGAAAAGTGTTTCGCGCTAAATTGTCGTCGAGCCACGCAAAATTTTCACCAAGTTGAATAATCCAGTATGAATGAATGGTGGAATGATGTTATTTGCCAACAGAGCAGCTATACTTAAGGCATATGGAAACACCTATGCTGATGATTGGTTGATGCTCCACATCCTTTTAAACTTGTTCTTCTTAGGATGCAGCATAGGTACAAAATCAGGAAATGTTAATAATTCTATTATTCATGTCTCTGCTACAAATAGTGATTGTGGGTGCCATACTCTTCTGCAGCATGTTAGCCCATGCCAAGATTAGGCTAAAATTGCAACTAATTTGTATCTGAATTGCTGCAACACAGCCTCATTATTGTTCCAAAGGATTAATTTTTATTCATCAGTATATTGCCCATAGGAGCAAGAACTTGGTTATGATACAACAGTTTATATATCAGAATAATTGCAACACATATATATGTAGGTTGCCTAATTGGTGACCTCAATCAAGTACATGGGAACGAACGATGAGTTACAAAAGCTCAGACCAGGTGAATTATAAATGGGTTACACAAAATTTTGAAAACAGCCTGCTGTCAGAATCTTTTGATATTTGGTTGAAAGTGTCCATAGGGGGTTCACATTGAAATTTGTTGGAATTAAAATCAAGTCCCTGTGTTTATTTGGATTTCCTTTAGTAGCCGAAATTTTAACTTCATGCAATATTAGGAAAATTCTTTTAAATTGAATTTCAGTTCTTGCAAGGCATGGCATGGGATAATTGGGATTCTCAAAAGAAATCTCATGAATCCATAGGTACACTGAGACTTGATAGTACATTTCATCTTTGAAACAAAGATGTTTGTCAGTTTGTGATTTGGGTTCTTTAACTTCTTTATAAATTTTGCAAGCTCCCTAAACCTTATTTCTTAATGCACACATTTTTCATTCATTATTTCTTGCTATAGGCATTTTTCATACATTCATCATGATTAATGTGTTTTTCTTCTAAAGTATTATTCAGCACTCAGACATATTACTTTTCTTTTCTTTTCAGAAATGGTCAACAAAAAGTACCCTGCTATAACAGCAATGATCATAAATATCTAGCCTGGGGAACTGCTGAAGCCAGTGAGACACAATGCAGATTTAGCACCCTACTTCTTGAAACTGTGAAATACTGGAAAATTAACAAAATGGTTTCCAATTTCCAGGCCTTGAAAATTCCTAGGGCCATGGAGGTTTTCTTCAGACTGAACTGGAAAGTCTTGAAAAATATTATTTTTGTTGCTCCATGTGCATGCTGTGCACTCTTTTGAGTGTCACTGTTTCCATTCTTTTTCGATGAGTCAGATGAACACAAGCTGAAAGTGTCACAAACTTCTCTTTTTAAATCATGGAACAAACAAACAACCTCTCCCACCAATCATCAAATTTACAATAGTTGGAAATTCAAAGCTCGGACTTTGAAAAAGTTGGAAATTTCATAAATTTCATAAGTTGCTAGTGGAAATTTTCCAAACATGTCTAAAATTTGGCTAAAATGTAGAGTTTTTGGACTGAAAAGTAGTGAATGTTCTCCAAATATTGATTTAAAAGTAAAAAATCCTCCCCCCCCCCCCCACCACCTCCAATTGATTACCAAGAACCCCCAGTTAGATAATTTAGTCAAGGGGTGTATAAAGGGGAATTTTTATGTAGGTGGGTTGGGGGCAGTGCTAATTGTTGCATTTCTCTCTCAGAAATTATGTGGTGGTAATGCAAATTTAGAGGTGGGAACACTCCCCCCCCCCCCCCCCACCCCCCCCTCCTGCAATCAAAGTCCTCTTTAGGGCAGTCACGATTTTTTAAATTTAGGAATCGATTAATCATCACAAATAATTGATTATTCGTACCAAGATGACCTCCCAAACACACACCCCCCTCTCTTTTAAATCGTTAAAAATGAAATTCAGGTCAGTTGACCTACCTTAAGTAAATAACGAAGACAATCCTCTTTTAGGTACATTCAAAGCTTTGTTGTTCTGAACTTTTGAACCGTCAGTGTAATAATCAAGACTGGACGTCAGTTGTGAACTGCGACAGGTCTTAATTATTACACTGACAGTTCAAAAGTTCAGAACATCATAGCTTTGAATGTATCTAAAAGACAAATGCTTCTAATGGCTTCTTGAGGTTTAATATCAACGTTCTTGATCTTTTTACATTAAAATTTAGAAACAATAGATTTTTCATGAAATTTTTTTTTTAATAATTAAATGTCTAAAACGGGGTAAAATTTACCGATTCTTCGACAATCGATTAATCATGCGTGACAGCCCTAGTCCTGTTTGCAGCATCCATTTCCAGAAGCTGATATTCTCCATTCAAACTAAACTGGATGGCAAAAGGCCATAAAATAATATTTTGCTGTGGTGTATGTTTTTAAGGATGTACCACACCAAAAAATTATTTTATGGGCTCACCAACAAAGTTTGAACAAATCAGTACTGAATATGGTGTACAGTTTGTCATTTTAAGATTTGGTATTCTACCTGTTCAATAAACATTCACATGCAACTGAAAAGTACTAGAAAATTTTTGTCATTCAGTCCTGGAAAAGTACTTGAAATTTTTACGTTTAGTGCTGTATAAGTTTGGGAGTTTAATTTACTCTGGCAAATTGTGTGCAAACCATGGAATATCCAATAAAAATGTAGTCATCAATTAGTGTTTTACTTTGATGTGTAGAGTTGTGCATCCTGCAGGTGTCAGATAACATCATTTGTATATTAGGTAAGGCAAATTAAGCTGTTGAATAATTCAAAAGTTTCCAAAAAGTGTCAACAAAACCACATCATACGACTCGTCGAGCCCGTTCCAATGAGGAGTCACATGATGTGGTTTTGTTGACATTTTTTTTAAAGTTTGAAAAATATAAATTAAAATAATAAATTTTAATATTGTCGGCGTTGGGTAAAGGGTTAAGGGTCAAGTGGGTTTATATTTATCCTTGTTGCTTACTGCATGATTGCACACTTGTCGCGAGCTTGCGCGCTTGTCACGAGCTTGCGCGCTAGTCACGTGCTTGTCGTGAGCTTGCGCGCTTATCGCGAGCTTGCACGCTAGTCGCAAGCTAGTCACACTAGTCGCGAGCTTGTCGCGAGCTTACTGTATGCTTGCGCGCTTGGTTTATATTTATCCTTGTTGCTTACTGCATGTTTGCGCGCTTGTCGCGAGCTTGCGCACTTGTCGTGAGCTTGCGCGCTTACCATGAGCTTGCGTGCTTGTTGCGAGCTTGCACGCTTGTCGCAATCTTACAGTATGCTTGTTGCGAGCTTGCGTACTTGTCGCGAGCTTGCGCGCTTGTCGCGAGCTTGTGCGCTTGTCGCGAGCTTGCACGCTTGCCATGAACTTGCGCGCTTGTCGCGAGCTTGCACGCTAGTCGCGGGCTTGCACGCTTGTTGTAAGCTTACTGTATGCTTGCGCGCTTGTCACTCGCTTATTGTAAGCGATTTGCTTGCTTAAGCGCGTGTATGGAACCGTGCGACTTGCGAGTGACTAGCTAGTCATTCGCTTGCAATATATGCTCGCAATTTTGGTCTGGGACATTTGAAAGCCTTTCCCATAAACAATCTTCATTCCAAATTTTATTGAAATCTGATAACCCAAACCTGAAATATGAGGCAAACAGACAAAAAATTTGTATTTTACGAGACAAACAGCAAATTTTCGAAGTTAAAAAGCGGGATAAGTCTGAAAAGTGAAAAGTAATAAATATGATTGAGATCCGATAACCCAAACCCAATATACGAGGCGAACAGACAAAAAATAGGCTATTTTTGTATATTCAAAGGGCCATAATGCACAGAAAAAATATTTTCAACAGCAAAACGGCTGTTACTCCTTAAAGATCTTACATGTATGATAGTGAACATGTGTATGAAATTTCAATGAAATCTGAACAGTAATGTTCAAGTTATAATGTGGGCCAACATCTGAGTGAGGATGGACCGACGTATGCACAGATGCATGGACAGACACACCGACTCATGGACAGGCACAATCCAGTATTTTTTGGAAAAAAAGTGGGGGTATAATTACCTATCTGAGGGCAAGTATGTCAGTACCATACCAGTTTCCGAACTCCTTCAGGACATTGCTACAGTCTTACATACCAATTATTGACCAAATCTATAGATATTTGTTGAGGTTGTCATGCTAATGAGCTGACAGCACCAAAAATTAACTAATTGAGGGCCATAACTCAACTCAGTATGGCTGAACTGTATCAATTTTCAAACTCCTTCAAGACATTTTTATGAAAGTTTAACATACCAAATATTGACAAATCCTTTGATAAGTGTGCAGGTCACAGTGCTAAGGAGCTGAAAACAGGAAAACATTAATTAATTGAGGGCTATAACTCTGTTCAGTATGGCCAAACCGTACCAGTTTTCGAACCCATTCAAGACATTGTTAAGAAAGTCTCACATACCAAACGTTTATAAAATCCATTGATATTTGAAGTTATCATACTACTGAGCTGAAAACAGGAAAAAATCAACAAATTAAGGGTCATAACTCTGCTCAGTATAGCCAAAACATACCAATTTTTGTTTAACTCATTCAAGACATTAAGAAAGTCTCACACACCAATACTGAATCAAATCTATTGCTATTTGTTCCAAGTTATTGTGCAAACAATCTGAAAACAGGCAGAAATTAACGAATTAAGGGTAATAACTCCATATTGTGACATTTTCAGTTCTTTTCTACCTTAGCGGGGGAGGAATTCGTCACATACAGGTGAATTGTGCACTTGGTGATACCTTCTTGAAATTTGGCACACTGTTAGTGTAGGCTATGAGGTTCTCAAAAACGATCGGCTACAAGTTGACACCGACCGGTGGCGACCAGTAGCGGCACAATCCAAAATGGCCGCCAGCGGCTGAAGGGAACCTCCTTTTCGACGGTCTACCGACTATACATCCGATTGTAAGGGCGCGAAAGTGAACTCTGATCCACGCACGTGTTGGAAACAGACGTGGGAGATGATGTAGAATAAAACGAGATTCTCTATACGGACGCATCAATTTCTTGGAACTTGAAAAGAGCGTTGTTTCTCCGGGATCAGCGCCATTCAGGCAAACCTGAATGACGCTGATCCCGGAGAAACAACGCTCTTTATGAAGCAGTCTCTTTGCCATACAATCTCTTGTTTGGCGTAATTCCGCAAGCAATTCTGATTTGTCTGTCGAAATTAATTCGAGAACGCGATTGTTCACAAAAATCATTCACAGAATGAGTGAGAATCCTCTTCGTGTACGGACTAGTACTGACTGGGAACGTTGTTGCTTTTGCCAGCAAGACAGTTCCAAGAAATTGATGCGTCCGTATAGAGAATCTCGTTTTCATGACGCCTATAAAGCTATTGAGGAAGACATAACGCGCTTCCTAGATAATGGCGTTGAGCTTCCATATAATTTGACCATTGATTGTTTGATGAGAGAGAGTGATGAGTGTATGTCGATGTCACTGTTGACGAATAAGGCAATATATCATAAGACATGCCGTGACAGTATTCGGACTCACATCGTACAGCGCGTGCTACACAAGCGAGAGCGAAATGAGGCAGTGGCATCCTGCTCCACGCTGAGTCCTAAAAGAACACGGACAAGTTTTGAATCTGGCTGTGACAGGAAACTGCCCCAGTGTGTTTATTGTCACAAACGCGAAGGTGACAGCAGTGAGCCTATTTGCAGATCAATGTCTGATAACAATAAACTCAAAATTATGGCAAAGGAAGCCGAGAACTGGGTTGTTTTTTCTCGGGTCAATGCAGCATTTGATTCCGCTGCTAGTGATCTTTACTATCACAAAACCTGTTATTGTAAGCTTGCCAATGAAGCACGAGCGGCTAAATCTAAAAAGTCGAAGAACGCCGAACATTCCGCGTCAGGCCTGCCCTATGACCCTCTCGTTATGGCAGAGCTCATAACATTTGTTGAACACAACGATTCCGCGATGAAGCTTGTCGATCTCAAGAATCTGTACAGTCGGAGGTTGAAGCAAGTCGGTTCTGATTGGCTTAGTGAAGAAATACATTCCACTCGATTCAAAGAACATTTGTTGCAGAAATTGGGCGATGGCTGGGACGCCTTCACACAGGGTAGAGATGTGTTTATTTCAAGTAGGTTTCGAGTTGGCTCCTTGTTGTCCGAATCTTTAACTCGTATAGTGTCTGAGGAAGAGGCAAAAAAGATAGTTGATGTGGGTCTTCTTCTGCGTAAACACATACTCATATCTCAAGCTCCTTTCACGGGATCATTTTCATCTTATTGCTTGAGCGAGCCTGTACCCAACTCACTCCTGACTCTTCTTAGAGTTCTACTTGAGGGCACATGTAGTATACAGAACTTAGGCGATGATGAGACTGTTAATGCCAAGACTCGAGTGGCTTGTACTATTTCACAGATGTTGATCAGCAATTCAGCGAAACGCTCCGAACATGCACAAAATGTTCACCAGAGACGTGACAGAGAAACTCCAATGCCTCTTTATGTGGGTTTGAAGTTGCATGCCCATGATCGTATGAAAAATCTTATCAGAGATTTTCATCAAATGGGACTCTCTGTCTCTTATGATCGCGTAATGGATGTTCGCAGGAGTTTCGCGAGAGCTGTTTCACTGCGGTTCAAGAACGAAGGTGTTGTAGTCCCAGCTAACTGCAAACGTAATGTTTTCTCGATAGGAACCACTGATAACATTGATGTATCTGGTAGATCTGATATGCATGGTACGTCCATCACACTCATTGGTCAACTGAGCAGGGACAATGTGGGTACTGATCCCCCACCACTGAGTTTAGATGTTCCAGAAGACACACAAATTGAACTCCCAGACGACTATGCATTTGTTCCTTTCGTTGAAGACTTTGGTGGGGACATCAGGCTTGAATCTCCAGATGAATGTAATGTACGGCCCAATGAATATGCAGATTTGAACGTGGGAGAGAATGACTGGTTGTCTCATGTGTCACAGATCAGCAATAAAGGGAAGGTTGATGGCAGCTGGCAGCTTGATGAAGTCCCTGTGACCTTTTCAGGCTTCTTTTCAAAACATGAAGATCAAGACAATGTCAAACCTCGTGCAGTTATTGGGGTATTCCCTGTTTTCAGTGAGCAGAAAGCGGACTCACTCAGTATGCAGAAGCATGCTATGTATGTGGTCAGGGAAGCTACTGCTTTCGTAAACCCCGGCCAGATACCTGTCATTGAAGGTGACTGTCCGTTGTATGCCAGGCAGAAAAAATGTCAATGGCTGTTCCCAGAGGAGATAGGTGAGGATCGAATGGTGTGTATGATTGGATTCCTGCATCTTGAAATGTGCACCCAAGAAGCTGGTGGTAAGCTTATGGGTGGTTCTGGTTGGGAGCGAATGTTTCACCTCGCAAAGATATTCACACCCGGTGTAGCATCATCCCTACTTGGTGGGAAACATGTCAAGAGGACGCGACAGGCATATCTTCTCACTCTAGCTTGGCTTGAGATCCTCAGAAAGAATGCTTATGAGATTTACTGTCAGCAGACTGGGCCCCATGAGTCATTTGAAATGTGGGAACAGAGGATTCTTTCACAATCTCCAACTGCGCGCTATTGGGGTGAAATCGTTCGGAACTTTCTCTTGACAAGCTGTCAATTCGTTCGGAACCAACGAATCGGTAACTGGCCTGGTACACTGTGTTCTATCGATGAGTTGTGCAGTTACTTTTTTGCCCTAGGACATACAAATTATTGTCGGTGGGTCCCCGTATTTCTGAGAGACATGTCTCAGCTACCCAGGCGGCATCCTTCAATCCACAACAAATTCATGGAAGGCCATTTTGTGGTCCAGCGTAGTGAGAGGAAGTTCAGTATGATGGGTTTAGATCAGAGCCAAGAACATAGTATCCAACTACTCAAAGAAGACAGTGGTCCAAAAGGTCTCTATGGCCAGGCTGAAGAGAAAGTCGTTATTGAGCTTTCAAGGTCAGAAGTTCTGCGTGTTATAGATGAGTATGAATATGCAAGTTTCCACACAACATCATCAGATAACACGGAACACCCGGAAAGTTCGGTATCAGAGCAGAAAAAATTTCTGAATCAATTGAAATCTCTCCTCGATCTGGTGAATCAGGGACTCATTATCAACCCTTATGATGAAACTAGTGGTCAGCTGGTGACATTAGATACTGGTGAATATATGGACCCCGAAGTTAGTAAGAGTTTACGGTCATTACCCGAAAGGGGCAAGCATTTATATTC
This sequence comes from Pictodentalium vernedei, assembly GCA_031216915.1. Classification (NCBI taxonomy): domain Eukaryota; kingdom Metazoa; phylum Mollusca; class Scaphopoda; order Dentaliida; family Dentaliidae; genus Pictodentalium; species Pictodentalium vernedei. The sequence goes on along the minus strand of CM062295.1, from coordinate 389,097,209 downwards.
CACTTTCTTGAAGGAAAGGCTTGTGGAATGCACCGTACCCCTGAATGATGTTATTCCCAAGGCAAATATATATACCTTCCTTAACCCACCCCCAGCCAACCTGGACAAAGGCCGAGACAAACTCATGTCAAGTAAAGCAACTGCCGCAATAGTTACCCAGATGTTCGTTTCACTGCAAGCCCGGCCTGATTCAAACATGGATGAGTTTTTCATGCACGAGAATGCACGTGATCCGCCAGCATTATCCGATAGAGGTAAGCTACGGAGTGGGACAAAATCTCAAATTCTCAATTGTTTACCAGCTATTCCTGCACAAGGGAAGAATTCAGCAGCTAGACAAGCTTCAGTTGTCATCTTGGATATGCCTGCTGTAGTCCATGTAATCAAACCACAGAAAGCGGATCTGTTTGGAGAATATGCTCGATTGCAATTATTGCCATACATCGAATCTCTGATTAACACGAACACCACAAGGGTTGATGCGATCTATGACTGTTACCCCGAAGGCAGTTTGAAGAATCAGACGCGAGCAAAACGCCTCGGTGAGACAGCAGTTAGGTTGATACGGGTGTCCGAGAACGTCCCTTTACCTAAAGGGAAGAATTGGCAGGCATTCTTGAAAGTTAGTGAGAATAAAGACGAATTTTTCAAGTTCCTGTCTGCTGAACTGCTGAAATTAACATCAACATCCGAGTACCAGTTGTTAACGACATCAGGAGAATATGTACTATGCAATAAGGATGTTAGCTTATGTGACATATCTCCATCGAACCACGAGGAAGCAGACACGCGCATGATGCTTCATCTCAACCATGCAGTCTCACAAGGTCACAAAATAGCTTTTCTTCGCACGGTTGATTCTGATGTCGTCATTCTGTCTTTGCACCATTTCGCAACATTCCGTGACCTTGGACTCAGTGAGCTGTGGATTGGGTTTGGAATTGGAAAGGCATATAAAGATATGCCAATTCATGAGATAGCTTCACAACTTGGACCTGATTACTGTAAGGCCCTGACTTTCTTCCACGCCTTCACAGGTTGTGATGTAACATCCAGCATGCTCGGCATTGGGAAGAAGACAGGATGGAATGCATGGATGAATTTTCCCGCATCAACTGAAATGATGATAGAATTGACTGAGAATCCGCAAGTCTTTTCAGAGGATTCCCCTCATATGCAGCATATCGAAAAACTCACCATACAGATGTACAGTAACAGTTGTGTCAGTACACGTGTCAATGATGCGAGACGGCATATGTTCACACATGGCCTTAAGTCTATGGAAAACATCCCGCCCACCAAAGCAGCTCTGTATCAACATGTAAAAAGGGTAATTCTTGTGTCATCTTTCATTTGGCATCGTGCTCTGCAGAAACACTTATGTGTGCCAGACCCATCACAGTACGGATGGGAGTGGAATCCACGTCTCAATATTCTGGTCCCATTTTGGACTCACCTAGGAGACGCAAGTGCTGCATGTGCACTGATGCTCCACTGTAGTTGTGCCAAGGCCTGCAAGGGCAATTGCAAATGCTTGAAAGCTGGATTAAGGTGCACACCTTTGTGTAAGTGTGAAGGTGGCTGTTGTAACAATATTGAGTAGTATACTGTCATGTTAGGACCAGTCATCTCCTATTCTGGTATTTTTTTTTCCATTTTCGGCCAGTTAACACATGTCATGTTTCTAGTTGAGTTGATTTTGCTAACAAATGTTCATCCCATGTGGCTTGCTACATTGTCCGGGGTATAGGAATACAGTTTTAGATTTCGGAAAATAGTCTGTTATTTACTGCACAAGACGGTGTTAATTCATGCATAGCATGATACAATATCCCCAACTATTTTGCCTCTGTACAACAGTTGATACCTTCGTTCACCCGTGTGTTCATCTATGGTATCCTTGTCTTTCTCTGGCCATAGGCCACATGTGACTAGTCAGTTCCTACTCCATAGCAAATCAACTTGGAAATCCTTCATCTTGTAGCGCACTCATGTCTCAATGAATCCATACCTGAGTTGATCTAATAAATCTAACGTAAGGTATCAAATTGCCATACCGGATCATATTTCGATAAGTTATTCGCTAAAACATTTCGACCACTCATCGACATCAAAGGTCATGTTTTGGCTCCCAGTGGTGGCTATATCTCTATATCCCTGGTAAAGTAGCATACCATGAGGGATGGGCATTAAGTGTCGGCAACATTAATCCTGACTTGGAACACACCACATCTTAACTGGCCGAAAATGAAGAATACTACTTGTAGTCAAAAAATATTCCTGTACCTCGAATGACTGCAAACATACACTCACCCCTTCTAGTTCCATTTTGCCAATGTTCTATACTGGCAAGATAACATTGTATAATTAACAACGGGAACTAATGCATCCCGAGTTCATTCCAGCACTGCCCTTGCTGGCAGACGTGTCGCTATGGTGTTGAGATTGAACCAGAACTCCTCTAGAAATTTGATAGTTTTATTTTCTTAGAAAATAAATCTATCGAAAATGCCGGAAGTTGAGAATAGACTGTCACTTTAATTGGATTATCAAATGTCCAAGTATCCCCACTGCTGCATACTATCGAGTACCCTTGTTCATGTGTTGACAGGAATCTCTCATACCATGTTCATTTGACCATTGCATTCCCGAGAAACATTCAACACTAATTTATCTACGGACGGACGATCATACTGACAGTCAGACACACAGACGCACACATCGACGGAAATTCTGATCCCATTATCCATTAATCTTCCCCCCAACTTGTTCCAAGGGCTTCACTCCATCATTCACATCAATTACAGCACATGTATGGTGTTAGGTTTGGAGCTTCAGTTGTGCGATCGGCGAAAATAGCTTTTTTTCGATCCGCTTGGCGGCCATTTTGGATTTCGCTGCTAGTGGTGGCTAGAGGATGGTGCCAACTTGTAGCCGATCGATTTTGAAATCTCTGATGCCTACCCTTACATCATGCCAAATTTCAGGAAGGTATCACCAAGTGCACAATTCTAGCGAATTCCTCCCCCGCTAACCTGTTTGTTTTTAATAAATTGCACCTTAACAATTACATGGAGTTTGTCACCGACTGAATACACCCAAAGTGTACCCTGCAATTTGGCCCAAACCGGCCGCTACATTTTGGCCTGAACCAACTGTTAATGCACCCAAACTGTCCTACAGTGGAAATATACAAAAACTTAACATTTTTTTTATAAACTTGCTCAATAGTAGTCACCAAAACATGTTGGATAACTTTTGGATCAACTTCTAACATTTTTTTTTACTTTTTAGTGTTTTTTTTCTTTCCCATGTAGAAGTTATTTTCTTGATTGACGATTGAGTAAACATAAATTGAGTATAATTAAATAGATGTCAAATTGTTAATCATTTTTTGCTGCTCAGTGTTTATTGTGTTCATTATTAATCATTATTGTAATTAGGGACCTTGTCCATTAGGACAAGACCCTTATTGTAATTAACTGATAATAAATTGTATGGTTGTTCATAAATTTATATTATTTTGATACAAGGTTTTAAAAAATATTAATATTTGTGAACGCACTCACCCATTTACAACTAGTCCCTTATCATAGTAAACCAACAACTTCAAATTGTGTGCTTACATCCAGTAGCTAACATTGGGATAGTATAATGTGCTTTTTCAGAAACTTGATCAAGTATGGATGTCAAACAACAATTTTCATTACCGGTAATAAAATAATATTTTCAAACATCACCCTTGCGTTTTTTCTGTTATGAACTAACCAGTGTATTTTTTTGTTTCTAAAAATTTGATTAGCAATTTCCATCTTGGTTTCAAAAAGTGATGATAAATAGTTAATACAAGGCCAATATGAAAGAAAAATGGTTAGCATTTGGACATTTTTGTATAGCATTTTGCGATGCAAATCCAGTCATCAAATACCCTGTTATTATAAACATAAAATTCTGTGCTTCTTCATGAAAATTATTTTGTTACTACTTGTTAAAAATTCCTCCAGGACATAATAAAAAAATATTTGTAAAATAATAGCATATGATATGCAATTATTTAAATTTTTTAATGTCACTTCTTAGACCCTGATCATTTTTATTTCAGCATAGTTAAGTTTTCCCCAAATTGTTTTTTAATATTTATTTATTTAAAATAAACTGAAGTTGAAAATGAAAAAATAAATTAACAATTTGTGTTCTGTAACTTATATTACTTCTTTACTATTTTTTCAATAAGAATTGGGCTCAGTAGTTAGAGGTGCAGGCTGCAAGCAAGGTCCTCGATCGAATCCCACCTTACACAACCACTTTGTTTCCTTGGGCAAGACACTTCATTCCCATTGCACATGTGGTGGCATTGTGTACCAAGGCATACTGCATGTCAATCGTACACTTGTCTTCAACCAATGCTAACCCAGCTTGTGTGCTGTTTGTACGTTAGTTGTTTGTCATTGCTGTGTGGTTCTCTCTGGCTTCCCCCTCCTGTAAAACTGTCCAACATGAGGTGACCCTGACTGTTGAAGTGTCATTAAACCCCAATAAATAAATCAATAAGAATCATGCACTCCTATTCTGGAGGACGGTTTGGGTCAAATTGCCAGAGGATGGTTTGGGTTAGATTAGTATCCAGTTTGGGTCAAATTGTTGGAGGACAGTTTGGATGCAATTCTCACGAATTCCAGTCACTTTGGCCCCAAGTCAATTTGGCCCCTGTCATTTCGGCCTCAAGTCAATTCAGCCCCAATATACCAAGTCATTTCAGCCTCTATGTTATATTAAGTTCTGCAACATAATCTTATACTTTTGCAATTATTCATTGAAGAGTGCCACCGGCGCTTTACAGTGAATAATCGCAAAATTATTATCAAATGTATTATAAGAATTAATTATATTAAGAAACGCATCAAAACTTATGTTACATTAAGTTCCGCAACATAATCTTATAATTTTGCAATTATTCATCGAAGTGCACCACCGGCGCTTTACAGTGAATAATCGCAAAATTATTAGCAAATGTATTAAAAGAATTAATTATATTAAGAAACGCATCAAAATTTATGTTATATTAAGTTCTGCAACATAATCTTATAATTTTGCAATTATTCATGGAAGAGCGCCACCGGCGCTTTACAATGAATAATCGCATAATTATCAGCAAATGTATTACAGGAATTAATTATATTAAGAAACGCATCAAAATTTGTTAGAATTATATTAAGAAATGCATCAAAACAAGTTATATTAAGTTCCATAACATAATCTTATAATTTTGCAATTATTCATTGAAAAATATTTGCTATGATATGCTGTTATTATCTTGTGAATCTTGTGTACTGAATAAATATCTTTATTTCGTTTGCTACTGAATAAACATCATTAATTTTATTTTCCGTGTTTTTATAATATTCAAACCCTTGGCAGACGAATTGGGTAAAATTGCAAGCAGACGAATTGGGCAAAATTGATAGTGGACAATTCGGTGCACTGGCAGACAAAATGGTTAAACTGCAAGCAGACGATTCTTTCCTTACTTTTACAACACCTTAACATTCGGATAATTCAAAAACTGCATTTCTATTCATTTTGATACTTCACGAAATACGTGCCAATGCATATCTGCATACAATCACACCAATATAACAACAATTATCAATTATATTATCAGTTGTATGTGCAGTTTTTCGATTAAGGTTATCACTGGCAGACAAGTTGCAACGAAATAAGGAGAGTTCGATCTGAAATAACGAGATCACCAGCTCAGCATACTGACAAACCTCCAGAAGGACAGAATTCGAGTAATAATAATAATAACACTTTGGCCAGCTGCTGATTTGTTGCGGTTCCCGGATGAGAAGGCCTTGGTTACCCCTGAAGTGTAGATATGTATATATCACGCAAAGCTTAGAGGTGAATTAGGTTGCAACAGAAAACGAACGAATTTGACATATTGTTCGATTGTTGGTCTCAGCCAAAACATTCCCAGAGGGGGATATGCCAATTGCAATTAAATGGGCAATTCGACACCGGAAGTTACGTGATTTTCTCACTGAAATTTACTATCCAATTCAAAAAATCACATTGACGGCTATAGAGAATTCTGTTCTGGAACACATTTATCTGACCGGGTATGTGGAACCCTTTGCGGGCCTATGGCCCGCTTGGGGTTTCTATAATTATTAATAGTAGACACATGCTTTTACTTAAATCTGACAATCCATTTGGGAACATTATGACCTTTATACTGTACTATTCTGTACATATGAAAAGCCTTGGGAGCCTTCTGCGGTGACTTTTTGATCATGCATGTAACATCGTCAATACACCTTGTAAACAGGAAGGGTCCTTTCCACTTGGAAACAAATTTTTGACAGACACCCTTCTTCCAGGAGGAATCATATAACCACACCACTTGACCAGCTTCAAATTTGCGTTTCTTTGAATTCATGTAACATTGTCGTTTCTGAAACTCCGAATTTTGATTCAGACAATTTCGAGCAATTGAATGTGCTGACTTCATATTAGATTCTAATCTACCAAGATAGTCATATATACTGACTCATTTTGGTTTTCTGAATTTGCAGGTTTACCTATAACTGGGTAGGGTCACCTCGCAGCCAAGCACCATCCTATTAGGGGTAACATTGGTGCTTGAATGCTAGGATGATCTATAGATCATCATAACCTGGGAAAGTAGTTCATCCCATGAATGCTGATTGTTCTTACAGTACATGGATAACACCTGGACCAAAGTTCTATTAAATCGCTCCACCATGCCGTTGGACTGGGGATGAAAGCTTGGTGTCCGAGTCTTGTGAATGTGAAGAAATTCACACATTCCCTTAAAAATGTTAAGACTCAAAATTAGTTCCCTGATCTGAGTGCAATTGGAGTGGGGGGCCAAATCTACAAACAATCTCATTCACAAATGTGACTGTTTCTGATTCTTGATTTGAAATTGCAATGGCCTCTGTCCATCTTGTAAAGTAGTTGCAAATGACTAAAATAAATTTATTCACATTCATAGTTTTAGGTAATGGTCCAAAGTTATCCATGGCTACTCTCTCCATGGGTTCCCCTACTAGACATTTTCATAAAGGGGCTCTTGTTTCTTTAATAATTTTTCTAGATGAACACAGATCACATTTTAAGCAATATTTCTCCACATCCTTTTTCATTGCAGGCCAATAAAAAGTCTGCTTTAATGTTTCTATTGTTTTACCTATACCTAGGTGTCTACTACTTGATATGTCATGACAGTATTGGATTGCCTCCATTCTTAGGCTTTTGAGCAGGACAATTTGCATAACCATCGCTGAATTGGAATTCTCATGCACACACCTGCGACATAATATCTGCCCCTGTACGTCTAATAATCTATCCCATTGGGAACAAAGGGTCTTCAGCGATGCAGATTGACCAGACAGATCTTCCCATTGTGGTTGAGTTTGCCCTTCCTCTTTAGCTACAAAAATTGTGGTTACATCCTGGTCATCTAGCTGTTTCTGCCAACATTGCAAGACTCCCACCCCCTTAGGATTTCTTAATTATTGTGAGATATTTCAGTATTGCCCTGTTTCTGTGTTATTGGCGGCTCTGTTACTTTGTATTTTGCCTCGGCTCTCATCAACGCATTGTGCATCATCTTCATTGCTCTCTACTTCAGGAGCTTGGTTATTTCCTCTAAAACATCATTATCTAGAATGTCATTTGTATTCTGCTGTCTTGCACATGCGGAACAGGGTTTTCTCGATAGTGTGACTGTGTGTGATAGTAAGGTTGTTTGTTTCCAACTGTAGGATTTTTAACAGTGTGTCGACATCTGACTCCAGAAAGGCAGCCTTAGTAGTCACCCTGGATGGTGTGCGATGTAAGGCTAACACATGTGACATCAGTCGGGTGAAGGCCCAAGGAGCCAGGTTGAGACCGAAGGGCATGGCCTTGAACTGGTAAACTCGCCCCAGAAAAGCGAACCTGAGATACTTTCGCGATGTCTGATGAATCGGAAAGTAAGCATCTCGCAGGTTGATGCTGGAAGCGAAAACTCCCTCGTGAATGGAGCGGCGAACCGACCTGAAAGTCTCCATGTTAACTTTGGAGCAATGATAAGACTGGTTCAGATACTCAGATCGATAACCGGTCGGAGTCGGCCGTCCTTCTTTGGCACCAAGAACAGACGGGAATAAAATCCCACTGAATGGATGTTCTTGATGACCTCGATCGCCCCTTTTGACAGGAGATTGCCTATCTCCGTGATCCAAAGTTCCCAACGTGTAACGTCGAAAGGAACTTGTGTTGGAAGAGGCACTCTCGACAGAGTTGGATGCCTCAACCTGGGACGAATCGAAGTGATGACTGCCGACGCCTACCTTACCCCGTGAGTAAGTAGAAGCGGCGGCAGGAGGATCAGCCCTTGGCTTTGCAGAGGAAGCATAAGGGTGCTTGTTAGGCTTTGGACGGCCCCTGCCTCCAACAGAAGGCTGAGCAAGATGACGAAGCAGCAGCTGATCTATGGAATAATGTAGGACGTCATCCTGAACCGTCGCCACGGAACCATGGAATAGTTGCGGACCAGCCGAAGAAGCAGATTGAAGAGCAGCGCACTGCCCCTCAGGAAGGGAATGACATGTGTCCAACACAGCGTCCCTGCGAACTAATTCCAAGTTAGCCATGTTACAGGCATGCGGGTGCATGATCGCCTTGGAAAGCACACGCAAAGAAGCCTGTATGTCGTCAAACTTATCTGGAGGCAGATAAGCTGCTAAAGAAGAGACAACGTGATCCGAGAGGAAAGCATGCCCAGCATCTCTCTCGATAAGCCCAACAGGGACTCCAAAGTCGCCATAGGAATAATGGCCGACTTGGGCTTGAAAAGCCCGAGGGAGGTGGAGTCCTGATCCAAGACCGTCAAAGTCTGGCAGACTGACGGATTGGCAGAATCGTATGAACGATAATGCACTGGTGAGGAGGCAAAAAAGTGTCAACCCTGGTGAAGAACGACGTCTTCATAGCTTTGGAACTCAGCTTAGAGTCCAAAGCTGAAAACGCTTCAACCACCTGTACCGACTGGCATGGTCGAAGGCACCCAGAAGCAGGTTGCTCCACAGGCTGTAGGCGCGCAACCGGTGATTGTGGCCTGGCTGACGCTGTCGGCTGGTTTGACGGTTTGAGATCTAGCTGGAAGGAACCCAAACACAGTCAAGAGCTGCCCCCAAGTCAGACGACTGTTGGCTCTCGACGTCAGGTATGTCGGACTCATTCTCTGAGTCGGAAGACACACAGTCCATCATGGGCAAACCAGCCGATGCCTCTCATGGTGGGAGGGATCAGAAAGCGGCTGGCTTCTGATCCCAGGAGGTGGTGCCACAGGGCAGGGGGGGGGGGGGGAGGCACCTGGAAACCACTAGTAGCCTCACTGGAAGCAACAGGAATGCTCATGGAAAGAACCTGAGTGAGCAAGGAGAGGGCCTCCCTAAAATCACGGCCCGTATCGGCCAGTTCAACGTGGGAATGAACCGGCAAAGTGGCTTCAATCCTGACCCTTTTACACCAGACCTGGGGCGACAGGTGGCAGCCGAAACATCTGAAGGCAGATGTGTATAGGGGTATGACATATCCCGCGGATCTACAGAGCAGATACTCAGGAGAGTCGCCGCGGACCTCTGAGGGACACAAGGTTCAGGCTGCACAAAAGGCGTTGGTCCCGCAAAACTGTGGCCATGGGACCAGAGTTCGTGGACGGAAACGCCACGGAGTTCATGGTGGCCCGACCGTGAACATCTGAATCCAATGAGAAAACTGTGGTGCTTGACGGCTGAGAGACCACAGCAGAGGGTTCGGCCGGCAGCCCCTTCCGATTTTGCCAAGTTGAAGTCAGGAAAGGCTGAGGCTGATACCCCACGTCTACACTACCAAACACCTCTGCAGACCCCTGCAGGGATAAAACTGCTGTGCTCAACGGCTGAGAGGCCACAGCAGAGGCTTCGGTCGGCAGCCCCTTCCAACTTCGCCGAGTTGAAGTCAGGGAAGGCTGAGGCCGATACCCCATGGCCCGCTGAAATGGTGACCGATGACATTGCAGATGGAACAGCAGTAGCAGCAGATACGACGGGAGCTGTTGAAACTGGTGGAAAAGGGGAGAGAGCAACTGAGCTTGGCCTCCAAAGTAGGAGTCACAACACTTGTGACAGCCTCAGATGTCGACTGGAGAGGGATCATAGTCCCGGAAACAGGCATCTCTTCACCAGACAACTCAACAGCTCCCGCAGTATCCAAAATGGTTTAAAACTGCACATTCCCCATGGAGGGGGTATAACTCTCACCATAGGTGGTCGTGTCGGGGGGCCCCAAACAACAGTATTTCCCCCCCCCCCCACGGGTGCGGGAGGAATGGACACGAGAACACACCTAAAGGAACAGTAACAGTACTGGACATAACAGCTGTGAGAGCAGTAGAAGAAAAAGGTGAACTCAACAGATGTAGAAAGTAGAAGAATACCCCAAACTACAAGGTGGCAGAAAAAGGACCGGCAGGAACACAACTGAACCCACACGGCCGACAGGGGCCCAAAAAACAGAAATTCTGCCCTCAACAGAGAGGAGAAATCCTGTCCATGCAGTCCCCCATTGACACCTAACTCCAATAATAATAATAAAATTTATCAACTGAAAAATTTTATGTCCAAACAGCACGGTATGCGAAAGTCGCACGCGACACGAAACATATATAAAATACAATGAAAATGTGGTTGAAAATAATAACGAGAATATATAAAACACAGTCCTGTTATTATACGATCCTCAAATCCATAATTCCAGTCACAGGTAACCATTATCAACGAGTTGAATTATCACTGTTTCTGAATGCAAAACGGATCTCCTGCCACATGGGCGGACGAAAAAAGAATGATCCATTAGTGACTGCCTGAACACTGTTTCGAAAGTCGTGGATTTGTACTAAGAGAATAGGGTCCCCCACTGAGTGTGCGCCGATGGAACTCGACCCAGGTTTGGCATATTTTTTCTTGGTGCTTTTGCACCACTTGTCTTTCCCAAATCACTTGGGAAAGATCAAAATAGAGAGAATATTTTCCGAGTTAGGGTCTTCCACTGTAGTGCAAGCTTGTTGTAAATAATTGTAAGGTAGGTTGATAAGAAATGCACTTGTTAAAAAATATTGTCGAGCACTAACATACTGTAAGGGCATATAAATGCGTATTGTTTTGAGAAAGTAGCACTCTGTGGCCAGGGGCAAATTGGTTAGATTTATTGAAGACATCTGCACCATCGACATGTAGTACACCTCAGTGCATGGCACCATCATGCCCCCATGAGTACAATTTGGGTTACAGGTCTTGCCCAAGGACACAACATGACTTTGAACATGAAACAGTCGCTGAAATGGTCACCCATCCAACTACTAACCGCACTCCATGTTGCTTAACTTCGATGAACTGACAAGAACCTGTTACTGCGATTCCACCCCCCCCCCCCCCCCCCAATTCCATTTGATAAATATATTGAACTGTTTTAGTGCAATATTTTGGGTGGTGCTGTGATGTTGCTGTAACTGGTGCTGTGATGTTGCTGTAACTGGTTCTCTTCAGATCATCCAAGTTAAGCAACTGTGAGCGCAGTGAGCGGTTGGATGCTTGACCATTTCAGCGACTGATTTGTGTTCAATTCCGCGGTGTCCTTGGACAAGACATTTAACTCCGATTGCCCAAATGGGAACACAATGACGGCGTGCACTAAGGTGTACTGCATGTCGATGGTGCATATGTCTCCAACCAATCTTAAACTGTCTCTGCCAAAGTGCAGATTTCAGAGTCACGTTGTTGGGGAGCTGGTTGTTGTTGTTGCCGGGTGGTTCAGATTCAGATTCTTTATTCACGGTACACATACATGCAAAATGGTTACAAATAAACATATTGCACAAAGTAATGAGTAGTATACCATGGGAAGTGGCATAGCCAGATTGGCTGTTTACCTGCCGCCCCCTGGAAGATGGTTCTCTCTATGTACTCTGGCTTCCTCCACTCATAAAACTATCATCGATATGATATGACCCTGGCTGTTGAAGAGTTGCTAAACGCTAATAAATAAATGAATAAATAGTCCAATATTTTGAAACAAATGGAATGAAGCTGAACATGGCTGACAGGGTGCAACTTCTGTTTTCATAAATTTACAGGTGGGGACAGAAAGTAATTTGGGAAACTCTCCAGGGTTGTAATACAATTCATGAATTTCTCTAATATTGTCAAACAAGCAAAAATTGGCATTGCCACTTAGTTTGAAACATCAACTTTTTTCTTCCAGATTGAACCAGTCCCTTTCAAAATGATTTGTAAGTTGACATATATAAGCGTTTATTATAATAAAAAATCAGCTCCTTAAAATCTAAATCTGGGTTATTTCGTATCAAAAAGAAAATGTTTCATTTTCTTCTTTTTCATACAAAACAATTTTGATTTTGATTTTTCTTGTTTTGAATGGCAGTTGTATCTTATTCGAGATCACTGGCAAAATTTATCTACTGCTGATCGATAGTTAACTAGAGGTATAAGTACCCTGTGGCTCACCAACAGGTGGCCAATGTAAAGGGGTGGCTGGAGTAAAAAAAAAAGTTCAAAACCTGCACACAAAAGTCCAAAATTAAAGAAAGTATAAATTTTATAGCAAATTTCCTTTCTTATTATACCTACCGAAATTGTTTACAACAGGCTTGCACTACAGTGGAAGAACCTAACTCGGATAAAATACTCTCTATTTTAATCTTTCCCAAGATTTGGGAAAGAAAAGTGGTGTAAAAACACCACGAAAAAATAAGCCAAAACTGGGCTGAGTGCCATCGGTGCACACCCAGTATGGGAGACTCTTCCATAGTACAAATCCATGACTTCCGTCACAGTGCGCAATGCATCAATTCGTCATTCTTTTGATTCCGAACAACACAGGAGTTATGTGATCAGTGGGGAGGAAGGATTCTTACCCGAATAAGAAGACGGGAGGGCCTCCATGTAAACAATTTCGGTAGGTATAATAAGAAAGGAAATTTACTATAAAATTTATACTTCTTATCAACCTACCTCAATTGTTTACAACAGGCTGAATAGACAAAAGGCTGGAGGGAATCACATAACCAACCCACACATAACTCAATAGCACTGGGACCATGGACAGAGGAAGAGATCCCTAGGCCTATCAAACCATAGCATCACAAACATTAGAAAAGCCAATGAAAGATGAGGCGTATGGTGAAGTGCGACGCACAGACAGAAAGGGCAGTAACAGCACAAAGCTGGAACCGACCCTGAAAAAAGCTGAAAAGCTTGGATAGACAACATCCGGAGCCGAAGAAAGAGGGCCCCAAGGGTCTCTGTCGGCTCCTGCAACTGTCGCAGAGAAAAGGAGAATGTAGCATTTCTCCAGAAGGCTGCCAGTATAACATCAGTCATCCGACAACTAGACACAGTTATTAAAAGAGGAAGACAATGCACGCACCTCGTGGCAGAAAAAACAATTGGTAATACAATCACCAGTAGCTAGACGAGCAGGAGCTGCAAGAATAGCAAGACAAGTCCATCAATAAATGGATGCAGGAGAGATCTGGCATGTGGGAAAACGCATATTCATCCAGGATAAAGGCGTGAATGCCCCCCACCCCCAAGCAGAGCAGCGCCCAAGAAAGTGGCCATCTTGGAGTAAACTGCAAAGTCCTAGGCCTTTTCAAGGAAAAGAGCTGAACAAGCTTGGAGAGGCAAGGATGAGTGTCGAAACAATGCGGTATCACATAGGAAAAAATGTCTCCGAAGCATGGACAAGTACACACTGCTGGAGACCCCCAGAAACAAACATATACCAGAAAACTCTGCAAGCAGTGTGATCGAAGGAGTGACAGAAGCAACAGAGTGATCGCACACCATCGACAGAAGAACCTTCCACTTAGCCACAGAGGCTAAACCAGTGGAGTGAGTGCCTCCTTGAAGAAAAGCAACTCCACTGCGTGTCTCGAAAAACCACTACGGAGGAGACAGGACCCGATAAAAGACATGTGCGAAGGCACAATGAAATTGGGTCAACTTGAAAACCTCCCGGGCGACTTTGGCAAAGAAAGTCGCGAGGTAGAGGGAGACATGCCGGAACCGCCGCTAACAGAGAGCGGAGCAGATCGATCCACACCCACTGAAGCGACGGGTGTGATGAAAAGGATTCAACGACTGCAGGTTCATATCTGGGTGAGAACCTGAGGCGGAATCGGAACCGGTAGGAAGGTGTAGCTGACAAGACCATCCCAAAGGAGGGCCAGAGCGTCCACAGCGAAAGCCAGAGCATCTGGACACGGGGACACGAAAGTGTCCACCGGATGGTTCCAACTAGTCACAAGAGATCGATGGAACCCGCCATGTGGAGCATCCACCTGGTGGAAATGACCCTGCCCCGACGGGACAAGGGAGTCGGCTAGGACGTTCAGGCGACCGGGAATGTGACGAACAGCTACCCCGGCGTGGACATCTTGAGCGAGCAGTATAAGATCCCAAGCCAATTCGTACATTGGAACAGAGTGCGTGCCGCCCTGGTTCCGAATGTCAACAACCCCCGTCGAATGGTCGGACAACAGAAGGACCTGGCGATTCGACAGGTGAGGGATCCACTGCCTGAAACGTAGAAGAAGAGCAAGAAGCTCCTTCTGGTTCATGTGTAGAGCTGCATGATCCTGGTCCACCATCCCGTGAATGGAAAGACCTAGAGGATCCAACGTAGCACCCCATCCGAGATCGCTGACATCTGCTGTCAGAACGCGATCGGACGTGGGTAAGTCCAACGGAACACCCTGCAAAAGCCACTGGACATCCGCCCAGAGGAGAAGGTGAGGATAAAGATAGTCTGGAAACTGAAGCACCAGATCCAGAAAATCTACATTCGGCCTCCAACGACTGAGCAGAAAGTGTTGGGGAGGTCTGACACGCAGCCGACCTAGAGGAATGAGATTCGTCACCGAACAGCAGAGACCGATTAGCCGGAGAAAACTCCGAGCTGTCGTGGATGTGGACTGGGACAGAGTCGGAGCAAAAGCTGAGAGAATCACAGCCTTGGCCTGGGGAACTGCCACCAAATTGAATTGTGTGCGGAAAGCCATCCCCAGATGATAAAACGACTGAGAAGGGACCAGGTCCAACTTCTCCTCGTTGACTCTGAAACGTAGCGACATGAGCAAACTCAACAGAGTGGCGACATCCGACTCCAGGAAGGCAGCATTGGAATGCCCCTGGAGGATATCGTCCAGATATGCCGAAGTAGTCACCCTGGACTGTGTGCGATAGAAAGCTATCACATGCGACATCAGTCTGGTGAAGGACCAAGGAACCAGGTTGAGGCCGAAAGGCATGGCCTTGAACTGGTAAACTCGCCCCAGAAAAATGAACCTGAGATACTTCAGTAACGCCCAATGAATCGGAACGTGAAAGTAAGCGTCTCGCAGGTCGAAGCTGGAAGCGAAATCTCCCTGGTGAATTGAACGGAGGACCGACCTGAAAGTCTCCATGCTGAACTTGGGAGCAATGATCGACTGGTTCAGGAAACTCAGATCGAGAACCGGTCGGAGTCGGCCGTCCTTCTTCGGCACCAAGAACAGGCGGGAATAGAAACCCACTGACCTAATGTTCTTGATGACCTCAATAGCCCCCTTTGTCAGGAGATTGTCTATCTCCGTGGACAAAAGTTCCCGACGTAAAATGTCTGAAGGAACTGTGGTTGGAAAAGGCACCACGGACAGAGTGGAGTGCCGTCGGAAGGATATTCGCAGCCCGGACCAAACAACATCTAACATCCAAGGATCGGATGTGATGGTGGCCCACGGTCTGCGAACTCTGCTATCCTTCCTCCAATCTGGGACGAGTCGAGGTGAGGACCTTCATTGCGAACCCCCGACGAGGCTCGCGAGAGGAGAAAACACCTCTACTGAATGAAGAATCCTGGGAGTTCCCTCAAGACTGCCGACGCTTACCCTTACCCCTTGAGTAAGAAGCAGAAGCGGTGGCAGAAGGATCAGCCCCTTTTGCTTTGCAGAGGAAGCAGAGGGTACTTGTTAGGCTTGGAACGGCCCGTGCCTACCCTAGAAGGCTGATCAAGCTGAAGAAACAGCAGCTGATCGTTGGAATGACGTAGGACGTCATCCCGGACTGTCAACACAGAATCATGGAAAAGTTGCGGACCTGTCAAAAATGCAGATCAAAGAGCAGCGAACTGCTCCTCAGGAAGGGATCGGCCTTTGTCCTGCACAGAGTCCCTTCGAACTAATTCCAGATTAGCTGTGTTACAGGCATGCATGTGAGTAAGATGCATGAGCGCCTTGGACAGCACACGCAAAGGAGCCTGTTCCTCGTCAATCTTATCTGAAGGCAGATAAGCAGCAAAAGCTGAGACAACGTGATCGGAGAGAGAAAGCATACCAAGCATCTCTCTCGATAAGCCCAATGTGGACTCCAGAGTCGTCATCGGAATGACGGCAGACTTGGACTTGGAAAGCCCGAGGGAATTGGAGTCCTGATCCAAAACCGTCAAAGTCTGGTAGACCGACGGATTGGCGGAATCGTAGGAACGATAACGCGCTGGAGGCAAAAAAGGTGTCAACCCTGGTGAAGAACGGAGCCTTCATAGCCTTGGAACTTAGCTTGGAGTCCAAGGCTGAAAATGCTTCAACCAACTGTACCGAAGGGCACGGTCGAAGACGCCCAGAAGCAGGTTGCTCCATAGACTGTTGGCGCGCGACCGATGATCGCGGCCTGGCTGACACTGTCGACTGGTTAGATGGTTTGAGATCCGGAAGGAACCCAAGCACGAAATCAAGAGCTGCCCCCAAGTCCGAAGACTGCTGGCTCTCGACATCAAGCATGTCTGACTCTTCCCCTGAGTCGGAAGACACATAGCCCATCGTGGGCAAACCAGCCGGCACCTCTCATGGTGTCGGAACACCAGGGGATCAGAAAGCGGCCTGTTTCCAATCCCGGGAGGCGGCGCCATAGGAGGCGCCTGGAAACCACTCGCTGCCTCGCTGGAAGCAACAGGAAGGCTCGTTGACAGAACCTGAGCGAGTAAGGAGAGGACCTCCCTAAGCTCACTGCCCGTACTGGCCGGTTCGACAGGGGAACGAACCGGCAAAGATCCTCCAAAAGACCCGACGTGGGACGACGGGCGGCAGCCGAAAACGGCTGAAGCCAGACGTGTATAGGGGTGTGACACACCCCGAGGATCAACATAGCAGGAACTCATGAGAGTCACCGCTGACCTCTGCAGGGCAGAAGGTCCAGGCTCCACAAAAGACGTTGGACCCCCAAAACTGGGCATGTGGCCAGAATGAGGGACGGAAACGCCACGGAGTTCATAGTGTCCCACTAAGAACAACCGAATCCAATGACAACTGTGGTGCTCGATAGCGCAGAGACCACAGGAGAGGGTCCGGCCGGCAGCCACTTCCAACTTCGCCGAGTTGAAGTCAGGGAAGGCTGAGGCCGATGCCCCCACGTCTACACAACCAGACACCGCAGCAGACCACTGCAGGTATAAAACTACTGTGCTCAATGGCTGAGAGGACACAGTATGGGTTTCAGTCGGCAGCCCCATTTGACTTCGCCGAGTGGAAGTCTGGGAAGGCTGAGGCCGAAACCCCACAACCACACTACAGACATACCTGCAGACCCTGGCAGGGAGAAGCCGAGGCCGGCTAAAAACGGTGCCCAATGATGTTGTAGACGGAACAGCAGTAGCAGCAGATACGACGGGAGCTGTTGGAACTGGCGTTAAAGTGGAGAGAGCTACCAAGCTCGGCCTCCAAAGGAGGAGTCACAACCCTAGTGACAGCCTCAGATGTCGACTGGAGAGGAGGCATAGTCCCGGAACCAGGCATCTCTACACCAGAAAACCAACAGCTCCCGCAGTATCCACCATGGTAAAACACTGCACATTCCCCACGGAAGGGGAATAACTCTCACCAGACATGGTCGAATCGGGAAGCCCCGAAACGAAAGCGGTCCCCACCCCCGCTGGTGTGGGAGGAGCTGCACATCCGCCACGGAGGAGGAGCAATTCTCATCAGACGTGGTCGAATCGGGCGACCCGAAACGAAAGCGTTCACCACCCCCCGCGGGAGCGGGAGGAGCTGCACATCCCCCACGGAGGGGGTCAAACTCACACCAGACGTGGTCGAGTCGGGGGACCCCGAAACGACAGTGCCCCCCCCCCCCCCCCCTCCCCACGGGTGCGGGAGGAGCTGCACATCCCCCACAGAAGGGGTAAACTCACATCAGACGTGGTCGAGTCGGGAGGCTCCAGAAACGACTGCATTCCACACCACCCACGTGTGCGGACGAAACGGACACGAGAACGCACCAATGGCGAGGGCAAAAGGAATTGCCCTAAAGGAACAGAACTGGAAAGAACAGAGGTGAGAGCAGTAGAAGAAAAAGGTGAACTCAACAGAAACAGAAAGTAGAAGAACACCCTCAACTACGAGAGAAGGTGGCAGAACCCAGACGGCCGATACCTACTCCAATAAATTTTTTTATCAACCGAAAAAATTCATTGTCGAATCGCGATGACACGATGTTCCAAAACATTCACGAAAACGGAATAGTAATTAATAAACAATGAGAATGTGGTTGAAAATATAAACGAGAATATATAAAAGTAAAAAAAAGTATTACATTTGTTTTAAGGGGTTAAAATTGAGAAAAATACCCTGTCACAGTAACCACAATGGCAATATGACAGTAAGGTGAAACTCTACTTGAAAAAATATCCACTTGGAAGAAAAGAAAGACAAACTTCAAAACCTGCACATAAAAGTAAAAAAAAGTAGCACATTTGTTTCAAAGGGTTAAAATTTAGAAAAATACCCTAAAAATGTTACAGTAACCACCATGGAATATGCCAGTGAGGTAAAACTCCACTTAAAAAAAATATCAAAACCTTCACACAAAAGTACAAAGCCTGCACACAAAAGTCCAAAATTAAAAGTAAAAAAACCCATCAAAACCTGCACACAAACGTCAAAATAAGTCCAAAATTTGATTCAAAGGGTTAAAATTAAGACAAAATACCCTGGAAAAGAGTTAAATGTTATCGTGAACCCCCATAGCAATATGCAAAGAAGAATAAAAATAAAGCACAAAAATCCAAACCTGCAAATTGAAGTAATTAAGCAGGAAAAGGGTTAAAGAATACAACGTAGCCCTAAGATGCATGTTTACATACAACAGAAAGCATCGACATATGCTAGAAGGTAAATCTACACTTGGAAGAAAAAACCATGAAAACCTGCACGCAAACGTCAAAAAAATAAGTCTAAAAATCTATTCAAAGGGTTAAAAAAATTTTAAAAATGCTGGAAAGATATCAATGTTATAATAACCACCACTGCAATATGCAGCGAGGTCAACTTCAATATAAATTTTTTTTTTATCACAACCTGTACATAAAAGTAAAAAGCTGTAAGCCTAAGTCCAAAACCTGTACATAAAAGTCCAAAATTGAAGTAATTCAGTGGGAAAAGGGTTAAATAATACAAACTTAGCCCTAAGATGCATGTTTACATACAATAGAAAGCATGGCCATATGCTGCAAGGTAAATCTCCACTTGGAAGAAAGGAAAAAAAACCCATCAAAACCTGCACGTAAACATCAAAATAAGTCTAAAATTTGATTCAAAGGGTTAAAATTAAGACAAAATACCCTGGAAAAGAGTTAAATGTCATAGTGAACCACCATAGCAATATGCAGAAACTAAACAAAATTTTAAAAAGCCAAAAAATCAAAACCTGTACACAAAAGTTCAAAATATTTGAGAGCGGACACCAATGCCGACATGAGGGCTATGCCATAGGCTCACACAACTAACTTTGGTGAGCCAAAAATTAGTAGACAGATCAGACGTCAATAGTGGACACATGCTCCTCTGAATTACTGTTCACACTGAATGCAGACATTACACCGTCTTTTTAAAGATTTGTTACTGATGAACATGACTCTTCATCAATCAGTTTCTGAACGATTTACATGTATTAATATTTGCATCAAATGGCCAAAGTTTGACTGTCTACTTTGTTGGTAAGTTGTTGTCAAAGCCATTCCTCTTATTATAATATTCAGTTAAAATACTATCATGCGTTATCGGTTTTGCCAATACCCCTGTCTCCTCTTCTTGATATCGACCATTAATGATACTTATACCAATACTTCAGTGGAGATGGAATAAGCACATGTGTAATCAAGAGAGCAAAAATGCATGTCATGTCAAACAGTCTTTTCTGTGTGCTGATAAGCAAGACATTTTGTTTGCAATGTTGCAAAAGGGAAAACTGGAAATAATACACACCTCCAAGTAAATTAGAATTTGATTCCTTATAATTTGCATGTGCTGTGTCATTGTACACCAAACTTTTCCAGAAAAGATTTCTGAAACATTACATTCAATGGAAACCGAAAGTTAACTTTTTAAAACTGACTATAATTCCAGGAATATAATCTGTGTTTGAAGAAATAATGTAAAAACAGATTGGAGCATGTGCTTTGTGAAAATAAACCACCAAAGCTTGGGAGGTGAAAACCCTCTTTAAAATGGGCAACATATATTATTAACGCTCACCTCTGGTCTTGAGTTGATATTCATGTTGTGGTCATGATTAGCCATTGAGCAAAAATATGTGACCTTAAACACCAATAAATAAACTAGAGAATTGTAATTTGTTGGACAAATTACGGGCTTTCCCAACTTTTTAATGTGAAAAGGCAAACTGTATTGTACACAAAACTATCGATCAGTTTTGAAAACAGAAAATTTAGTTGAAATCAAAGTTTTTGTGATGCTACTAGTTTTTATGCAGCCAAAACAGATATTTGAGATACAGCAGGACACCAAAACATTTAACACAAAATTTGCTCTTCAATAATTACAGAATATTTTCATAGAAAGTAAAACAAGCAATGTCCTTTGTGCTTAGGAAAAAAATAGTACATATGAATTATGGGAGTACGGGCCGGGGTTTCATGAAGGACTGTGCCCCAACTCACCCCTGAGTCAGGAAGGAGCCGATTTTTTGGCCAATATGCCAGAAAATTTCAGACAATTTAGTTGCCAGAAATTACAAAACATTTTGGTTTTCCACACAAAATGTTGTTTTCCTATCTCATCACTTAGAAGTTGCAAGTAAACTGACCATTATTATGTACAAGTTGATTCAGTGGAACCGTATCCACGTTAATATTATTCATTTATAATCACACAAGTACACATAAAGAGCTCTATTACTGCATATTATGGGAGCAAGGTGGCTCAGAAGGTAGAGATGACTGTGACAATCCAAGAAGTCCTCGGTTTGAATCCCGCCTGTGGCAACCACATTGTGTCCTTGAGCAAGACACTTCATCCCAATTTAAGTTTCCATGTGGGGGGTTGGGGGGGGGGGCATGATGGCGATGTGTACTAAGGGTACTTTGAGGGTGCACTTGTCTTCAACCAATGCTAACCCTGCTTTTGTGGAGTTAGTATGTTGGGGAGTCTGAGTCGCTTGTCATTGCTCGGTGGTTCTCTCCAGGTACGCAATGGGAGGGAGAGCCCCCCCCCCCCTTCCCCTCCCTCCATACCCAAATTTGGCATTTCCTCCTGAGATTCAACTTTTTCGGGCTAAAAGGGTTCAAACCCCCCCACCCCCTCCCCCCTGAAAAATATCCCTGTACGCCTATGCAATGAATACCTGGACTTGAATAAATACCTATATTATGGTCATGATATAGCTGTAGATGCAGAAAGTGACCTTAAATATCAATAATTTATTCTCTATCATTATGTCTGTTTGTGAATGTGTGGGATTTGTCAACAAACGAGGGTAAGCTTCCTACTCCATGATTTCACAATTTTTCCAACATATCTGTTTCAGATACAATGAAATACATGTAATATGAGTTACTGTCACACGCAAATTAGTTGTTTATTTGATATGGTTTAAACCATCTAGAGAGCTAGTGTACACAGTGATGGGTACAGTTCAAGTCAAAATGAGTTGATTAAAGGGATGTTGAACAGCTTTGTTAATATTTCTTGCATTACATTACTACTTTGCTATTTACTGACAGAAGGATTTCACAGAGGGTTTCCCTGACGGTATTTATTTATTGGTGTTTACGGCCACATACTTATCCACAATGGCTAATCATGACCATGACAGTTTTACGGGTGGGGGAAGTCGGAGGACCCAGAGAGAACCACCGAGCATCGACGAGCAACTGTCAGCTCAACATTCTAATTATGTTCAAGCTCCGCTGAAGCAGGGTACCAGCGGTTGAAGACATGTGCACCATCGACATGCAGTATGCCTTAGTACATGGCATCATCGTGACCCCATGTTGGCAACCGGGATAAAGTGCCTTGCCCAAGGACATTACATGGGTCGTCCCAGATAGGGATCAAACTCGGGACCTCTACCATAGAAGTCAAACAGTCTACCACTGAGAAAATGTGCTTTCTTTCCTGGTGGTATTCATATTTGTACAGCCAAACTGGTGTTGGATAACACGGAACACCAAAACATATAACACAAAATTTGTTCCCCATTGATTTTTGAAAGCAGTTATGAAAAGCTCAAAGAGCTCTTTCCTTTTTGTTTTTGGACAAGTGAGTATTCACTCAAAGTCATTTTTTGCAGACAGTGCTATTTTTAAGTGGCCAAAGCACATGTTTCATTAAGTCCCAGAACATAACTAAAGCCGGATTTACTGATTAAACATCTCTGCATATAGCAAAGCAAAGTGTCTCAAATTAACCCATTCCAAAATGATAGTAGAGAGTAACCTAAGTTGGATAATTTGGGTATTTCCAAATGGTACACTTATTCTCACTCTCATTGTGCTTGAGGGTTAAATCTGAGATTGAAAGGTATACCAATCTTACTCAGGGAAGGTGAGTACAGAAAAGTACGAAATTAATAAGAAAATGAATTTTGTCTGACGGTACTAATATTTGTACGAGCAAAACTGGTACTGGATTTATTTATTTATTTATTAGGTTTTAACGACACATTAACAGCCAAGGTCATATTATGTCGGTGACAGTTGTATGGGGAGAGGAAGCCGGAGTACCCAGAGAGAACCATCGAGCAATGACGAGCAGCTGCCAGCTCCCCAACATAGTGCCTCTGCACTGTAGCACAGGCAGGGTGAGATTGGTTGAAGACATACGCACCATCGACATGCAGTATGCCTTAGTACATGGCGTCATGGTGCCCTCATGCGGACAAGTGCCAACACCGCGTGGAAAAACTGTGGATCAGGTGGAAAATGAGGGCACGATTTGTCCCTACTTTATTCTCAACTCAACGACTTTTCCATTCCTTATTTACCTGTCACCGGCTGAGTAAGGTATTATATTTGTCTATTTGATGAACTTTTCAACCTTAACTATTTGCGGCTTCATGTAGCACCACTGGAAGGCCACTGCATGGTTACCAATATATTCAGGGATTGATTTTACGAAAATCTAAATTTTATAGTAAATTTCCTTTCTTATTATACCTACCACAATTGTTTACTACAGGCTTGCACTACAGTGGAAGTCCCTAACTCGGATAAAATACTCTCTATTTTTGTCTTTCCCAAGGAAGTTGGGAAAGAAAAGTGGTGCAAAAGCACCAATAAAAATAAGCCAAAACTGGGTCGAGTGCAACCAGCGCAGACCCAGTACGGGACGCTCTCTCCCAAGTACAACTCCACGACTTCCGTTGCCAGTGCGCATATACCGTCTCTAAAGACTCATTCTTTTTGAATCCGTAAACGTTAGAGTTATGTGATCAGCGGGGAGGAAAGATTCTTTACCCGTAAAGAAGACGGGAGGGCCTCCATGTAAACAATTGTGGTAGATATAATAAGAAAGGAAATTTAGTATAAAATTTAGATTTCTTATCAACCTACTCACAATTGTTTACTAAAGGCTGAATAGACAAAAGGCTGGAGGGAATCGCATAACCAACCCCCACATAACCCTAGTGCACTGGAACCGTGAAGCAGAAGGAAGAGGTCCCGAGGCTTATCAACCATAATGTCGCAATCATTGGTAAAGGACAATGAAAAGAGACACATGAGCCTGTGTGACACACAGACAGAAAAAAGGGCAGTAACAGCACAAGGCTGAAACTGACCTTCAAGAAGCCTAATGGCTATGGCAGACAACAGCCTGAGCAGAAGAAAGAGGCCCCAAGGCAAAAAGGTCCTCCGACTGCTCCTGCAACTGGCGTAAATAAAAGGTGGAGAAAGTAGAAGCATTTCTCCAGTAGGCTGCCTGCATAACATCCGACAACTTGACGGAGTTAGAATAAGCCCAAGAGGTAGACAGTGCCCGCACCTCGTGGGCAGAAATACGATTGGTAATACAATCGCCAGCTGCTAAACGACTATAAGCCGTACGAATAGCAAGACAAATCCATCGAGAAATGGATTGAGGAGAGATCTTCTGTCGACCCGGAATGAGAGACAGAAAAAAACGTTTTCTGCCCTTCCGAATGAAGCGTGTCCGATCAAGATAAATGCGAACAGCACGGACCGGAGAGAGCAAAGGGCGAGTACCCTCAACAGAGGGAAGAGCCCTGATACAGATAGGAGGAGGAGTAGTATCTGGTAACTGATTCTTAGCCAAAAAGGAGCAATCAGTGGTAAAAGTAACACTGTTGGGAGAACTCCTAAAAAAGGCCGGGTCATCCGAGAGGGAGTGAAGCTCACTAACCCGTCTGGCCGAAGCAAATGCCATCAGAAAAGCCGTCTTGTATGTGAGAAATTGCATATCCACCTGGGATAAAGGTTCGAACGGCGCCCCCCCCAAGCAAAGCAGCACCCACGAAAGATTCCATCGTGGAGTAAGCTGCAAAGTCCGAGGCCTTTTCAAAGAAAAGTGCCGAACAAGCTTGGAGAGGTAAGGATTAGTGCCGATACGACGCTTCCCCACATAAGAAAAAGTCTCTGAAAGCATAGACCTGTAACCCTTGATGGTAACAGGCTGGAGACCCCGAGAATCAAACAGATATACCAGAAACTCCGCAATCTGTGAAATCGAAGGATTGGCATAATCAACAGAGTGATCAGCACACCATCGACAGAAGACCTTCCATTTAGCTGCATAAGCTAAACCAGTGGAGTGCCTCCTTGAAGAAGAAATGCACTCCACTGCTCGTCTCGAAAAACCTCTACGGAGGAGACAGGACCTGACAAAAGATATGCGTGAAGGCACAATGAAGTCGGGTCGACGTGAAACCTCCTCGGGCGACCTTGACAAAGAAGGTCGCGACATAGCGGGAGACCTGCCGGAACCGTCGCTATCAGCGAGCGGAGCTGATTGATCCACACCCGCTGAGGCGACAGGGGAGCGATCAGAATGATTCGACAACTGCAGGTTCGAATTTTGGCGAGAACCTGAGGAAGAATCGGAACCGGCGGGAAGGCGTAGCCGACTAGACCGTTCCAATCGAGTGACAGAGTGTCCACGGCAAAAGCCAGAGGATCTGGACACGGGGACACGAAAGTGTCCACCTGATGGTTCCAACGAGTCGCAAAGAGATCGCAAAGCAACTGGAACACTGCCCTGTGAAGCATCCACTCGGTGGAAAGAACCCTGCCCTGTCGGGACAGGGAGTCGGCTAGGACGTTCAGACGACCGGGAATGTGACGAACAACCACTCCGGCGTGAACCTCCTGAGCGAGCAGTAAAAGATCCCGAGCTAACTCGTACATCGGAAGCGAGTGCGTGCCGCCCTGGTTCCGAATGTAAGCAACCACTGTCGAATTGTCGGATAGTAGAAGGACCTGGCGATTCGACAGGTGAGGGATCCACTGCCTGAAACTCAGAAGAAGAGCAAGAAGCTCCTTCTGGTTGATGTGTAGAGCTGCTTGATCCTGGTCCCACATCCCGTGTAGGGAAAGACCGAGAGGATCCAATGTCGCACCCCATCCGAGATCGCTGGCATCTGCCGTCAGAACGCGATCGGACGTGGGTAAGTCCAGCGGAACACCCTGCGTAATCCACTGAACATCTGTCCAGGGAAGAAGGTGAGGATACAGAGAGTCCGGAAACGGAAGCACCTGATCCAGAGAATCTACATTCGGTCTCCAACGACTGAGCAGAAAGTGTTGGAGAGGTCTGACACGCAGCCGACCTAGAGGAATGAGATCCGTCACCGAACCGCAGAGACCGATCAGCCGGAGAAAACTCCGAGCGGTCGCGGACCTGGACTGGGACAGAGTCAGAGCAAAAGCTGAGAGAATCACAGCCTTGGCCTGGGGAACAGCCACCAAATTGAATTTGGTTTGGAAAGACATCCCCAGATGACAAAACGACTGAGAAGGGACCAGGTCCGACTTCTCCTCGTTGACTCTGAATCCTAGCGACGTGAGCAAGCTCAACAGAGTGGCGACATCCGATTCCAGTAAGGCAGCATTGGAATGCCTCTGGAGGATATCGTCCAGATATGCCGAAGTAGTCACCCTGGACTGTGTGCGATGGAACGCTATCACATGCGACATCAGTCTGGTGAACGCCCAAGGAGCCAGGTTGAGACCGAAAGGCATGGCCTTGAACTGGTAAACTCGCCCCAGAAAAGCGAACCTGAGATACTTCTGTGACGCCCGATGCATCGGAACGTGGAAGTAAGCATCTCGCAGGTCGATGCTGGCTGCGAAATCTCCCTGGTGAATTGATTGGCGGACCGACCTGAAAGTCTCCATGCTGAACTTGGGAGCAATGATAGACTGGTTCAGGATGCTCAGATCGATAACCGGTCGGAGTCGGCCGTCCTTCTTCGGCACCAAGAACAGGCGGGAATAGAAACCCACTGACTGAACGTTCTTGACGACCTCGATCGCCCCCTTTGCCAGGAGATTGGCAATCTCCGTGGAAAAAAGTTCCTGACGTAAAACGTCTGAAGGAACTGTGGTTGGAAGAGGCACCCTTGACAGAGTGGGGTGCCGTCGGAAGGATATGCGCAGCCCGGACCGAACAACATCTAACACCCATGGATCGGATGTGATGGTGGTCCAATGGTCTGCGAACTCTGCTATCCTTCCTCCAACCTGGGACGAGTCGAGGTGAGGACCTTCATTTCGAGCCTCGACGAGGCCCGCGAGAGGAGAAACCACCTCCTCTGCGAAATGAAGAATCCTGAGACTTCCCTCGATTCTGGCGACCCCTACCTTTACCCCGTGAGTAAGAAGTAGAGGCGGCGGCAGAAGGACCAGCCTTTTGCTTCACAGAGGAAGCAGAAGGGTACTTGTTAGGCTTGGAACGGCCCTTGCCTCCCCGAGAAGGCTGATCAAGCTGACGAAACAGCAGCTGATCTTTGGAATGACGTAGGACGTCATCCCGGACCGTCGACACGGAACCATGGAAAAGTTGCGGACCTGCCAAAGAAGCAGATCGAAGAGTAGCACGCTGCTCCTCGGGAAGGGATCGTCCTGTGTCCAGCACAGCGTCCCTTCGAACTAATTCCAAATTGGCCGTGTTACAGGCATGGGTGTGAGTAAGGTGCATAAGCGCCTTGGACAGCACACGCAAAGGAGCCTGTACCTCGTCAAACTTATCTGGAGGCAGATAAGCAGCCAAAGCTGAGACGACGTGATCTGAGAGAGAAAGCATGCCAAGCATCTCTCTAGATAAGCCCAACGTGGACTTGGGCTTGAAAGCCCGAGGGAAGTGGAGTCCTGATCCAGAACCGTCAAAGTCTGGCAGACTGACGGATTGGCGGAATCGTAGGAACGATAACGCACAGGAGGCAAAAAGGTGTCAACCCTGGTGAAGAACGAAGTCTTCAAAGCCTTGGAATTCAGCTTGGCATCCAATGCTGAAAAAGCCTCAACCACCTGTACCGACTGGCATGGTCGAAGGCGCCCAGAAGCAGGTTGCTCCATAGGCTGTTGGCGCGCGACCGATGATCGCGGCCAGGCTGACACTGTCGGCTGGTTAGCAGGTTTGAGCTCAGGCAGAAACCCAAACACAAAGTCAAGAGCCGCCCCCAAGTCCGAAGACTGCTGGCCCTCGACCTCAAGCATGTCAGACTCCTCCCCAGAGTCGGAAGACACATAGCCCATCGTGGGCAAACCAGCCGACGCCTCCCATGGTGTCGGGACACCAGAGGAATCGGAAACCGGCCTGTTTCCAATCCCGAGAGGCGGCGCCATAGGAGGCGCCTGGAAACCACCCATAGCCTCGCTGGAAGCAACAGGAAGGCTCTTAGAGAGAACCTGAGTGAGTAAGGAGAGGGCCTCCCTAAGCTCACTGCCTGTACCGACCGGTTCGACAGGGGAGCGAACCGGCAAAGTGGCTTCACCTCTGACCCTCTTAACCAGCGAAGGGTCACGATCCTCCAAAACACCCGACGCGGGACGACGCGCGGCAGCCAAAACATCTGAAGGCAGACGTGTATAGGGGTACGATGCACCCCGAGGATCAATATTGCGAGAACTCATGAGAGTCACCACGGACCTCTGCGGGGCAGAAGGTCCAGGCTGCACAAAAAGCGTTGGTCCCCCAAAACTGGTCGTGTGACCAGAGTGAGTGGACGGAAACGCCACGGAGTTCATAGTGTTTCCACTACGAACATCCGAATCCAAAGACACAACTGTGGTACTCGACGGCGACGAGACCACAGCGATGGGCTCTGCCGGCAGCCCCTTCCGACTTCGCCGAGTTGAAGTCAGGGAAGACTGGGGCCGATATCCCACGTCTACAGTATCGGACAGTTCTGCAGTCCCCTGCAGCGAAAAGCCGAGGCCGGCTGAAACAGACAACGAAGCAGACGGACCAGCAGCAGTAGTAGATACGTCAAGAGTCGTTGAGGCTGGTGAAATAGTGGAGAGAGCACACCGGCTCGGCTCCGAAGGAGGAGTCACAACCCTAGTGACAGCCTCAGATGTCGACTGGAGGGGGACCGTAGTCCCGGAACCAGGCATCTCTACACCAGAACACTCAACGGCTCCCGCAGTATCCACCACAGGAAAAGACTGCACATCCCCCACGGAGGAGGAATAACTCTCACCAGACAAAGTCGGCTCGGGAGGCCCCGAACGACCACGTTCTCCTTTCCCGCGGGAGCGGGAGGCACGGCCATGAGAACGAACGACACGATTTACAGACGCCCAAAAGGTGGAAGACCATGTTCCACAGACACCACACGGCCGCTCGGCCGAACACCCATTACAGGAGGAACACGACGAATGTACATCGTCCACATGCTTAGGCAGCAGACACTGCCCACAAGGAATTGTCCTAGGCATGAAAGAGGTGAGAGGAGCAGAGAAGGTGAGATCAGAAAACAGAACACCCCCAAAGAGAGAAAGGTGACAGAAACAAAGACCCCAGACGGTCGACCGGGAACCACCCAACAGGAAGACAACTCTCAACAGAAAGAAGGAACACTGTAGGAGTGGTACCCCGCTGACACCTAACTCTAACACAATTAGAAAATTTTGCAAAAAAAACATTAACAATAATTGTGAAATAATCTAAGTCCGAACCGCGTGGCCCGCGAAATTCGCGCGCGACTCGAGAGAGAGCAAATAAAAATACATTATGGACATATAATAGAAAAAAGAGAATATAAAACACTGTTCCTGAGAATACAAAGGATACACTGTGGTATAATGAATCAGGAATCATCAAACATCGAGCTGGTGGAACACTGATAAGCGTGCAAAAAACATCTCGACACGAAGCGGATTTTAAAAAGAATGAGTCTTTAGAGACGGTATATGCGCACTGGCAACGGAAGTCGTGGAGTTGTACTTGGGAGAGAGCGTCCCGTACTGGGTCTGCGCCGGTTGCACTCGACCCAGTTTTGGCTTATTTTTATTGGTGCTTTTGCACCACTTTTCTTTCCCAACTTGCTTGGGAAAGACAAAAATAGAGAGTATTTTATCCGAGTTAGGGACTTCCACTGTAGTGCAAGCCTGTAGTAAACAATTGTGAGTAGGTTGATAAGAAATAACAATTATTCCGACTATACCCTAATGGGAACTCCTAAATATGCCAAGGGTTAAACTTTTGATAATGACGTATAAAACAGAAGTTGTCATGCTATGCTTGCTGCATGCAGGCATAGAAAACATTCAGTGCTCAATGAATTAGGAATGGAGTAAATTGTCACTTAAACCTACGAAATTCTGAAATGAAAGTGTCAATGACACTGTAGCTCAACTTGTCAAGACAAAGACATGTACATGTATAGTATGTGACACATCAATGACAAACATCTAGGTAATGACCTGATAACAAAGATACATATAAAGTATTGTAACAGTCTGTACATAAATACTGAGCGTTGCCTGTAACAAATGTATAGGTAAAGTATTGTAAAGGTGGGTGACAGTCAGATGCTAAACTAGAAAGAAAACTTTGAGTCCCAGAGTAGGTCTGACTGAACCCCAAAATTTTTGTTCTCATAGCACAGTGATAACAAAGGCACCCAAAACACACTCGTTCCTGTCCCAAGGTGAAAACAAAAGTACCCAAGAAGTTTTGTGAAGATCAGTTCATAAATACGAGCTGTATAGAACTTGTGATAAAAAACTGATTGGACCTAATTTTAGTACAAAATGGCCACTGGCAGCCATCTTGAATTTTGGACCATACCCAGAAACACTCATTCTCATCCCAAGGTGATAACAAAGGTACCCAAGAAGTTTTGTGAAGATCGGTTCATAAATACAGCCTCTACCCTGAGCCGTATTGACATGTGCACTGAATAAATCAAAGTTCATCTAATTTGCATAATTTCTGCACGAAAAAAAACCCCCTTACAATATGTGATGTATTCCATGTTACTAAACATTCATACAAAAATGTATTCAAATCAGAACTTTCATACAGAAGTTCTGTACAAAAGACTGATTGCACTAATTTGGGTACAAAATGGCTGCTGGTGGCCATCTTGAATTTTGGACCACACCCAAAAACACTCGCTCTCATCCCACGGTGATAACAAAGGTACCCAAGAAGTTTCGTACAGATTGGTTCATAAATATGGCCTCTAGTCTGAGCTGTATAAAAGTTGTGTACAAAAAACTGATTAGACCTAATTTCGGTACAAAATGGCCACTGGCAGCCATCTTGAATTTTAGACCGCACCCAGAAACACTCGTTCTCGTCCCAAGGTGATAACAAAGGTACCCAAGACATTTCGTGAAGATCAGTTCATAAATACAGACTCTAGTCTGAGCCGTACTGACATGTGTACTTACTGTGTGTAAGTCGCACTGAAAAAATCAAAGTTCATCTAATTTGCATAATTTCTGCACGAGAAAAAACCCGTATTATATGTGATGTATCCCATGGTACTAAACATTCACACCAAAAATTATTCAAATCAGCGCTTTCATATGGAAGTTCTGTGCAAAAATCTGATTGCACCCAATTTTGTACAAAATGGCTGCCATCGGCCATCTTGAATTTCGGACAGGACCCAAAAACACTCATTCTCGTCCCACGGTGATACCAAAGATACCCAAGAAGTTTCGTAAAGATCGGTTCATAAATACGGCCTCTAGCCCGAGCCGTATTGGCATTTCCACTTACAGTGCTGAAAGTAACCCCCAAAAACATCAAAATTAGTCTAATTTGCACAATTTACGCACGAGAAAAAAAAACGTATTATATGTGATATACCCCATGGTACTAAAGATTCACACAAAAAATTATTCAAATCAGCGCTTTCATATGGAAGTTCTGTGCAAAAAACAGATTTCTGCATCGTCGGTACAAAATGGCAGCCATCTTGAATTTCGGACCGCACCCAAAAACACTCGTTCTCGTCCCACGGTCATAACAAAGGTACCCAAGAAGTTTCGTAAAGATTGGTTCATAAATACGGCCTCTAGCCCGAGCCGTATCCAATTGTTGACGTACGGACAGATGGACAGACGGACGACGGGCCATGACAAAAGCTCAAATTTGGCTTCGACAAAGTTGAGCTAAAAATGAGTTTTTTCGACGGCATCTACCATTATGCACCTGAGACAGGGATTGCGTTAAACTTTACAGCAACCTTATAACAGAAAATATTCTTAGAATTGAACTGTGAATCTGAATTTCGAAAGCATTTTCGGATATTCTATTCGAAACTACCACTGCACGCTTATCAATATTCTGTGAATTTATGAAAATTAAAATTATTCCGACCATACCCATATGGGCAGTCTCGAATCTGCCAACGGTTAAACTTTTAATAATGACATATAAAACAAAAGTTGTCATACTATGACTACTGCATACAGCCATAGAAAACGTTCAGCGCTCAATCAATTGGGAATGGAGTAAATCGTCACTTAAACTTACCAAATTCTGAAAACGAGAGTTTTTTTGGACTGCACCTATCTTTATGAAAACAGAACGAGCATAGAGTTAAACTTTACAATATAACTTACAACAGCAAATAAGCTTGGTAGGCAATTGTAAATACGAACATGTAAATCATTTTTCGATATTCCTTTCAAAAATGGAAAAAAAGTGAGCTCCAAATTAGCCAACTTTATGAAGAATTTTAGGGCACTCAAATTCAAGGCCCGAAAACTGGGTGAAGATTAAAACTTTGAATAAAATATATAACAGAAAAATTGTTCTTGGATGAAGGCCCAATCCTCTCTTGGAAAAGGTTTTGAGACAATATGGCTCCAGTGCTGAGAAAGTGCATGTAAACGTTGGCGAAAATAACAATTATTCTGACAGTACCCTTATGGGAAGTCTCAAATCTACCAAGGGTTAAATTTTCATTAATAACATATAGAACAAAATTTGTCATACTTTAACTGCTGCAAGCAGCTATAGAAAACATTCAGAGCTCAAGCAATTAAAAATAGAGTAAATCGCCACCTAAATTTACCAAATTCTGAAAAAATTGGAAATTTTTTGGACGGTACCTACTTTTATGCAACCAGAATGGGATAGGGTTAAACTTTACAACCAAACTAACGACAGCAAATATGCTTGATAGTCAGTTGTGAATACGTACATGAAAAGTGTTTGAAATAACCCATTCCAAAATAATAGAAAAGGCAACCAAAAATGGCTAATTTTGGCATATTCAAACGGTACTCTTATTCTCGCCCTCATTGTGCTAGAGGGTTAAATCTGAGATTAAGAAGTAAACAGTAACTTTCTTCCACAATCATTGTTGCATCTAGCCATACCAAAATAATTATTACAACTACCTTGTAATTAGAAAAATTTGCTCTTGAAGTTGGCGAAAATAACAAATATTCCAACAGTACCCTTATGGGAAGTCTCAAATCTGCCAAGGGTTAAACTTTTAATAATAACATATAGAACAAAATTTGTCATACTTTGACTGCTGCAAGCAGCTATAGAAAACATTCAGAGCTCAAGCAATTAATGAAAGTGTCAATGACACTGTAGCTTAACTTGTGTGTTGTGTTTGATGAAAAGGATAATGTTCAATGTTTATGAAAGGATTATGAAATAAGACAAGAATTGTGATAATTGGGAATATGTTCATTTCTGTTCCCTGTATGCTATGTTTATGACAAAAATAATATGAGGTGTACACTGTACTAAAGAGCAGAGGGGTGGGTTAATATGACCTCACAGTTAATATATGTGGCCCTAACAGTTAACGTATATCAACAAAAGTTACCAAGTTACAGTGAAATTATTCCAAAATGAGTCATCCTATCAAGTTACATTAAAATACCTTCATAAATATGGCCTGTAGACTGTGCTAAAGGTTTTCGGGCTTCGGGCCCCTGTAGCCGTCAGTTTCCCAATTGCGTCCAAAGGGGACGTTCTCATCTAGACATTATATGAAGTCAACCTACCAAGTTACAATGAAATCCCTTAATAAATATGACCTGTACACTGTGCTAAAGGTTTTTGGGCTTTGGGCTCTGGCAGCTATCATGGTTGAATGATCGCAACCAAAAGGGGACATTCCCATCTGGGCATCATCTGGAGTGATCCTACAAAGTTACAATGAAATCCCTTCATAAATATGACCTGTAGACTGTGCTCAAGGTTTTTGGGCTTCGGGCCCCTGAAGCCGTCACAGTTGACCAATCACGATCAAACGGGGATGTCATCATCTAGGCATTATATGGAGTCAAACTTACGGGTTACAATGAAGTCCTTCCATATGAATATGACCAATAGACTATGCTAAAGGTTTTGGGGTTTTGGGTTCAGGCAGCCATTAAGGCTGAATGATTGCGACCAAAAGGGGACGTTCTCATCTAGACATTATTTAGAGTCAACCTACCAAGCTACAATGAAATCCCTTCATAAATATCACCTGTAGACTGTGCTAAAGATTTTCGGGCTTTGGGCCCCTGTAGCCAACACAGTTGTCTAATGGTGTCCAAAAGGGGCTGTTCTCATCTAGACATTACATGAAGTAAACCTACCAAGTTACAATGAAATCCCTTCATAAATATGATCTGAAGACTGTGCTAAAGGTTTTTGGGCTTTAGGCTTGGGCAGCCATCATGGTTGAATGATCGCAACCAAAAGGGGACATTCTCATCTGGACATCATCTGGAGTGATCCTATGAAGTTACAATGACATTCCTTCATAAATATGACCTGTAGACTGTGCTCAAGATTTTCGGGCTTCAGGCACCTGTAGCCATCACAGTTGACCAACCACGACCAAAAGGGGATGTCATCATCTAGGCATTATATGGAGTCAACCTACCAAGTTACAATGAAATCCTTCCATAAATACGACCTACAGACATGCTAAAGGTTTTTGGGCTTGGGCAGCCATCAAGGCTGAATGATCGCGACCAAAAGGGGACGTTCTCATCTGGACACTATTTGGAGTCATCCTACCAAGCTACAATAAAATCCCTTCATAATTATGACCTGTAGACTATGCTAAACGTTTTCGGGCTTTGGGCCCCTGAAGCCATCACAGTTGCCCAATCGTGTCCAAAAGGGGATGTTCTCATCTAGACATTATATGAAGTCAACCTACCAAGTTACAATAAAATCCCTTCATAAATATGACCTGTAGACTGTACTGAAGGTTTTCGGGCTTTGGGTTCGGGCAGCCATCATGGTTGAATGATCGCAACCAAAGGGGACAATCTTATCTGGGCATCATCTGGAGTGATCCTGCAAAGTTACAATGAAATCCCTTCATAAATATGACCTGTAGACTGTACTCAAGGTTTTCGGGCTTCGGGCACCTGTAGCCATCACAGTTGACCAATCACGACCAAAATGGGATGTCATCATCTAGGCATTATATGGAGTCAACTTAACAGTGTTACAATGAAATCCTTCTATGAATATAACCTTTTGCCTATGCTAAAGGTTTTTGGGCTCGGGCACCCATCAAGGCTGAATGATCACGGCCAAAGTGGGACGTTCAGATCTAGACATTATTTGGAGTCAACCTACCAAGTTATAATGAAATCCCTTCATAAATATGACCTGTAGACAGTGCTCAAGGTTTTTGGGCTTCGGGCACCTTTAGCCATCAAAGTTGCCCAATCATGTCCAAAAGGGGACGTTCTCATCTAGACATTATATGAAGTCAACCTACCAAGTTACAATGAAATCCCTTCATAAATATGACCTGTAGACTGTGCTTAAGGTTTTCGGGCTTCGGGCTCGAGCAGCCATCATGGTTGAATGATCGCAACCAAAGGGGACAATCTCATCTGGGCATCATCTAGAGTGATCCTATGAAGTTACAATGAAATCTCTTCATAAATATGACCTGTAGACTATGCTCAAGGTTTTTGAGCTTCGGGCACATGTAGCCATCACAGCTGACCAATCACGACCAAAAGGGGATGTCATCATCTAGGCATTATATGGAGTCAACCTAATAGGTTACAATGAAATCCACCCATAAATACGACCTTTTACCTATGCTAAAGGTTTTCGGGCTTCGGGCTCAGGCAGCCATCATGGGTGAATGATCGCAACCATAGGGGACAATCTCGTCTGGGCATCATCTGGAGTGATCCTAAGAAGTTACAATGAAATCCCTTCATAAATATGACCTGTAGACTGTGCTCAAGGTTTTCGGGCTTCGGGCACTTGCAGCAATCACATCTGACCAATCACGACCGAAAGGGGATGTCATCATCTAGGCATTATATGGAGTCAACCTAACAGGTTACAAACAAATCCTTCCATAAATATGACCTTTTGTCTGTGCTAAAGGTTTTTGGGCTCGGGCACCCATCAAGGCTGCATGATTGCGATCAAAATGGGACGTTCTCATCTAGACATTATTTGGAGTCATCCTACCAAGTTACAATGAAATCCCTTCATAAATATGACCTGTAGACTGTGCTAAAGGTTTTTGGGCTTCGGGCTCCGATAGCTGTCACAGTTGCCCAATCACGTCCAAAAGGGGACTTTCTCATCTAGACATTGTATGAAGTCAACCCACCAAGTTACAATGAAATTCCTCAATAAATATGTGACCTGTAGACTGTGCTAAAGGTTTTCGGGTTTTGGGCTCGGGCAGTCGTCACGGTTGGCAGATCATGCCCAAATAGGGAAATTCTCATCTAGACATCATAAGGAGTCATCCTACCAAGTTACAATGAAATCCCTCCACATTAAACATGACCTGCAGACTGTGCTAAAAGTTTTCGGGTTTCGGGCTTGGGCAGCCATCACGGTTGATAGATCATGCCCAAAAGTGGACGTTCTCATCTAGGCATTACACAGAGGCATCCTACCAAGGTACTATGAAATCCCTTCATAAATATGACCTGTAGACTGTGCTAATGGTTTTCGGGTTTTGGCCTCGGGCAGCCATACCGGTTGCCAGATCGCAACCAAAAGGGGACGTTCTCATCTAGACATGACCCCAAACTTGCACATGAAATTTCGTGACAATCAGACAAGAACTGTGGGGTGAAGCCCGTGCTAAAGGAAAATGTGAACAGACGTCACAGACTAACAGACTCACAGACTTCCGCATGTGTGATGGCAATAGCTTATCTTGACTATGTCAAGTTAAGCTAAAAATGGAGTAAATCGTCACCTAAATTTACCAAATTCTGAAAAATTGGAGTTTTTTTGGACGGTACCTACTTTTATGCAACCAGAATGGGATAGGGTTAAACTTTACAACCAAACTTACTACAGCAAATATGCTCGATAGTCAAATGTGAATACGTACACGAAAAGTGTTTGAAATTAACCCTTTTCCAAAATGATGGAAAAAGCAACCAAAGTTGTCTAATTTTGGCATTTTCAAACGGTACTCTTATTCTCACCCTCATTGTGCTTGAGGGTTAAATCTGAGATTAAAAATTAAACAGTAACTTTCTCCCGCAATCATTGTTGCATCTATCCAAACCAAAATAATTGTTACAACAACCTTGTTATTAGAGAAATTTGCCCTTGAAGTTGGTCAATTTTGAAGAAAAATTCTATTTTCATGTCATTTTTGGTCAGTGGGGGTTAAAGTTGAAAGATCTGAGTGGTGATTGTGGTGTATCATATTATGCTCTAAATGTGTGGAAAATTTGAGCTGAATAACTGTAAACAATTTTGAGACATTCGAAAAATGATGAAATTTTGAAGGTTTTGGCAGAATATTTTGAAAATACGCGTTTTCAAAGATATAACGATACCGCATTTCACTTGATTTTATGACATTACATAAGTGTTCCAAATTTGGTCAACGTCGTACAGCTTGTTTTCGAGCAGTTCAACAGACAAAATTCAGGGAGGAAAAGAAAAAAAAAAGAAAAAAAAATTAGAGAAGAAAAATTCTGAAAAAGAAGAGTAACAATAGTCTTTCCCAAACTGGGTTTGGGAAAGCCTAATAAATAAATGGGTCAAAAAGGGGGCTGTGGAAGAACTAGCTATAACATAACTGCCGACACACTGCCTGTATACTGCTACCACACTGCTAGTACACTGCCTGCCTACACTTTCAACACACTGCCACTACACTGCTAGTACACTGCTTGCCTACACTGCCACCACATTGCTACTACACTGCTGGCACCAGGGGTCAGCCGAGTGGGCGACTTGGGCGAAGAAGTCGCCTTGTCATTCTTCAAGTAGCCTTGGCTTACATTGGGGGCGAAATTCAAGTCGCCCTCCAAAACTTCCTTGGGAGACATGGCAGTTTACTGTATTTTCTTATGTTTTATTTTTTAAAAACACCCGCTTCAGCATTCGCTAAAAAAAGTAAACACGACTGCTGTTAAAGTCCGTCACACGGCTATGAAAATAGCCTAAACTAGCCCAATTTTATATTTCTGAAAAGAATTGTAATGGCGTAGTCGTTCGAACAATTCGCCCCAACTGATAGCAACCAGCACAAAATGGCTATTTAAAAACAAAGTGCCAGCCAAAACAACAAATCACACAAGACACGCATCGAGTTAATTAGAATTTATTAAAGTTAACCACCGTTTCAAAACAAAAAAAATTGTGTTGGAGACAGTTCGTCCATATCGAAATTGCTTGCGGTTACGCTCTGTTCCACTGAAAAGTTGGTTGCATTGAAATTCGCCCCGCAATTTGCATTGAATGTTTTTCTTTGAAAACTTGTGAAGTTGTGTTGGAAGGGGGTTAAATGTAATAAGGCTACAATAGAAATCACAGGTATTTGGATGGATAAGAATGGCAGACCTTCAAAGCACCAATCGCACGTGTCAGTGTAAGATGGTTGGCAGAAATTGTAAGTTTTCTGAACAGTGTATTATTACCCAGCGCAGCCGAGAAGGGAGACAACTGAAATATTTTGTCATTTACCTAAGAAATAAATTAACTCAAATTGTTAATAACGCTTAATTTACGAAGGATATCGAAAACTTTTTTAACTACGCTTTTCAACTCAGGGCATTCAGAAACCATGAATGACCCAGCTTCTTATATGAACTTGAAATTTATTTTAAACACTTTTTAAAAAGAATATACCTTCTATTACAGAGAAGAACACTCTCACCATGGGTCATACTAAATTTCAAATCCACTGCGTTGAGGCAAATACAAAATCAACTGCATGGTAACCTTAGTCATCAGTGTAAGGCAAAGAGTTAGGGGGTATTCAGAAACCATGAACGACACAGTTTTTTTGTGGGGTGGGGGGAGGTGGGATTTTAACCTACATTCTGTTATATACCATCTGACTTAGTTTTGTGTGTGTATGTATGTTTGTATAACTTTTATTTATTTTTTTCTCCACAATTGTGTCCTCTATGTTCATTTATTTTGTCACGATGTCATATACGTTTTATGTCTTTTTCCTGATTTCTCCTTCATGTCCACTGACTTCTCCCTCCTGGGTCCTGACTTCTCCCTAAAGTCTCTGAAGGGAGAAGTCACTTCTCCCTAAAATCAGCTGCCAGGCTGACCCCTGGCTGGCACACTGCTCATACACTGCTACCACACTGCTGAGCTCATTTAAATAATTGGAACCACACTGCTACTACACTGTAGGTACACTGCTCATACACTGCCGTCACACTGCTAGTACACTGCCTGCCAACACTTCCAACGCACTGCCACTACACTGCTAGTACACTGCTTGCCTACACAACCATCACACTGCTATTACACTGTTACTACATTGTCAGCGTTACAATTCTGGCACACTGCTCATGCACTGCTACCACACTGCTGAACTCATTCAACAGACACAGTGTTGGATATACACCAATTGTGTCCAGACCATGCAAGACAGCTACTTGAAATTCTCAGAATGTATTCTACTGTCCCTGCTTGACAGTTTAGTATCTTTGCCGTGTGGCGATACCATGTGGAAACAGTGTGGATCACCTGGAAACCGAGGAGACGATTCGTCCCTACTTTATTCTCAATTCAATGACTTTTCCATTCATTATTTGCCTGTCACTGGCCGAGTTTGGCATTAAATCTGTCTATTTGATGAACTGTTCAACCTTAACTATTTGCAGCTTTATGTAGGATCGAAAGGCCACTGCACGGTTACCAATATATTCAGGGATTGATTTTACGAAAATAACAATTATTCCAGCTGTACCCACATGGGAACTCTCAAATCTGCCAAGGGTTAAACTTTTAATAATAACGTATAAAACAAAAGTTGTCATGCTATGCTTGCTGCATGCAGGCATAGAAAACATTTAGTGTTCAATCAATTAAGAATGGAGTAAATTGTCACTTAAAACTACAAAATTCTGAAAAAAATGAGGTTTTTTTTCGCCTATCTTTATGCATCTGAGACAGGGATTGCGTTAAACTTTACAGCCACCTTATAATAGAAAATATTCTTGGAATTAAAGTGTGAATCCGAATTTCGAAAGCATTTTCTGATATTCTATTCCAAACTACCACTGCAGGCTTACATTCAGTGATTTTATGAAAATAAGACTTATTTCAACTGTACCCATATGGGCTGTCTCAAATCTGCCAAGGGTTAAACTTTTAATAATAACATATAAAACAAAAGTTGTCATACTCTTACTGCTGCATACAGCCATAGAAAACATTCAGTGCTCAATCAATTAGGAATGGAGTAAATTGTCACTTAAAAGTACCAAATTCTGAAAAACGAGAGGTTTTTTTGGATTACACCTAACTTTATGCAAACATAGGTATAGGATTAAGCTTTACAACCAAACCTACAACAACAAATATGCTCGGTAGGCAATTGTGAATACGGGCATGCAAATAATTTTTCGATATTCCATTCGAAAGTGGAAGAAAAGTGATCTCAAAATGAGCCGATTTTATCAAGAATTTGAGGGTACTCCAATTCAAGGCCCAGAAACTGCGTGAAGGTTAAAACTTTGAATAACACTTAAAACATATGCCCCCGAGAAAATTTCTCGGGAGCATAATAAAAAACTAGGTTTTTCGATTTCAAGAAATCGAGAGATTCACCTATTTTGCTTGCTTTTTGAGGCACTGGCAAAATCGGCTTGCTTACATAGTTGGGAAGTATTTCAGGCTACTCAGTTCGTAACCCACAGAAAACTGTGTCTACAGTGTCTAACAATTCTTCTGACATTACTGTTTGAGACATAAACATAAATGGAGTACAGTTAATGCCGAAGTCAAGAGTAAATTGCAAAAGTCTCTGCACACATGTCCCATGTCAGCTCTGTAGTCAATTATAAATACCGATAAGCAAATGTTTCCCGATATTCTATTCAAAATAGTAGTCAAAGGGAACTCAAAGTGCACGAATTTCGCAAAGAATATGAGGGTACTTCACACTAAAGCCCCAAAACTGTCTGAGGATTAAAACTTTGAACACGAAATATAACAGCAAAATTCTCCTAGGATAAATGCCATATCCTCTCAAAGTCTACATTTTGTGAAAATATGGCTCCAGTATGTGGAGTTGCATGTGAACGTCAGTTAATTTTTGCCAAAAAAATGTGCTTTGTTTGACTTTTGTGGCAAAAAGAGGTTAATGCGGGGGATACCACCTATGTTCCAAGATGTGTTACGTTATGCTGTAGATATTAGGAGAGTTTCAGACCAATCCCTCTGAGGGTTTATGAGAATTATGCTAACAGGCCCATTTTTGATAGATTTTAGCATTCTTATGGTACCTTTATGGGAACTCTCAAATCTGCAAAGGTTAAACCTTTCATAATAACATATTGAACAAAAGTTGTCATACTCTGATTGCTGCACACAGGCATATAAAACAGTCAGTGCTAAACCAATTAGGATTGGAGAAAATTTTCACTTAAACTGACCAAATTCCCCCAAAACGAGATTTTTTTTTTCACAGTGCCTATCATTATGCAACCAGGATGGGCATTGTGTTAAACTTTACACTGAGATATAAAACAAAAGTTGTCATACTTTGACTGCTGCATGCGGCCACAGGAAGCATTTAGCGCTCAATCAATTAGAAATGGGGGAAATTGTCACTTGAGCACACCAAATTCTGAAAAAAATAAGTTTTTTCTGGATGGCACCAATCTTCATGCGGCTAGAATGGGCATAGGGTTAAACTTTACAACAAAACTTACAACAGCAAATATGCTCAGTAGGTAACTGTAAAAACGGGCATGCAAATCATTTTTCGATATTCCATTCGAAAGTGGCAGAAAAGTTAACTCAAAATGAGCCGATTTTATGAAAAATTTGTTGTTCTCCAATTCAAGGCCCGGAAATTGGGTGAATGTTAAAACTTTGAATAAAACATATAACAGCAAAATTGTTCTTGGATGAAGGCCCTATCTTTCCATGGGAAACATTTTGAGAAAATATGGCTCCAGTGCTGAGACATCGCATGTGAAAACTGGCGAAAATGACAATTATTCCGACAGTACCCTAACAGGAACTCTCAAATCTGCCAAGGGTTAAACTTTTCATAATAACATATAAAACACATTTTGTCATACTTTGACTGCTGTGTGCAGACATAGAAAGCATTCAGCGCTGAATCAATTAGGAATGGAGTAAACTGTCACTTAAACTTACAAAATTCTAAAAAACGAGTTTTTTTTAACTGCACCTGTCTTTATGCAACCAGAATGGGCATAGGGTTAAATTTTACAACAAAAGTTGCAACAGCAAATATGCTCGGTAGACAATTGTGAATACGGACATGTAAACACTTGTTCGATATTCCATTCCAAAGTGGAGGAAAAGTGAACTCATAAGGAGCGAATTTTAGGTAGACTTTTAGGGTGCTCTGCTTCAAAGCCCGAAAACTGGGTGAAAGTTAAAACTTTGAATAAAACATATAACAGAAAAACTGTTCCTGGATGAATGCTCA
The DNA here is from genome assembly GCA_031216915.1 of Pictodentalium vernedei. NCBI lineage: Eukaryota > Metazoa > Mollusca > Scaphopoda > Dentaliida > Dentaliidae > Pictodentalium > Pictodentalium vernedei. Next base: position 389,054,469 of record CM062295.1, on the reverse strand, counting down.
ATCTTCTCATGGGACATCTTTTGAGAAAATGTGGTTGCAGTGCTAAGAAATCACATGTGAAAGTTGGCAATTTTTGCCAAAAATGCATATTCGAGAGAAGTTTGTGGCAAAATAGGGTCAACGTGGGTAATACCGCCTATGCAGGCAGATGCAGTTGGTGATGCTTCAAATATTAGGAATGTTTCAGCTAAATTGAAAAAGAAAAATAAGAATAACAAGAGATTCACCTAGAATTAGAAAATAGGAGAATCTAACTAGATTTTTCGATTTCAAGAAATCGAGAGATTCACCTATTTTGCTTGCTTTTTGAGGCACCGGCAAAATTGGATTGCTTACATAGTTGGGAAGTATTTCAGACTACTCAGTTCGTAACCGATAGAAAACTGTGTCTACAGTGTCTAACAATTCTTTTGGCAATACTCTTTCACATTGGCATGAATGTGGTGTATGGTTAATGTCCAAGTTAGGGGTAAGTAGCAAACCTGTTTAACAGATCCTGTATACTTAATAATAATAACAACCTGTACGTATCAGGTATCATAGATTGTGGTGAATGTTTTCGGAGCAGTATCTCCAAACTTTCAGTGTTTGTTCTTGCAGCTCTGCTGAACTCGGTCATATTATTAGAAAGTCCCGAAACCAAGCATGGGACCCCCCCCTGCACATGCACATACAGGCCCCCGACATTCAACATGATAGAATGCAAAATTGGTGTCACTCTCCGTGTGAAACGATGCGGTACCTATTTGTGAAGAATGAGTGAAAATTTTTATGGAGATAGGCCTAGAATTGGCTCAGATATAGCATTTTGATGAGTGGAGGTAATTGTTTGAATCTGGTCCTTTTCTAGCCGGTGTAACCTGGCGCTGGGTGGATGTCTGGGGTTGTGGCTTGAACTGACAGCAGTGTCGCTCATACGCCCACTGTATATTCCATTCGAAAGTGGCAGGAAGGTGAACTCAAAAAGAGCTGATTTTATGAAGAATTTTGAGGGTGCTCCAATTCAAGGCCTGAAAACTGGGTGAAGGTTGAAACTTTGAATAAAACATATAACAGCATAACCGTTCTTGGTTGAACGTCCTATCTTTCCATGGGAAATGTTTTGATAAAATATGGCTCCAGTGCTGAGAAATCGCAGGTGAAAATTGGCGAAAAATGACAATTATTCTGACAGTACCCTTACAGGAACTCTCAAATCTGCCAAGGGTTAAACTTTTAATAATTAACATATAAAACAAAAGTTGTCTTACTTTGACTGCTGCATGCAGTCATAGAAAACATTCGGTGCTCAGTCAATTAGAAATGGAGTAAATTGTCACTAAAACTTACCAACTTCTGAAAAAAACAAGTTTTTTTTGGACGGCACCTATCTTTAGGCAGCCAGAATGGACATGGGGTTAAACTTTTCAACATAACTTACAACAGCAAATATGCTTGGTAGGCAATTGTGAATACGGGTATGCAAATCATTTTTCGATATTCCATCTGAAAGTGGATGAAAAGTGAACTCAGAATGAGCCGATTTTAAGAAGAATTTGAGGGTGCTCCAATTCAAGGCCTGGACACGGTGTGAAGATTAAAACTTTGAATATAAAATATAACAGCAAAATTGTTCTTGGATGAATGCCCAATCTTCCCATGTTAAATGTTTTGAACAAATATGTCTGCAGTGTATGTGCTGAGAAATCGCAAGTGAATGTTGGCCATTTTCGTCAAAAATGCATCTTCGGGGGAAGTTTGTGGCCAAATAGGGTTAACAAAGGTAATATTGCTATCTTGCATAATTTATGGTCAACAAAAACAAGAGGCCTCAGGGGGCCTGAGGGCGCTCACCTGACATGGTAGCCTAAATATCAACCCAGGGAATTGATTTCAACAAGTTGCACCTGCCCCTCCTAAGAAAAGCTTATACCAAATATCCGAAGATTCTGACCAGTGGATCTAAAAAAAAAAGATTTTTAAAGAATATTCCTCAAATTGAACTAAGTAATAATTTGGGCTCCCACAGGGAGCCCAAATATGAACCCAGGGACTTGGCTTGAACAAACTTGAATCTCCCCCCCCCCCCCCCCCCCAACCCCCAACCCCAAGGATGCTGCATACCAAATATCAAAGCATTCTGACTTCTGGATCTGAAGAAGATTTTTAAAGAAAATTCCTCATATTGAACTAAGTTATAATTCAGGCTCCAACAGGGAGCCCAACTATGAATCCAGGGACTTGGCTTCAACAAACTTGAATCTCTCCCCCCTAAGGATGCTGCATTCCAAATATCAACACATTCCGACTGCTGGATATGAAGAAGAAGATTTTTAAAGAAAATTCCTCATTTTGAACTGTTATTTATTTATTGGTCTTTAAGGTCACATATTTATGCACACTGGCTAATCATGACTGTGACGGTTTTACGGGTGGAGGAAGGCGACGTACCCGTAGAGAACCACCAAGCGACGATCAGCTGCCAGCTCCCCAACATCGTAACTCCACACTGCAGCACAGGCAGGGTTAGATTGGTTGAAGACATGCGCACCATCGACGCGAAGTACGCCTTAGTACACGTCGTCATCGTACCCCCATGTGGACAATCAGAGTTAAGTTCCTTGCCCAAGGACACAACGCGGGAGTCCGAATCGATCGCTCAGATGGTCAACCATCCGAGGACTAACTGGGCTCCACGTTGCTTAACTTCGGTGATCTGACGAGAATCGGTTACCGCAATGCCACCGTGTCCCCCATTGAACTAAGTTACAATTTGAGTTCCCACAGTGAGCCCAAATATGAACCTAGGGACAGAGACTAGAACAAACTTGAATCTCACCACCCCCACCACGCCCCCCCCCCCCCCCCCCACCCTCCTAAGGATTCTGCATACCAAATATCAAAACATTCTGACTGCTGGATCTGAAGAAGAAGATTTTTAAAGAAAATTCCTCATTTCGAACTAAGTTATAATTCGGGCTCCCACAGTGAGCCCAAGTATGAACCCAGGGACTTGGCTTGAACAAACCTGAATCTCACCCCCCTAAAACCCCCAAAAATTAATGTTGTGGTTTGGGTAACATGACAGAAAAAAATGGGGTCAGTAGGTAGTTTTTTTTTTTTTTTTTTTTTTTTTTTTTTAACACTTTGAGATGAATAATTTAGCTGGACATACCAATACCTATGTGAGAAATCACCCCAGGGGTGGAATATCCACCCAAATGATGTACTTGGTTTCTTCGACAAAGCAAGCACAGGGAACACACAGTATGGTTCAGTGGATTGGGCTTTTTATATTGATTCAAAGCTCACTTGAAGTTGAGAATGTTTCTTTCACATAACACAATCCAGTATGCCTGGAAATTCCACTTTGTTGGTGTTTCTGTACCAAAGCATTCATCATGTACCGTGGATGGATTTCAGACAGGTTACAGGATATCCACAATCAAAAGTACAGTCGTTCACTGTGTCTGAGAATGTTGAATTCACGTGGACGATTGGTCGAGTCGTCTGTGATACGAAACTGAGAGAGGATGTTGCAACTTCTCAAACTGCGTGTCATGATATGGACGAGAAAGTTGTCCACAATGTTCATGCTTTTACGAAAAACTAAGTTTTCTAATATGTTCTTTTAGATATTTTTCATGAATAAATAGTTGTTACACACTTTTGATTGTTCTCAGTCATTTGGAAATGCTTCCCCATGACATAATAACCTATCAAAAGTACCGCGTCAGAACATCAATTCACCAAAAAAAGACACCCGTGGACAGAAAATGAAAAACTGATTTTTAATTGATATCTTGCATGAGCATGTAGACAATTTTCAGTTGCCTTTGCTTTTTTGAACACTCCATTAAACCTTTGCTTTTTTGAACACTCCATATTAAACACTGACAATGACTGTTGGAAACGTTTCAGGGATATCTTTCTAAAATAAAATAAAATAAAATATGTGTATGTCAAGGGTTGTTTAATAATATTTTAGTGGGTTTTTTTTGTGTGTAGAAATTATTTTCTTGATTGATGATTGTGTAAACAAAAGTTTGAGTATAACTGATTAGATGTCAATCATCATTTGCTGCTCAGTGTTTATTACTTCATTATTACCCAATATTGTAATTTGGGACCTCATCCATTAGGACTGGACCCTTTTTGTAAACACACCCACCCATTTAGAACTAGTCCCTTATCATAGTAAACTAACAACATCAAATTGTGTACTTGCAATTCCAGTAGCTAACATTGGCATAGTATAATGTGCTTTTTCAGAAACTTGATCAAGTACTGATGACAAATGACAATTTTCAATACCAGTATCTGATACTAGTAATAAAACAAGAGGACCCAAGGGGCATGAGGGTGCACACCTGACATGGTAGCCTAAATATCAACCCAGAGAATTGATTTCAACAAGTTGCATCTGCTCCTCCTAAGAAAAGCTTATACCAAATATCCAAAGATTCTGACCAGTGGATCTAAAGAAAAAGAAGATTTTTAAAGAATATTCCTCATATTGAACTAAGTTATAATTCGGGCTCCCACAGGGACTTGGCTTTAACAAATTTGAATCTCACCCCCCTAAGGATGCTGCACACCAAATATCAAAACATTCTGATTGCTGGATCTGAAGAAGATTTTTAAAGAAAATTCCTCATTTTGAACTAAGTTACAATTCAAGCTCCCACAGTGAGTCCAAATATGGACCTAGGGACTTGGCTTGAACAAACTTGAATCTCAGCCCCCTAAGCATGGTGCATACCCAATATCAAAAGATTCTGCCTGCTGGATCTTGAGAAGAAAATTTTCAAAGAAATTTGCCAGAAATGCACTAAGTTCGAATTCGAGCTTCTATAGTGAGCCCAAAAATGAATCTAGGGAGCCGATTTGAACAAACTTGAATCAGACCCACCCCATAATTTTGCATACCAAATATCAAAAGATTCTGCCTGGTGAATCTGGAGAAAAAGATTTTTTAAGAAATTTGCCTGAAATGCACTAAGTTTGAATTCGGGCTTCGATAGTGAGCCCAAATATGAATCCAGGGGGCCGAATTGAACAAACCTGAATCAGATCCACCCTACAATGTTGCATACCACATATCAAAAGATTCTGCCTGCTGGATCAGGAGAAGAAGGTTTTTTAAGAAATTTGCCTGAAATGCACTATGTTCGAATTCAAGCTTCTATAGTGAGCCCAAATATGAATCCAGGGGGCCGATTTGAACAAAATAGAATCAGATCCACCCCTCAATGTTGCATACCAAATATCAAAAGATTCTGCCTGGTGGATCTGGAGAAGAAGATTTTTGAAGAAATTTGCCTGAAATGCACTAAGTTCGAATTCGAGCTTCTATACTGAGCCCAAATATAAACTCACGGGGCCGATTTGAACAAACTTGAATCAGATCCACCCCTCAATGTTGCATACCAAATATCAAAAGATTCTGCCTGCTGGATCTGGAGAAGATTTTTTAAGAAATTTGCCTGAAATGCACTAAGTTCGAATTCAGGCTTCTATAGTGAGCCCAAATATGAATTCAGGGGGCCGATTTGAACCAACTTGAATCAAATCCACCCCACAATGTTGCAAACCAAATACCAAAAGATTCTGCCTGCTGGATCTGGAGAAGAAGATTTTTTAAGAAATTTGCCTGAAATGCACTAAATTCGAATTCGAGCTTCTATACTGAGCCCAAATATAAACCCAGGGGGCCGATTTGAACACACTTGAATCAGATCCATCCCACAATGTTGCAGGCCAAATATCAAAAGATTCTGCCTGCTGGATCTGGAGAAGAAGATTTTTGAAGAAATTTGCCTGAAATGCACTAAGTTCGAAATCGGTCTCCTATACTGAGCCCAAATATGAACCCTGGGGGCCGATTTGAACAAACTTGAATCAGATCCACCCTACACTGTTGCATACCAAATATCAAAAGATTCTGCCCGCTGGATCTGGAGAAGAAGATTTTTTAATCTTTTTCCCATTGCCTACAGTGTTAAAAAGTGCTGACTCAGCACTTTTTCAAAGTCCTGAAAAAAGTACCTTGTGATCAAACCGATAAGGATTTTTTTTAACCATTCTATTCTACTGGATAAAAGTAAGCTTTATACAAAATAGGAATTCTCTGTGCCGTGTAGTTTTGGAGATATGGCAGTTTTAAGGTTTTTCCTATTTTTAGCTCCCGAGGTTCCCATGGGGCAATGAGAAAATTTTTTTTGGCATCAATCAACTACTTATGACCTATTATCATCTCATGTCAAATTTGGTTCAAATTGACCTGATGGTTCTGAAAATAGAAATTTTAGGCGTGGCCAAAATTTGTACCCCTCCCATGACGAAGGCAAATAATGCCTGACAAACTTCTCTTGAACAACCTTGAGTCTTCACCTCAAAAGGAAGCTGCATACCAAATATCAAGTCTCTGCTATTGCTGGTTCTTGAGAAGATTTTTTAAGAATTGGAGCATTTTTTCCCCATCCCTCTGCTCAATATGAGCCGAAACCTAATTTGATAAAAAATCAAAACACCCTTATATAACCCCTACTCACATGAAATTTCATTAATATGCAGCCAGTGGTTTGGGAGAAAAAGGCCCAAACACCATCTTCACGACGGACGACAGACGAAAAGTGATCAGAAAAGCTCACCCTGACTTTCAGTCAGGTGAGCTAATAATATTTTAAGCAGTACACAACACAGTAGTATGAATTATATTTTTTCTTCTATTTATTTAAATGAACTGTACATATATACACATTCAAACATTTTGGCCCTTTGAGGTGCTTCACAATACAGCATAGAATTACAGTGTGGTGGTATCGTCTGGCGTGACCGAGTTATGAATACTGCAGTGTCACGCAAAGACATGTTATTGAATTAGTACTTAGTTGCAAAGTCCGCCATTGGTGAAGATTAGTAATGCAGCCTAGGTAACTGAAATGAATTGGGCAGACAATGCTGAGAATACAAAGTATTTTCAGCATCGAAACCACCAGTCATATCATGCAGCAAACCGAGACAAACAGAGAGCATGTCACAAAAAACAAACAAAGTATCCAAGAGAAACATAAAACGTGGACAAGGCAGAAAGGGCATGAAGGAAATGAGGATGGGAGATTGGTGGGTGGTTACTTAAAGACTGACCAGAATGTCTATGCATTTCAAAGAAACGAGCGAGACTGATTTGGTCTAGTTGGGACTTGGTAAATACAGGCAAGTTTCACAATTCCCATTTCCATATTTGGTCATACTTCCTTGTAGTTTTCCTGGAAACGTTATCTGGAATACCCATGTCACAACTCAGGAATATCACTAGTAACACATGACAATGGAAGGATTGTTCAGGTCTGCAAATACCATTCTGTAGCCTGCAAGTCTATGTCAGCATGGAAGCAACAAATGGTAAAATTCAACAACCAAGGAAAGCCCAGTATTAACATTAGAATATCTGCACAGAACTTAGTTAAACGTATAGAAATAACTCTTGAGGCTATACATGGTATCAATCAACTCAGCTACTTGTACCTAGCCTGGTATACATGGAAACCACATGTGATTAGTTTAATTAGTGAAAGATACTCTTGTTTAAGCTTAAACTTCCATTAATACAAATTGTATTAATTCTTAATTGCAAACATCACCCATGTTACTAACATAAAATTCTGAGCTTCTTCATGAAAATTATTTTGTTACTACCTTTTAAAAATTGCTTCCAGGACATTTCAACACCCGATAAAAAGTATTTGTTAAAAACCTCACATATCATGTAATTACTTCACTTTTTTAATGTCGCTTTTCAGACTCCCATCATTTTTATTTCAGCATAGTTAAGATTTCCAACAAATTTTTTAATATTTAATTTATTTATTTAAAATAAACAGAAGTTGAAAATGAAAAATAAACAAACAATTTGTGTTCTGTTACGTGTTTGCTATTTTATCAATAAGAATCACTCCTTTTCTGAAGGACGGTTTGGGTCAAACTGACAGAGGGCGGTTGGGTTGGGTTAGATTAGGAGCCGGTTTGGGTCAAATTGCAAGAGGACAGTTTGGATGCAATTCTCATCATGACAGTATATTATAGAACATATCGAAAGTGGATTACTGCCAAGATAATTATACAATACAGTAAAATCTGTCTTGAGAGACCACTGTCTTGAGAGACATCTGCCAGGCACTGATTGGTTTTACTCTATAATGGACCTGCTATGGGAGACCACCTGTCTTGACAACCTGTCTTGAGAGACTACGAACGAATGTTTGAAAACAGAAAATTTAGTGGAAATCAAAGTTTTTGTGATGCTACTAGTTTTTATTCAGCCAAAAACAGATATTTGAGATACAGCAGGACACCAAAACATTTAACACAAAATTTGCTCTTCAATAATTACAGAATATTTTCAAAGAAAGCAAAACAAGCGATGTCCTTGGAAAAAATTAGTACATATGATTATGGGTGTACGGGCGGGGGTTTCATGAAGGACTGTGCCCCAACCCACCCCTGAGTCAGGAAGGAGCCAATTTTTCGGCCAATATGCCAGAAAATTTCGGACAATTTAGTTGCCAGAACTGACCACAAAACATTTTGCTTTTCCACACAAAATGTTGTTTTCCTATCTCATCACATAGAAGTTGCAAGTAAACTGACCATTATGCTGTACAAGTTGATTCAGTGGAACCGTATCCACATTAATATTATTCATTTATAATCACACAAGTACACATAAAGAGCTCTATTACTGCATATTATGGGAGCACGGTGGTTCAGAAGGTAGAGATGATTATTGCAATCCAAGAAGTCCCCGGTTCGAATCCCGCCTGTGGCAACCACATTATGTCCTTGGGCAAGACACTTCATCCCAATTTAATTTCCCACGTGGTGGGGGGGGGGGGGGGGGGGGGGGCATGATGGCGATGTGTACTAAGGGAACTTTGAGGGTGCACTTGTCTTCAACCAATGCTAACCTTGCTTTTGTGGAGTTAGTATGTTGGGGAGTCTGAGTCACTGTGCCATTGCCCTGAAAAATAGCCCTGTACGCCTATGCAATGAATTACTGGACTTGAATAAATACCTATATTAGTGTCATGATATAGCTGTAGATGCTGAAAGTGACCTTAAATATCAATAATTAATTTATTCTCTATCATTCTGTCTGTTTGTGAATGTGTGGAATTTGTCAACAAACGAGGGGAAGCTTCCTAATCCATGATTTCACAATTTTTCCAACATATCTGTTTCAGATACAATGAAATACATGTAATATGAGTTACTGTCACACACAAATTAGTTGTTTATTTGATATGGTTTAAACCATCTAGAGAGCTAGTATACACAGTGATGGGTACAGTTCAAGTAAAAATGAGTTGATTAAAGGGATGTTGAACAGCTTGTTAATATTTCTTGCATTACATTACTACTTTGCTATTTACTGACAGAAGGATTTCACAGAGGGGTTCCCTGACGGTATTTATTTATTGGTGTTTATGGTCACATACTTATCCACAATGGCTAATCGTGACCATGACAGTTTAACAGGTGGGGGAAGTCGGAGAACCCAAAGAGAACCACCGATCATCAACGAGCAACTGTCAGCTCAACATTCCCCATTGATTTTTGAAAGCAGTTATGAAAAGCTCAAACAGCTCTTTCCTTTTTGTTTTTGGACAAGTGAGTATTCACTCAAAGTCATTTTCTGCAGACAGTGCTATTTTTAAGTGGCCAAAGCACATGTTTCATTAAGTCCCAGAACATAACTAAAGCCGGATTTATTGATTAAACATCTCTGCATATAGCAAAGCAAAGTGTCTCAAACTAACCCATTCCAAAATGATAGTAGAGAGTAACCAAAGTTGGATAAATTGGGTATTTCCAAATGGTACACTTATTCTCACTCTCATTGTGCTTGAGGGTTAAATCTGAGATTGAAAAGGTATACCAATCTTACTCAGGGAAGGTGAGAACAGAAAGGTACGAAATTAATCAGAAAATGAATTTTGTCTGACGGTACTAATATTTGTACGAGCAAAACTGGTTCTGGATTTATTTATTTATTAGGTTTTAACGACACATTAACAGCCAAGGTCATATTATGTCGGTGACAGTTGTATGGGTGGAGGAAGCCGGAGTACCCAGAGAGAACCACCGAGCAAAGACGAGCAGCTAGCAGCTCCCCAACATAGTGCTTCCGCACTGTAGCAAAGGCAGGGTTAGATTGTGTGAAGACATGTGCACCATCGACGTGCAGTATGCCTTAGTACACGGCGTCATGGTGCCCCCATGCGGACAGTCGGGGTGAAGTGATCGGGACATAATTGGAATATATCCGACAGATACAAACAGATACAATGTCGGATATATTCCAATTATGTCCCGATCATGCAAGGCAGCAACTTGAAATTCCCAGAATGTTTCCTACTGTCCCTGCCCGACAGTTTAGTATCTTTGTCAAGTGCCAAGACCGCGTGGAAATACCGTGGATCAGGTGGAAACCGAGGGCACGATTCGTCCCTACCTTATTCTCAAATCATCGACTTTTCCATTCATTATTTACCAGTCACCGGCTGAGTTAGGTATTATATTTGTCTATTTGATGAACTTTTCAACCTTAACTATTTGTGGCTTCATGTAGCACGACTGAAAGGCCACTGCACGGTTACCAATATATTCAGGGATTGATTTTACAAAAATAACAATTATTCCAACTATACCCACATGGGAATTCTTAAATATGCCAAGGGTTAAAATTTTGATAATGACGTATAAAACAGAAGTTGTCATGCTATGCTTGCTGCATGCAGGCATAAAAAACATTCAGCGCTCAATGAATTAGGAATGGAGTAATCTGTCTCTTAAACCTACGAAATTCTGAAAAAAATGAGTTTTTTTCGATGGCATCTACCATTATGCATCTGAGACCGGGATTTCGTTAAATTTTACAGCAACCCTATAACAGAAAATATTCTTGGAATTGAACTGTGAATCTGAATTTCGAAAGCATTTTCGGATATTCTATTCCAAACTAATACTGCACGCTTATCAATATTCAGTGATTTTATGAAAATTAAAATTATTCCGACCATACCTATATGGGCAGTCTCGAATCTGCCAACGGTTAAACTTTTAATAATGACATATAAAACAAAAGTTGTCAAACTATGACTGCTACATACAGCCATTCTGAAAACGAGAGTTTTTTTGGATTCCACCTATCTTTTTGCAAACAGAACAAGCATAGGGTTAAACTTTACAACCAAACTTACAACAGCAAATATGCTCGGTAGGCAATTGTAAATACAAACATGTAAATCATTTTTTGATATTCCTTTCGAAAATGGAAGAAAAGTGAGCTCCAAATCAGCCAATTTAATGAAGAATTTTAGGGCACTCAAATTCAAGGCCCGAAAACTGGGTGAAGGTTAAAACTTTGAAAAAAAAATATAACAGCAAAATTGTTCTAAGATGAAGGCCCAATCCTCTCATGGAAAAGCTTTTGAGACAATATGGCTCCAGTGCTGAGAAAGTGCATGTAAACGTTGGCGAAAATAACAATTATTCTGACAGTACCCTTATGGGAAGTCTCAAATCTGCCAAGGGTTAAACTTTTAATAATAACATATACAACAAAATTTGTCATACTTTGACTGCTGTAAGCAGCTGTAGAAAACGCTCAGAGCTCAAGCAATTAAAAATGGAGTAAATCGCCACCTAAATTTACCAAATTCTGAAAAAATTGAAAATTTTTTGGACGGTACCTACTTTTATGCAACCAGAATGGGATAGGGTTAAACTTTACAACCACACTAACAACAGCAAATATGCTCGGTCGTCAATTGTGAATACGTACATGAAAAGTGTTTGAAATTAACCCTTTCCAAAATGATAGAAAAGGCAACCAAAAATGGCTAATTTTGACATTTTCAAACGGTACTCTTATTCTCGGCCTCATTGTGCTAGAGGGTTAAATCTGAGATTAAGAAGTAAACAGTAACTTTCTTCCACAATCATTGTTGCATCTAGCCATACCAAAATAATTATTACAATTGCCTTGTAATTAAGAAAAAATTGCTCTTGAAGTTGGCGAAAATAACAAATATTCTGACAGCACCCTTATGGGAAGTCTCAAATCTGCCAAGGGTTAAACTTTTAATAATAACATATAGAACAAAATTTGCCATACTTTGACTTCGGCAAGCAGCTATAGAAAACATTCAGAGCTCAAGCAATTGAAAATGGAGTAAATCGTCACCTAAACTTTCCAAATTCCGAAAAAATTGGAGTTTTTTTGGATGGTACCTACTTTTATGCAACCAGAATGGGATAGGGTTAAACTTTACAACTAAACTTACAACAGCAAATATGCTCGGTAGTCAATTGTGAATACGTACACGAAAAGTGTTTGAAATTAACCCCTTTCCAAAATGAAGGAAAAAGCAACCAAAGTTGGCTAATTTTGGCATTTTCAAAAGGTACTCTTATTCTCACCCTCATTGTGTTTGGGGGTTAAATCTGAGATTAAAAAGTAAGCAGTAACTTTCTTCTGCAATCATTGTTGCATCTATCCAAACCAAAATAATTGTTACAACAACCTTGTTATTAGAGCAATTTGCCCTTGAATTTGGTCAATTTTGAAGAAAAATTCTATATGCATGTCATTTTTGGCCAATGGGGGTTAAAGTTGAAAGATCTGAGCGGGGATTGTGGTGTATCATATTATGCTCTAAATGTGTGGAAAATTTGAGCAAAATAACTGTAAACAATTTTGAGACATTCAAAAAATGGTGAAATTTTGAAGGTTTTGGCAGAATATTTTGAAAATACGCGTTTTCACAGATATGACGATATCGCATTTCACGAGATTTTATGACATTACTTAAGTGTGAAGAATTTGGTCAAAATCGTACAGCTTGTTTTCAAGCAGTTCAACAGACAAAATTCACGGAGGAAAAAAAAATATAAAAAAAAAAAAAAAAAAAAAATTAGTAGTCTTGGGAAAGCCTAACTAGAGAATTGTAATCTCTTGGACAAATTACGGGCTTTCCCAACTTTTTAATGTGAAAAGGCAAACCGTATTGTACACAAAGCTATCGATCAGGTTTGAAAACAGAAACTTAATTGAAATCAAAGTTTTTGTGATGCTACTAGTTTTTGTGCAGCCAAAACAGATATTTGAGATACAGCAGGACACCAAAACATTTAACACAAAATTTGCTCTTCAATAATTACAGAATATTTTCATAGAAAGCAAAACAAGCGATGTCCTTTGTGCTTTGGAAAAAATTAGTACATGGGTGTACGGGCCGGGGTTTCATGAAGGACTGTGCCCCAACCCACCCCTGAGTCAGGAAGGTGCCGATTTTTCGGCCAATATGCCAGAAAATTTCGGACAATTTAGTTGCCAGAAATGACCACAAAACATTTTGCTTTTCCGCACAAAATGTTGTTTTCCTATCTCATCACTTAGAAGTTGCAAGTAAACTGAGCATTATACTGTACAAGTTGATTCAGTGGAACCGTATCCACGTTAATATTATTCATTTATAATCACACAAGTTCACATGAAGAGCTCTGTTACTGCATATTACGGGAGCCTGGTGGCTCAGAAGGTAGAAATGATTGATTTAATCCAAGAAGTCCTTGGTTCAAATCCTGCCTGTGGCAACCACATTGTGTCCTTGAGCAAGACACTTCATCCCAATTTAATTTCCCACGTGGGGGTGGGGGGGGGGGGGGGGGCATGATGGCGATGTGTACTAAGGGTACTTTGAGGGTGTACTTGTCTTCAACCAATGCTAACCCTGCTTTTGTGGAGTTAGTATGTTGGGGAGTCTGAGTCACTTGCCATTGCTCGGTGGTTTTCTCCAGGTACTCAATGGGAGGGAAACCCTCCCCCCCTCCCTTCCATACCCACATTTGGCATTTCCTCCTGAGATTCAACTTTTTTGGGCTAAAAGGGTTGGCAGTTTTACTGGTGGGGGAAGTCGGAGGACCCAGAGAGAACCACCGAGCATCGACGAGCAACTGTCAGCGCAACACTCTATTTATGTTCAAGCTCCGCTGAAGCAGGGTACCAGCGGTTGAAGACGTGCACCATTGACATGCAGTACGCCTTAGTACATTGCATCATCGTGCCCCCATGTTGGCAACCGGGATAAAGTGCCTTGCCCAAGGACATTACGTGGGTCGTCCCAGATAGGGATCAAACTCGGGACCTCTATCATAGAAGTCAAACAGTCTATCACTGAGAAAATGTGCTTTCTTTCCTGGCAGTATTCATATTTGTATGGCCAAACTGGTGTTGGATAACACGGAACACCAAAACATATAACACAAAATTTGTTCCCCATTGATTTTTTAAAGCAGTTATGGAAAGCTCAAAGAGCTCTTTCCTTTTTGTTTTTGGACAAGTGAGTATTCACTCAAAGTCATTTTTTGCAGACAATGCTATTTTTAAGTGGCCAAAGCACATGTTTCATTAAGTCCCAGAACATAACTAAAGCCGGATTTATTGATTAAACATCTCTGCATACAGCAAAGCAAAGTATCTCAAATTAATCCATTCCAAAATGATAGTAGAGAGTAACCAAAGTTGGATAATTTGGTTATTTCCAAATGGTACACTTATTTGGTTTTTCCCTCTGGAAAAGACTATTGTTTTTCTATGGATTATTATTTTTTTTTAGGCTTTTCCCTCTATTTTTTATTTTTTTTTCCCACACATTTTGTCCGTACGATTCAGAAGCCATTTTTGAACCGATTTTCACGAACTTTTGCACACGCATAGAGGGGCACAAAATCTAAAAATGTACCAAAAGCGGAATTTTTGATTTAACCCTTATTTCGTCAGAATTGGCAAAAAACTACCAAAATTGGGGTTTATCAGCACTTTCACGAAACACGTCTTGTAGATTTTTTTTATACATTCGTCATTACTAGACCTGTCTATGACACGCCCTTTGATACACACGACATATCAGGCGATGCATATGGCAACCCTCCACAGGCTGCCAAACATCGAAATTTTGATGAAATAGGCCGGTTTCAAGCCCCCACTGCACCCAAACAATACACGAAAGATAAAAATAACTTCCTTTATTGGGAGTGGAATTCACCGAGGATCATTTTTGTCAGTAATAAGGGTGTTCAAAGCCAACAGCACCCACTTGGTGTACCACCGAGAAAGGTTCCTTCTTTTATCGGACGCAAAATTGATGGGGAAACATTTTTGATAGTGGTAAGGGTATTCAAAATTCGAAGTCTTAACCCATTTTGGACTGGTTAAAGAGAGATACCCCTTAAAAGCTTAAAATTCTCATTTCCTGTGGATTTCTCTAAAAGCAACTTGTAGGTTTTCAAGAAAAATTGACTATTCGCAGGTCTTTGTGTGACATTACAAGTTGCATGGACAAAATATTCCGGTGAGCATTTATTAACCCTCTACAGGCTGCTAAGCATCGTAATTTTGTTGAATTAGGCTGTTTTCAGACGCGCACAGCACCCAATGCATACCCGAGAGATAAACATAATCTACTTTGTTGGAAGTAGAATTCGCCGAGGACCAAATTTCTTAGTAATAAGGGTAGTCAAAAAACCAAGCATTAATCCCCTTTGGGATGGTTAATAGCAATACCCATCAAAAGCTTAAAAAAATCATGTTTTCCCTGAATTTCTTTACAAACGTCTCGTAGGGTTTCAAGAGAAAATGGCCGTTGATGGGTCTTAGAGTCACATTACCAGTTGCATGGATAAAATATTCAGATAAGCATTTGTTAACCCTCCATGGGCTGCTAAATGTCAAAACTTTGAAAAAAAATAGTCTGTTTTTGGACACCAACAACATCAAATGGGAATGCTGCAGAGAAACGTAACTTCTTTTAGCGGACACAAAACTGATAGGGAAAATTTTTAGTAAGTAGTAAGGGTATTCAAAAATTGAGGTCTTAACTCATTTTTCCCCGGTTAAGGAGATGTACCCCTTAAAAGCTTAAAATTCACATTTTCTGTAGATTTCTCAAAAAAATCCAGTAAGTATTCAAGAGAAATTGACCATTTGCAGGTCTTGGAATGACATTACGAGTTCCATGAACAAAAGATTCCAGTAAGCGTTTGTTAACCCTCCAGAGACAGCAAATTTTGAGAAAATGGGCTGTACTTCGCCAAACATTACACCCAATGTGTACCTGCGAGATGAACATAACCACCTTCATTGGAAGTGGGATTCACTGAGGATAATTTTTGTAAGTAATGAAGGTATTCATAAAACCAAGCATTAACCCGTTTAGAGCTGGTTACAGGTTGATACCCCTCAAAAGGTTAAAAATTCATGTTATCCGAGGATTTCTCTAAAAACATCAAGTAGATTTTCAAGAAAAATTGGCCATTCTCAGATCTTAGTGTGAATTACAAGTTGCATGTACAAAATATTCCAGTAAGCATTTGTTAACCCTATGCTGGTTCTCAAACATCAAAATGTTGAAAAAGTGGGCTGTGTTTGCATACCCGCAGCACCCAAAGTTAAGAGGAGAAATCAACATAAGTGGAAGTAGAATTCAGTGAGAATTATTTTTATAAGTAATAAGCGTATTAAAAAAACAACCCTTAACCCGTTTTGGGCTGGATAAACAATTATACCCATCAACAGCTTAAAATTCATGTTCTCCCTGGATTTCTCTGAAAACATCTCGCAGATTTTTAAGTAAAAATGGCCATTCACAGTTTTTGGTGTGAAATTACAAGTTGCATGAATAAATATTCCTGTTAGCACTTGTTCACCCTTAACAAGCTGCCAGACATCAATATTTTGGATACATTTGAGATAAAATGGACCATTTTCAAATAGATACAGCACTCAGTGGCTATGTGTCAGACAAACATAACTCCTTTTGTCGGTCATTAACTTGTTGGACGACGATATTGATATTAACCCACTCCACCGTTAATGATGGTTTTTACCTAAACAATTTTTTTTATCAAACTGAGTCATTTGAGTCTTCTATACTCACCTTTTTCATGACATCAATGAAGGAACTTCAATGAGACAGTCAAAAGCAATTCATCATACACTGTGGGGTCAAGACAAACTATGGAATCTCATCGGGAAAAGCCATGATTCTCCAGAATCATAAAGTCTAGTTCTCACTCTCATTGTGCTTGAGGGTTCAATCTGAGACTGAAAAGGTATACCAATCTTACTCAGGGAAGGTGAGTACAGAAAAGTACAAAATTAATCAGAAAATGAATTTTGTCTGACGGTACTAATATTTGTATGAGCAAAACCGGTACTGGATTTATTTATTTATTTATTAGGTTTTAACAACACATTAACAGCCAAGGTCATATTATGTCGGTGACAGTTGTATGGGTGGAGGAAGCCAGAGTACCCAGAGAGAACCAATGAGCAATGACGAGCAGCTGCCAGATCCCCAACATAGTGCCTCCGCACTGTAGCAATGCAGGGTTAGATTGGTTGAAGACATGTGCACCATCGACGTGCAGTATGCCTTAGTACACGGCGTCATGGTGCCCCCATGCGGACAATCGGGGTGAAGTGATCGGGACATAATTGGAATATATCTGACAGATACAATGTCGGATATATTCCAATTAGGTCCCGATCATGCAAGGCAGCAACTTGAAGTTCTCAGAATGTTTCCTACTGTCCCTGCCCGACAATTTAGTATCTTTGTCAAGTGCCGAGACCGCGTGGAAATACCGTGGACCAGGTGGAAACCGAGGGCACGATTCGTCCCTACTTTATTCTCAACTCAACGACTTTTCCATTTATTATTTACCTGTCACCGGCTGAGTTAGGTATTATATTTGTCTATTTGATGAACTTTTCAACCTTAACTATTTGCGGCTTCATGTAGCACCACTACACGATTACCAATATATTCAGGGATTGATTTTACGAAAATAACAATTATTCCGACTATACCCACATGGGAACTCCTAAATATGCCAAAGGTTAAACTTTTGATAATGACGTATAAAACAGAAGTTGTCATGCTATGCTTGCTGCATGCAGACAGGCATAGAAAACATTCAGCGCTCAATGCAGGGACCAGCCTAGGAGGGAATTTTAGGGAGACTTCAAGTCTCCCTCCAGAAAAAATAGGGAGACTGCAGAGTCATGTAGGGAGACTTCATAGGCAAGTGGGGAAAATTAAGAATATTCATGTACCACCCCCGCCGCCCCTTCATATTTTCAATTTATGGTCCTCCATTAACGTACAAATAATCCAGGTCCAGCTGTCTATGATGCATCTGTGCCAGGTTAAAAAATCACAATGTAATTATTGACTGAAAATCCCCCACTGCTACCTTCTCCTTCATGACCCCTCACCTCTTCTTCGTGCCAATCCTCCATCACCCTCCTGTGGTTGCCTTTCAACAAAGTCTACTAAGCTAATAATTTCCTAAGTCTGAAAGTGTGAACAGGACCAGATGTAAGAAGGTTGCTTGGGAGGTACTTTGTTAGTTAATAAACAAAATACATTCTGGGGTCGAGTATTTTGTAAAAGAAATGTCATTCCGCATCATTTTTATGGCATTCCGGTGTCATTCCACGTCATTTCATGTCATTCCGATGTTTAGGAGGACTCTTTTTCAAGATCGTCCACATGCACACTTGTGTCCTGTACAAAGCTTTTCTTGACATCACTAAAGCTTTTTTTAATGTGTTTCAATTCCATTCGTGTTTTTCTGGGAATAGACAGCCCAACAGTTAACAGTCGTCAGCAAATCGAAATGAAAATAATGTGTTATAAAATACGTCCGTTGTGTATACATTTTCGGCATCCTAAGCGACGTAACCTACTTTCAAACTGGGTTGTTTTGTTGAGTCGCGTAAGTCACCTATTTTCGTTTCGACACTTGAAGCTCTGACTGGAACGCAACAAAAAGAAATAAAAAAATCCGCCAAATGCGACAATGGACAATTGCTTGTTGTGTGATTTCAAATAAATGGATGTTTATTTGATGAATTAAAATGCCCACTTATCACACTCGAGCACATTCGATTTTTTAAAATACTCGTTTTCATGTAAACCTCGCATCACTCAGTTCAGCCTTTTCAGTTTTCTCATTTTGGCCAATTTTTAGAGGGCGACTTGTAATCGCCCCGACTATTTTTCTAGGCGACTTTGGGCTTAGAAGGGCGACTTAATCGCCCTAGTCGCCCTCACGGCTGGTCCCTGACTCAATGAATTAGGAATGGAGTAAATTGTCACTTAAACCTACGAAATTCTGAAATGAAAGTGTCAATGACACTGTAGCTCAACTTGTCAAGACAAAGACATGTACATGTATAGTGTGTGACACAGCAATGACAAACATCTGGGTAATGACCTGATAACAAAGGTACATATAAAGTATTGTAACTGTCTGTACATAAATACTGAGCGTTGCCTGTAACAAATGTATAGGTAAAGTATTGTAAAGGTGGGTGACAGTCAGATGCTAAACTAGAAAGAAAACTTTGAGTCCCAGAGTAGGTCTGACTGAACCCCAAAATTTTTGTTCCCATAGCACAGTGATAACAAAGGCACCCCAAAACACACTCGTTCCTGTCCCAAGGTGAAAACAAAAGTACCCAAGAAGTTTTGTGAAGATCAGTTCATAAATATGAGCTGTATAGAACTTGTGACAAAAAAATGATTGGACCTAGTTTCGGTACAAAATGGCCACTGGCAGCCATCTTGAATTTTGGACCGTACCCAGAAACACTCATTCTCGTCCCAAGGTGATAACAAAGGTACCCAAGAAGTTTTGTGAAGATCGGTTCATAAATACAGCCTCTACCCTGAGCCGTATTGACATGTGTGCTTACATTTTGTAAGTAGCACTGAATAAATCAAAGTTCATGTAATTTGCATAATTTCTGCACGAAAAAAAACCCCTTACAATATGTGATGTATTCCATGTTACTAAACATTCATACAAAAATTTATTCAAATCAGAAGTTTCATACAGAAGTTCTGTACAAAAGACTGATTGCACTAATTTTGGTACAAAATGGCTGCTGGTGGCCATCTTGAATTTTGGACCACACCCAAAAACACTCGCTCTCATCCCATGGTGATAACAAAGGTACCCAAGAATTTTCGTAAAGATTGGTTCATAAATATGGCCTCTAGTCTGAGCTGTATAGAAGTTGTGTACAAAAAACTGATCAGACCTAATTTCGGTACAAAATGGCCACTGGCAGCCATTTTGAACTTTAGACCGCACCCAGAAACACTCCTTCTCGTCCCAAGGTGATAACAAAGGTACCCAAGACATTTCGTGAAGATCAGTTCATAAATACAGACTCTAGTCTGAGCCGTATTGACATGTGTACTTACTGTGTGTAAGTCGCACTAAAAAAATCAAAGTTCATCTAATTTGCATAATTTCTGCACGAGAAAAAAACCCGTATTATATGTGATGTATCCCATGGTACTAAACATTCACACAAAAAATTTTTCAAATCAGCGCTTTCATATGGAAGTTCTGTGCAAAAATCTGATTGCACCTAATTTTGTACAAAATGGCTGCCATCGGCCATCTTGAATTTTGGATTGGACCCCCAAAAACACTCGTTCTCGTCCCACGGTGATACCAAAGGTACCCAAGAAGTTTCGTAAAGATCGGTTCATAAATACGGCCTCTAGCCCGAGCCGTATTGGCATTTGCACTTACAGTGCAGAAAGTAACACCAAAAATCATCAAAATTAGTCTAATTTGCATAATTTACGCACGAGAAAAAAACGCGTATTATATGTGATGTATCCCATGGTACTAAACATTCATACAAAAAATTATTCAAATTAGAGCTTTCATATGGAAGTTCTGTACAAAAAACAGATTTCTGCATCGTCGGTACAAAGCCATCTTGAATTTCGGACCACACCCAAAAACACTCGTTCTCGTCCCACGGTCATAACAAAGGTACCCAAGAAGTTTCGTAAAGATCGGTTCATAATTACGGCCTCTAGCCCGAGCCATATCCAATTGTTGACGTACGGACAGACAGACGGACGGACAGACGGACAGATGGACAGATGGACGATGGGCCATGACAAAAGCTCAAATTTGGCTTCGCCAAAGTTGAGCTAAAAATGAATTTTTTTCGACGGCATCTGCCATTATGCATCTGAGACAGGGATTGCGTTAAACTTTACAGCAACCTTATAACAGAAAATATTCTTGGAATTGAACTGTGAATCCAAATTTCGAAAGCATTTTCGGATATTCTATTCGAAACTACCACTCCACGCTTATCAATATTCAGTGATTTTATGAAAATTAAAATTATTCCGACAATACCCATATGGGCAGTCTCGAATCTGCCAACGGTTAAACTTTTAATAATGACATATAAAACAAAAGCTGTCATATTATGACTGCTGCATACAGCCATAGAAAACGTTCAGCGCTCAATCAATTAGGAATGGAGTAAATTGTCACTTAAACTTACCAAATTCTGAAAACGAGTTTTTTTGGACTCCACCTATCTTTATGCAAACAGAACGAGCACAGGGTTAAACTTTACAAACAAACTTACAACAGCAAATATGCTCGGTAGGCAATTGTAAATACGAACATGTAAATCATTTTTCGATATTCCTTTCGAAAATGGAAGAAAAGTGAGCTCCAAATTAGCCAATTTTATGAAGAATTTTAGGGCACTCAAATTCAAGGCCAGAAAACTGGGTGAAGGTTAAAACTTTGAATAAAATTTATAACAGCAAAATTGTTTTTGGATGAAGGCCCAATCCTCCCATGGAAAAGGTTTTGAGACAATATGGCTCCAGTGCTGAGAAAGTGCATGTAAACATTGGCGAAAATAACAATTATTCTGACAGTACCCTTATGGGAAGTCTCAAATCTGCCAAGGGTTAAACTTTTAATAAAAACATATAGAACAAAATTTGTCATACTTTGACTGCTGCAAGTAGCTATAGAAAACATTCAGAGCTCAAGCAATTAAAAATGGAGTAAATCGCCACCTAAATTTATCAAATTCTGATAAAATTGGAATTTATTTGGACGGCACCTACTTTTATGCAACCAGAATGGGATAGGGTTAAACTTTACAACCAAACTAACAACAGCAAATATGCTCGATCGTCAATTGTGATTACGTACATGAAAAGTGTTTGAAATTAACCCTTTCCAAAATGATAGAAAAGGCAACCAAAAATGGCTAATTTTGGCATTTTCAAACGGTACTCTTATTCTCGGCCTCATTGTGCTAGAGGGTTGAATCTGAGATTAAGAAGTAAACAGTAACTTTCTTCCACAATCATTGTTGCATCTAGCCATACCAAAATAATTATTACAATTGCCTTGTAATTAAGAAAAAATTGCTCTTGAAGTTGACGAAAATAACAAATATTCCGACAGTACCCCTATGAGAAGTCTCAAATCTTCTAAGGGTTAAACTTTTAATAATAACATATAGAACAAAATGTGTCATACTTTGACTGCTGCAAGCAGCTTTAGAAAACATTCAGAGCTCAAGCAATTAAAAATGGAGTAAATCGCCACCTAAATTTATCAAATTCTGATAAAATTGGAATTTATTTGGACGGTACCTACTTTTATGCAATCAGAATGGGATAGAGTTAAACTTTACAACCAAACTAACAACAGCAAATATGCTCGATCGTCAATTGTGATTACGTACATGAAAAGTGTTTGAATTTAACCCTTTCCAAAATGATAGAAAAGGCAACCAAAATGGCTAATTTTGGCATTTTCAAACGGTACTCTTATTCTCGGCCTCATTGTGCTAGAGGGTTAAATCTGAGATTAAGAAGTAAACAGTAACTTTCTTCCACAATCATTGTTGCATCTAGCCATACCAAAATAATTATTACAACTACCTTGTAATTAGAAAAAATTGCTCTTGAAGTTGACGAAAATAACAAATATTACGACAGTACTGTTATGAGAAGTCTCAAATCTGCCAAGGGTTAAACTTTTAATAATAACATATAGAACAAAATTTGTCATACTTTGACTGCTGCAAGCAGCTTTAGAAAACATTCAGAGCTCAAGCAATTAAAAATGGAGTAAATCGTGACCTAAACTTACCAAATTCTGAAAAATTGGAGTTTTTTTGGACGGTACCTACTTTTATGCAACCAGAATGGGATAGGGTTAAACTTTACAACTAAACTAACAACAGCAAATATGCTCGGAAGCCAATTGTGAATACGTACCTGAAAAGTGTTTGAAATTAACGCCTTTCCAAAATGATGGAAAAGGCAACCAAAGTTGGCTAATTTTGGCATTTTCAAATGGTACTCTTATTCTTTACCCTCATTGTGCTTGGGGGTTAAATCTGAGATTAAAAAGTAAACAGTAACTTTCTTCCGCAATCATTGTTGCATCTATCCCAACCAAAATAATTGTTACAACAACCTTGTTATTAGAGAAATTTGCCCTTGAAGTTGGTCAATTTTGAAGAAAAATTCAATATTCATGTCATTTCTGGCCAGTGGGGGTTAAAGTTGAAAGATCTGAGTGGTGATTGTGGTGTATCATATTATGCTCTAAATGTGTGGAAAATTTGAGCTAAATAACTGTAAACAATTTTGAGACATTCGAAAAATGATGAAATTTTGAAGGTTTTGGCAGAATATTTTGAAAACACTCGTTTTCACAGATATGACGATACCGCATTTCACTAGATTTTATGACATTACATAAGTGTGCCAAATTTGGTCAAAATCGTACAGCTTGTTTTCGAGCAGTTCAACAGACAAAATTCAGGGAGGAAAAAAAAAAAAAAATAGGGAAGAAAAGTTTTGAAAAAGAAGAATAACAATAGTCTTTCCCAAACTGGGTTTGGGAAAGCCTAATAAAACTAATTGATGATTACAGTAAAGCAAACTTCAATTGATTGCTTCTCACGTAATAACACAGCATTATCTGTCGAGGGGTAACAGGTTGTTAACACTTTTTTTTTAACTTCAAAACTGTGTGACTAAGGACACATTTGGATTGTGTGACAAATGGGATGTGTATGGGACCAAACCGTGTAAACTCCTGTTAATTGAATAAAAAATCTTGCAACCTGTCGAGAAATTACCCTGACTCGTCCCAGTTTTCTTTTGTTTATAGACCAATTTGGCCTCAGTACATCCAATACAGGCATTTAATCTATTATATTTTGTTTGACAGAGCTCATGGAACTCTGTCAAACAAGGTATAACAGAATAAATGCTAAGTTTATCTCCAGAATACAGGAAAGTGACACAATCCCTGTTAATTGAATACTTCTGTTAATTGAATAATATTTGATGGCAAAGTGGCTATTCAATTAACAGGGTTCCACTGTACCATTTTTTTGTTGGTAATTCCAACTCCTGACATCATTTCTTGGAAACTACCAAAAACTTATAAATATGTAAATTTCTGATCTGAGGTAAATTAGCAAATATGTATTAGTGCTTTGTTTTAATATTTTGTGCTATTGTTTCACCTCTTTCTTCCAGAAATAAAAAAAAAGTTGTTAATTTTGTGTTTTTATATTTAAATGGCATGTACCATTTTTTCATACCAATTGTGCCATTTTTTCCTACGTGATTAGGGAAGTGTGCCATTTTTTCCTCCCATGCGTGCCATTTTTTCCTAGGGTGTCAAAAAGTGTGCCATTTTTTCCTGTGCCATTCTTTCCTACATTCATTCACTGACATGAGAAAACCTGAAACCTGTTATGAGAGACCACCTGTCTTGAGAGACCATTTTTGTGTGGCCCAAAGGGCGGTCTCTCAAGACAGGTTCTACTGTATATATTAATATTTTTTAATTATTATTTTTTTAGGAGTAAAAAAAATACTGTAGTGTATCTAAAATATCTAACATTTTTTTTTTATTGCTTTTCTTTCGGACGAATCTTCCCGGAGCAAAGTTTTCCCCAGGCTGATTCTTCCCCTTGTTCCCCCAAAAAGATGACATGTTATTTTCGTTCAATATCTGAAAAGGTTATAATTTTTCCATTTTTGGTATTCAAAACTATGAACCATTGTTCATAAAGACAGATGGACACCAAAAAGTAACAAATTATTACATTGTTTTGATTTCAGATGGTATCGAAAATAACCTATCCGTATCACCTATTTTCAAGCAAACGTTTCATTACTTTTATAACACCTTAAAATTTGGATAATTCAAAAGCTGTGTTTCGTTTTGATACTACAGGAGCTACATGTTCATGCATATCTGTATGAAATCACACCAATATAATCAACAAGATCCTCAGTTATATCTGCGTTTTTCTTATGAAGGTAATCACCGAACTGGACTAGTTGCAGCGAAATCAGGAGACTTTGATCTGAAATAATGAGATTATCAGCTAAGTGTATTGACAAACCTCCAAACGGGACAGAATTTGAGTGATGTGTAGACATGTAAATATCACACAAAGCTGAGATACGAGTGGGGTTGCGATAGAAAACGAATGTATTTGACATATCAGCCCAAAAATTCCCAGAGGGGGATAGGCCATTTTGCAATTCAATAGGCAATTGTAAACATGAAGTCACATGATTTTTTCTCTGAAAATTACTATCCAATCCAGAAAATTGCTTTGATGGTACAGAAAATGTTGTTCTGGAACACATTTATCTGATGGTGTATATGGACCCCCTTGCGTGGTCCTTGACCACACTTTGGGGTTCCTATAAATACCCTGTAAAATAAAATGGTTCTAGTTTGAAAACTGTGGGAGGAGTCAAGTGGATAAACCTTGTACCCTATATTCGAAATCTCACAAAAAGTTACTAAGTTCAGAGACACATAATTTTGTGAAAAACTGAAGAAACTCAAATTCCTGGAAATATGCACACCTTTGGTAAAAATGTTCTAGCTTGAAAACTGTGGGAGGACTTAGGTGGACAAACCTTGTACCCTATATTCAAAATTTTACTGAGTTCAATAACCCGTAACATTGTGAAAAATGCATATGGAACAAAATCAAATTCCTGGCTATATGCACACCTTTGGTGCATGTATAAATACCCTGTAAAATAAAAAGGTTCTAGCTTGGAAAGCGGACAAACCTTGTACCCTATGTAGACAGATGAATGGATAAACAGACGAATACATGAACAGACAAACAAATGAATGGGTGAATGGACAAACAGATGGATGGAGAGGGGTAAAACAATATACCTCCTGACTTTTAGCCGTAGGGGCATAAAAATGCTGATTTGGATAAAGTGTCGACGGATCAGAAAGATGGAGGCAAAAAGTAGATGTGTGCATTCTACAATGATGGTCACCAAAAAAGCTCTGAGACATGATGTTTGTTTTTCAACCCAACTCCCAGCACACATCCTATGTTAGGCTTGAGATTATGTTGAAAAATAACAAAAGTACTTCATCTGAAAGGACCACATATGTTGGTTAAAATATGGGGTTGAAATTCTGTGAAATAATCAGTACTCCTGGAAGCCATCAGTTGTGTGAATGAACAGCGTGAAATGGCAGTCAACAATGATATGATTGACACAGTTCTTTGGGGAAAAAATTAGGGCTTTCTGGTTGTGTGTCCTTACATATTCACAAACATATGTAATCATTAATGAAAGCAGAAAGTTCAATTGAAATAAAATTTCCTTTCTTACCAAATATCAAAACATTCTGTCCTTTGGATCTGAAGAAGATATCTGAGGAATTTTCTTCCTACTGCACCAAGTTAAAACAAATGGGCTCCACTAGGAGCTGAAATATTAACTCATGGATTTGATTTGAACATACTTGAATCTGCCCATACAGGACAAAAAATTGTGGGCATAAATCAAATACATGTCCCTTTAATACTACTACATACTAAACTTGATCCAAATTGGGCCACAGAAAATGTAAATTTTGAGCAGGGCCAAAAATATTACCTCTTCCAGCACAAGCCCAACTAATATTAGCCCTAGAAGCTTTCTTTGAACTTGAATCTTGAGCATATAAGGAAGCTGCATGCCAAATTTCAAAGGATTGTGACTTGTGGTTTATGAGAAGATGTTGAAGAATTGTGGGGAATTTGGGGACTGCTGGAGCTCATTGGGTATAGCTGCTTCTATTGAATGACATTGAAAGCTATCACCAAAAGATAATTTATGCCAAGTTTGGTTGGGTTTGGTCCAGAAGTTTTGAAAAAGAAACCAAGTTAATGGATGTTGGATACCAGATGCCAATAGCTCATCCTGACTTTCAGACAGGTGAGCTAAAAAGTGAAGGACAACAAATATCCACTTGTTTTGTAAAAGGCCCATATTCAAAGCACTGAGTTCAAACAAGTTTGTAAAGCTTGGGAATAAAGTAGGGTTTTTCAATGCATCACAATATCTTTCTCAAATTAACAAGCATTTGCTGAATAACATATGTGCAACTGATAATTAAGATTTAGACTAAAGGTATGGTAAATGGTTTAGGGGATAAACAAAATAAACGTATAGTGTTTTCAAGTAAAAAATGTATTCTGCTCACAGAATTAAGAATGAAACCGACTTTCCAGAGGCTAGTCGGTTTCATTCGTAACCCTACTCATTGAATAAATTTTTTACTTGAAAACACTATATGTTTATTCTATATTTCTTTTTTCACTAATTTTGTGTTCACTTATTACTTTGCCTTTTGTTATATAATGATATAATCTCCATAGAACATGATCATGTTCAACTGTGGTGTCAAGATTGGAAATTATTTCACAAAACAATGTTAATCTTGCCTGTGTTGGGGCCCATTTATCAGAAAATGAAAATTTATTTAGGCAGTTACGAATTTAAAAGCAATAGAAATGGAATACTTTGAGAAAAATAAATTAGCTCTCACATTAAACAATTGTTCAATAAAATAGATGATGAATAAGAATAACGGCCCAGCACAGTCAATTTGCCGACTGAGCATTCCGCAAACCAAGTGACCAAATGTGGGGGATTTTCTCGGTATCGATATCCTGCAAAGTTTTGCTGAAAATACTCGTTGCTGTAATATTGTATGCTGACATCTCATGGTCCATGAATTGAATTTGGCATGTGAAAAATCTCAGTGGAAAGCAGACTCTTTTAAATAATTGTATTCCCAATACAAACGTAATAACATGTTGCATTTGTTACATGGCATGCACAAACAACATAAACTGTATAAGCTCAATTCTATAGACACTTAAGAAGTTAATGTTGTCACAACTCTGGGGAGACCGAAAACAGGTTGATATAAGTTTTATCAC
Organism: Pictodentalium vernedei; assembly: GCA_031216915.1. Taxonomy (NCBI): domain Eukaryota; kingdom Metazoa; phylum Mollusca; class Scaphopoda; order Dentaliida; family Dentaliidae; genus Pictodentalium; species Pictodentalium vernedei. Next base: position 389,026,271 of record CM062295.1, on the reverse strand, counting down.
GGGGACAACATTTGAATGCACAGTTTTCCTGCTGGAAACTAATGGATTGCTCCTGAAACTGATGCCACACATGTTACAGAAAATGATTATAAATTCACCTTTCTTTTTGAAAATTCAGAGTATAAAGTCCTAAATCAATTTCTTCAATTGCGACCGCCATACAAACATGACCATGAAATAACAGGCTGAAAGATTGTGTCACACATGTTACTCAAATGAGTAATGTGTGTTGACATTTATCTTCATAATGTTCAGATTATTGTGCATGTTCCCTTCATTTTTCAAAGTCTGTGAAAACTTTATATTATTAATTATTCTTGACAGCTTTATGTCCCAGAGCATTTTTGTGGGAATCACAAGGCATATTACATTGGTATTATACAAAATGAGCCTCCATACGATCACCACTGATGCTTGACCCATTGTTGCAAACAAATACACTTAATTTGATTCTACCTTTGTTTATGATATCCCAAAATTGTGTGTTGGTTGTTCATATGTTATGCCCACTCTATTCGTCATGAAGATTGGCCACAAAAATAGTCCAACAACAGAAGAAAAGATGAAAGGATATCGAAAGAAAAAAACAAACAAAGCACTTATCTGGATTTCTCGAATGGGGGAATACATCTTCAAAGAGCAACATATTGAGAAAAGAGAGATTGTTGAGAATGGGCAGAACACAAAAGAAAGCATCTAGAAATGCAGCAATGGTGAGAAAGTGGAAGTTTATAGTGATCAGAATGATGATTGTGGAAATATGACTCATAATCAGTCAACAGAAACACATATGCGGCAAACAAGTATCGGGAAAACCGTAAAAAGGGCTCTCCTAAAATCACCCATGAAGAGGAAAGTACCACAGAGAGAACTGGTGAAGAAATATGCCCTGCAAATCTCCTGTGCCGAAAAAGGTAGTCTAAAGTTGATTCCACCCACCTAGATAAGGGAAGCTCCTTTCCGGTTCCAGGCACCAGGGGACATATCATACACAGCTCCCAACTTAAAATAGTTTATGACCCAATATCTTTCTTAAATTAACAAGCATTTGCTGAATAACATATGTGCAACTGATAATTAAGATTTGGACTAAAGGTATGGTAAATGGTTTGGTATTTGAATGCCATATGCAATTATTAAGATTATTCTATAAGGCAGTACAAAACTGATAAAATTCTGCAGGAATTACACTTTTGATGAAAATTCAAACAAAATTCAACATATTCAAGTCTTACCTTCCTGCGAGATCAACAAGGTTAACTATTGAGGTCTTGGTCATACTCTGCCCAGCAAGGTTAGGAGTTTTCTGTACAAACTGGATGGCCACTATAGTATGAGCACGACTGAAATTTCAATACAATCAGTTGTTAAGATATAGTTCTAAGATTCACTAATGATGCATTATCCACTTTTATTAGAAAGAACTCCAGTTTCTAATGTTAAGTGCTTGATCACAGAGGTAAGTCATCATGCTCAGATACCTACGACACACCTACTTTGCAACTGGAAAACAATTCTCTTGCACTCCTAAAATATTAGCACACGGATACATGCAATAAATTTTACACCTAACGTCACTCCTACCAAGGCATTGAGTGAAGCATAGTATGATAGAGACAACCTGTAAAATTGACACAGTGATATTACTGCCTTGAAGTGGATGCAACATTTTTTTTCTAGTCGTTAATTTAAAGGTTCTTTGTTTGCCAAACTGAGCTCACAATGTACGCAGTATTGGGGAGTGGCATAAGTTTTACCTGCAATTGTCATACAAGTTATTTCCATCACTGCACATGTTATTACAGCCACTGACAAAGAAGCTAATTTGCAAACTATTTAATATGTCCACTGCATACATTCAAATGAAAAAAATAAGGCTACTAAAAAAGGGTACCTCACTGATATCCCCTGCAAAGATATTAGCTTTCTGAGGAGGATCCATTAAAGCAAGAGTTTTATATTTGTATCATCGAGGGTCACTGATAACTTTAACAAAAAGAGTCAGGTGAGGTTGGACTGCAAACTCTTTTCACTTCATTGTCCCATGAGGTCAGAAACCAAAAATAATTGGAATCGGTTGGTAATCAATAGAAAAATGTTTGGCAAAAATAATGCTGCCAACTTTTGGTTGAGTGTCGATTTACCCCAAAAATTAAAGTAAAGTGGGGATAATTTCAGCAAAATAGGCTGTGCAAGCCTGATATTCAAACTCATTTCATTTTTGTTCTGTGAGGTCACATGCCAAACATAACTTGCTAACCATTGGAAAAATACTCTGGACAACCTTTCAAAATATGCCGCTTTGAATCACATTTCACTTAAACATCTTGTGAGTCCACATACTGAAAATATTTGAAATCCCTTGATAATTGTTGAAATATTAAACCCCCGGACATATTGTCATATGCTGATTTACATGAATGAAAGTGTCAGTGACACTGTAGCTCAACTTGACAAACTTGAACTTGGTAAGTTATAAGGGAAATGGCAAAAATGAAGATCACTGGTACCAATGTTATTTGGTGAAATTTCAACATAACTGCATTGTGTGTGCACAACGTCTCAGTAATCCATGCATTTTTAAATGTCAACTGTAAGACTGGCTAAAAGAAGAATGTTGAAACACAAATGCAGTAAGTTCAGAGCTTATTGTAAATGGCAACTTTTTTCACAGAAATGAATGCTCAATAGCTCTTATCTAAAGGTCTCGCCTAATGAGCACACCAAGTTCAAAAACAATCCCCTGATAAATGTGGCCTGTAGGCCATGTCAAAAAAGAATGTTGATGCACAAATGCAATAAATTCAAAGATTGTTGCTAACAGCAACAGTTTTTGATGGAAATGAAAAGAAAATTGATAGCTCCTATCTTTGTCACCCTGCATAAGCATACAAAGTTTCAAAACAACCTGATAATGAATGCTCCCTCTCAGGCATGCCAAAGGAAGATGTTAATGCACAAATGCACTAAGTTTGAAGGTCATTGCTTGTGGCAATGTTTTTTTCTCTCTTTTTTTATGGAAATTCCTAAATATACCCTGCAGAGAGTGCAAAAGGGATAAGTTGCTGCACAAATGCAGGAAGTTCAAAGGCTGGTGATAACTACAATAATTTTTTATGGAATGAAAGTGTCAATGACACTGTAGCTCAACTTGACAAACTTGAACTTGGTAAGTTATAAATGAAATGGCAAAATTGAAGAACAGAGTAATCCATCAATTTTTAAATGTAAACTGTAAGACTGGCTAAAGGAAGAATGTTGATACACAAATGCAGTATGTTCAGGGGTTACTGTAAATGGCAACTTTTTTCACAGAAATGATTGCTAATCAATAGTTCTTATCGAAAGGTCTTGTCTAATGATCACACCAAGTTAAGCAAGCATGCCAGGTTTCAAAGCAATCCAATCATAAATGTGCCCTGTAGGGTGTGCCAAAGAGAAATATTGAGGTCTGACTAAACTAAGTTCTAAGAACGTTGGCTGCGGCAACATTTTCTTATGGAAATTGAAGAAAATTGATAGCTTCCATCTAGAGGTCACACCAAACAAGCATGCCAGGTTTCAAAGCAATCCAATCATAAGTGTGCCCTGTCGGGTGTGCCAAAGGAAAATATTGAGGTCTGACTAAACTAAGTTCTAAGAACGTTGGCAGCGGCAACATTTTTCGATGGAAATGGAAGAAAATCGATAACTCCCATCTAGAGGTCACCCTAAACATGCATACAAGGTTTCAAAGCAATCCAATCATAAATGTGCCCTGTAAGGTGTGCCAAAGTGTGGTTTGACTAAACTAAGTTCTAAGAACGTTGGTCGCGGCAACATTTTCTTACGGAAATTGAAGAAAATTGATAGCTCCCATCTAGAGGTCACCCCAAACAAGCATGCCAGGTTTCAAAGCAATCCGATCATAAATGTGCCCTGTTGGGTGTGCCAAAGAGAAATATTGAGGTCTTCTGACTAAACTAAGTTCTAAGAACGTTGACCGCAGCAACTTCTTTTGACAAAAATTGAAGAAAATCTATAGTTCCCATCTAGAGGTCTCCCTAAACAAGCATACCAGGTTTCAAAGCAATCCGATCATAAATGTGCCCTGTAGGGTGTGCCAAAGGGAAATATTGAGGTCTGACTAAACTAAGTTCTAAGAACGTTGGCCGTGGCAACATTTTTTGATGGAAATTGAAGAAAATCGATAGCTCCCATCTAGAGGTCACCCCAAACAAGCATACCAGGTTTCAAAGCAATCCAATCATAAATGTGCCCTGTAGGGTGTGCCAAAGGGAAATATTGAGGTCTGACTAAACTAAGTTCTAAGAACGTTGGCCGTGGCAACATTTTTTGATGGAAATTGAAGAAAATCGATAGCTCCCATCTAGAGGCCACCCCAAACAAGTATACCAGGTTTCAAAGCAATCCAATCATAAATGTGCCCTGTAGGGTGTGCCAAAGGGAAATATTGTGGTTTGACTAAACTAAGTTCTAAGAACGTTGGCCGAGGCAACATTTTTTGACGAAAATTGAAGAAAATCGATAGCTCCCATCTAGAGGTCACCCCAAACAAGCATACCAAGTTCCAAAGTGATCTGATCATAAATGCGACCTGTGAGGTGTGCCAAAGGAAATTGTGGATGTATGTACGTACGTATGTACGCCGACAGACGAGAAGTGATGGCAATAGCTCAGCTTGACTTTGTCAAGTTGAGCTAAAAAATCATTAGCTCACATCTAGAGGTCACCCCGAACACACATACCACCAAGTTTCAAAGTGATCCAATCATAAATGTGCCCTGAAGGGTGTTCAAAGGAAAAGAAAGTTCAAAGGTCGTTGCCAGCGGCAACATTTTTTGACAGAAATGGAAGAAAATCGATAACTCCCATATAGATATCACCCCACACAAGCACACCAAGTTTCCAAGTGATCCAATCATAAATGTGCCCTGCAGGGTGTGTCAAAGGGAAATATTGAGGCATAACTGCACTAAGTTTTTACTAAATTCATCAGAGGTTGTTGCCAATGGCAACTATTTTTGACGGAAATGGAAGAAAATCGATAGCTCCCATCTAGAGGTCACCCCAAACAAGCATGCCAGGTTTCAAAACAATTTGATCACAAATATGCCCTGTAGGGTGTGCCAAATGGAAATATTGATGCATAACTGCATGTAGTTCATCGAAGGTCGTTGCCAGCGGCAACATATTTTGACAGAAATTGAAGAAAATCGATAGGTCCCATCTAGAGGTAACCCCCAAACAAACATACCAAGTTTTAAACCATTCTGATCATAAATGTGCCCTGTAGGGCTTACCAAAGGAATGTATTGATGCCTGACTAAACTAAGTTCAAAGGTCGTTGCGAGCAACATTTTTTGACGGAAATGGAAGGAAATCGATAGCTCCCATCTAGAGGTCACCCCAAACAAGCATGCCAGGTCCAATCATACATGTGCCCTGTAGGGTGTGCCAAAGGAAAATCGTAAGGTCTGACTAAACTAAGTTCTAAAAACGTTGCCAGCGGCAACAGTTTTTGATGGAAATTGAAGAAAATCGATAGCTCCCATCTAGAGGTCACCCCAAACAAGCATACTAAGTTTCAAAGCGATCTGATCATAAATACGACCTGTGAGGTGTGCCAAAGGAAATTGTGGATGACTGGACGTACATATATGTACGTATATGCGTAAGTACGTACGCCGACAGACGAGAAGTGATGGCAATAGCTCAGATTGACTTTGTATCAAAACCCAACCACATGACTTCAATAAGACGTACTATCGGTTATAATTAGCACGAAGTGTTTCCCAGTGTTGTGACAAGGTTATGCTTCCGACCCAAAATAGGACCCCCAATCATCATCTCTCTGCAAAACGGCCATTGATAATTAGGGAAAAAAGTGCATTGCTCCCAAACTACACTAATAAAAATAAAATCGTTAAAATTTCGAAATATCGTACAAAATGACTTTTGAGGGCAGTTTCGATCTCGCATGAATATTTGTGAAGACCTTCTCGTTATCCCCACATTTTAAAAAATGCGGGGATATTGTCATGATCTCCATCCATACGTCCGTACATCCGTACGGCCGTACGTCCGTACGTCCGTACTTCCGTACATCTAGTTTTGTAATTCGAAACGCTGTAACTTTCTACAGTTGTTCGATAGGGTCTGTGCAACCCAAAAATACAACTTTTAAATTTTTGTGCCACCAGGTGGCTTCTGTGGAGCCACTTAAAAAATGCATTATTTTTTCACTTTTTTTGCTGAATAGTCCCAACCTATGTAATTCAGAGTTCTAAAATTACACTAGGGTGTTGCTAAATGATCTGTAGATATGTAGGAAGGTTTCGGATTTTTCGGGTGCCATGTGGCTGTGCCACCGTAGCCACTTTTGTGTTTTCTTAGACCGTTTCCGGCAAAAGGCTCGTAGGATATGTAATTCGAAATGCTAAATCCATGCTCAGATGTTGCAGTAGGGTCTATAGATGCGCACGAAGGTTTCGGATTTTTCGGGTGCCACGTGGCTGTGCCACCGTAGCCACTTTCGTGTTTTCTTAGACCGTTTCCGGCAAAAGGCTTGTAGGGTATGTAATTCGAAATGCTAAAACCATGCTCATATGTTGCAGTAGGGTCTATAGATGCACACGAAGGTTTCAGATTTTTCGGGTGCCACGTGGCTGTGCCACCATAGCCACTTTCGTGTTTTCTTAGATCATTTCCGGCGAAAGGCTCGTAGGGAATGTAATTCGAAATGCTAAAACCATGCTCATATCTTGCAGTAGGGACTATAGATGCGCACAAAGGTTTCGGATTTTTCGGGTGCCACGTGGCTGTGCCACCGTAGCCACTTTTGTGTTTTCTTAGACCGTTTCCGGCAAAAGGCTCGTAGGATATGTAATTCGAAACGCTAAATCCATGCTCAGATGTTGCAGTAGGGACTATAGATGCGCAGGAAGGTTTTGGATTTTTCGGGTGCCACGTGGCTGTGCCACCGTAGCCACTTTTGTGTTCTCTTGAACCATGCTCATATGTTGCAGTAGGGACTATAGATGTGCACAAAGCTTTCGGATTTTTTGGGTGCCACGTGGCTGTGCCACTTTAGCCACTTTTATTTTCTTAGACCGTTTCCGCCGAAAGTCTTGTAGGGTATGTAATTCGAAATGCTAAAACTATTCTCAGATGTTGCAGTATGGTCTATAGATGCGTACGAAGGTTTTGGATTTTTAGGGTGCCACGTGGCCGGGCCACCGTTGCCACTTTTGTGTTTTCTTAGACCTTTTCCGGTGAAAGGCTCGTAGGGTATGTAATTCGAAATGCTAAATCCATGCTCAGATGTTGCAGTATGGTCTATAGATGCGTACGAAGGTTTCGGATTTTTCGGGTGCCACGTGGCTGTGCCACCGTAGCCACTTTCATGTTTTTCTTAGATCGTTTCCGGCGAAAGGCTCGTAGGGAAAGTAATTCGAAATGCTAAAACCATGCTCATATGTTGCAGTAGGGACTATAGATGTGCACAAAGGTTTCGGATTTTTCGGGTGCCATGTGGCTGTGCCACTTTAGCCACTTTTATGTTTTCTTAGACCGTTTCCGCCGAAAGTCTCGTAGGGTATGTAATTCGAAATGCTAAAACTATTCTCAGATGTTGCAGTATGGTCTATAGATGCGTACGAAGGTTTCGGATTTTTGGGGTGCCACAGGCTGTGCCACCATTGCCACTTTTGTGTTTTCTTAGACCTTTTCCGACGAAAGGCTCGTAGGGTATGTAATTCGTAATGCTAAATCGATGCTCAGATGTTGCAGTACGGTCTATAGATGCGTACGAAGGTTTTGGATTTTCCGGGTGCCACGTGGCTATGCCACCGTAGCCACTTGTGTTTTCTTAGACCGTTTCCGGCGAAAGGCTCGTATAGTATGTAATTCAAAATGCTAAAACCATGCTCATATGTTGCATTAGGGTCTATAGATGCGTATGAAGGTTTCAGATTTTTCAGGTGCCACGTGGCTGTGCCACCGTTGCCACATTCGTGTTTTCTTAGATTGTTTCCGGCGAAATGGTCCTAGGGTATGTAATTCGAAACGGTAAAACCATGCTCAGATGTTGCAGTAGGGACTATAGATGCGCACAAAGGTTTCAGATTTTTCGAGTGCCACGTGGCTGTGCCACCACTGCCACTTTCATGTTTTTCTTACACTGTTTTCGGCGAAAGTCTCGTAGGGTATGTAATTCGAAATGCTAAAACTATTCTCAGATGTTGCAGTATGGTCTATGGATGCATACGAAGGTTTTGGATTTTTTGGGTGCCACGTGGCTGTGCCACCGTTGCCACTTTTGTGTTTTCTTAGACCTTTTCCGGCGAAAGGCTCGTAGGGTATGTAATTCGAAACGCTAAATCCATGCTCATCTGTTGCAGTAGGGTCTATAGATGCGTACGAAGGTTTCGGATTTTTCGGGTGCCACGTGGCTGTGCCACCGTAGCCACTTTTGTGTTTTCTTAGATCGTTTCCGGCGAAATGGTCCTAGGGTATGTAATTCGAAACGGTAAAACCATGCTCAGATGTTGCAGTAGGGACTATAGATGCGCACAAAGGTTTTGGATTTTTTGAGTGCCACGTGGCTGTGCCACCATTGCCACTTTCATGTTTTTCTTACACTGTTTCCGGCGAAAGTCTCGTAGTGTATGTAATTCGAAACGCTAAAACAATTCTCAGATGTTGCAGTATGGTCTATAGATGCGTACGAAGGTTTCGGATTTTTTGGGTGCCACGTGGCTGTGCCACCGTTGCCACTTTTGTGTTTTCTTAGATCATTTCCGACGAAATGGTCCTAGGGTATGTAATTCGAAACGGTGCCACCATTGCCACTTTCATGTTTTTCTTAGACTGTTTCCAGCGAAAGGCTCCTAGAGTATGTAATTCGAAATGCTAAAACCATGCTGAGATGTTGCAGTAGAGTCTATAAATGCGCAGGAAGGTTTTGGATTTTTTGAGTGCTATGTGGCTGTGTCACCGTTGCCACTTTTGTGTTTTCTTAGAACGTTTCCGGTGAAAGTCTCCTAGGGTATGTAATTCGAAATGCTAAACGCATGCTCAAATGTTGCAGTAGGGTCTGTAGATGCGTAAAAAGATTTCAGATTTTTCAGGTGCCATGTGGCAGTGCCACTGTTTTGCTTTCGTGTTTTCTTAGAACCTTTCCGGCGAAATGCTCCAAGAGTATGTAATTTGAAATGCTAAAACTAGGCTGAAATGTTGCAGTAGGGTCTGTAGATGTGCACGAAGGTTTCGGATATTTGGGGTGCCAAGTGGCTGTGCCACCGTTGCCACTTTCATGTTTTCTTAGACCGATTCCGGCGAAAGGCTCCCAGGGTACATGTATGTAATTCGAAATGCTAAAACCATGCTCAAATGTTGCAGTGGAGTCTGTAGGTGCGCACAAAGCTGTGTCACCTGTGCCACTCAATATGATTTTAGTGTGTCATATAATACATTTCATCTTTGTATCAAGCATTCATACAAAGTCAAGGATGCAAATGCGGGGATACACTATAGTGTGCTTTGCACACAAGTGACACCATCTAGTTACTTTTTGTCGATGTCGGTGTTTCTTTGATCCCGTAATTTCTGGATACCAATTAGCACATTTTTCCAACCAGTCGGGCAAATACTATTTTTAATATCACAGGGAAATTTTAAAAACGCGTTTTGTTTTGAATATATTGAGTAAAAATCAGTGCGATTTTGGTCTTGAATTTTTACAATCCGACTATTATTAGCAAAGTTACGCCCAAAATGGAAATAATAAAAAAAATCTCATTTGTAACAGGTTGAAGAACCTTTCGAAAAGAGTCATTCAAATACACACCTTTTTTATTCTACAGTGGTAGACATATTCCGGGCAATGAAAAAGAACTTTACACAATTTGGTTGCGTTCAGTTTTCGCCATTTCATCCATTCGCACCTCTGAACTCCGAGTGCGAGCATCTTAATTATAATCTTAATTATGGAAACACTGGAACTACCAGCGCGATTGAAGAGAACGATAGCAGCTCTGGGCGTCTCTTGCCCTATCACCTGGACTATCCAGGAGATTGTTCATCTGAACCTTGAATTTAAGGTTGAAGAAGAGAAAGAATTACCACCCTCCTCGGGGAGAAGTAGAACCTTTGTTGAGAGGAGATCCTCTCGCACTAGTCCTCACCCAAGAAGGCTTGGAGGCCCTGAGAAGAGGAAGGAGAGCCCATCCACCAAGTGCCGCGATGCCCGGCGGTTGGAAACGTTCCTGAAAAGGAAGAAGGAAGAGAAGGCAGAACAATAGACAGAGGAGGCCACTACCATTCCCCCCCCACTCCAACTCCTGTGACTCCCATCCACTCCCCAGCTGCCTCACCTTTGAGGGGCAACCTGGAGGATGGCGACATCATCAGCGAGGCGGAGACGGAAATGGAAACTGGCTCTTTGAAGTCTCCTACTCCAATCTCTCCACCCTCCCCATCCGGATCAGGAACGGAAAATGATACAAGATATACTTGACATGATGGCAGAAGTAAATATCATGCGGAAAGAAGTCAGGAATACCCTAAAGGAGTCAGCTGACAACAACAACAGTACGATGGCACTCCTGGAACAGCGCACCAGCCACAGCACTCCTGATGCAGCCAGGACTCGACCATTCCATCCTAGTCAGTCCTCCAAAAACATCAACAGCCCAAGGAGCTTAATTTTAACAAACGTGTATGTGACACCCCCCTACCCCACCCCCACCTCCCTATGGATGTTACATACCAAATATCAAAAGGTTCTGGCCATCAGTTCTGGAGAAAATTTATTTTTTTTAATTTTTGCAAATATGCTGATTCAGCATTTTTTTTAGGCTTCTCCTCAGCCCTTACAGAACACACTGACATAACCGATGGCAATTTCTTTTGACCATTCAATTCTACTGGTCCTAAGGATGCTTCATACCAAACAACAGTTCTCTGTTCTGTGTGGTTTGGGAAATATGGGCATTTGAAAATATTTCTATTTTTAGCTTCTAGGGTTCCTGCGGGAACACAGACAATTTTTTTGCATGGGTCAAGTACATATGATCCAATAATACCACATACCAAATATGATTCAAATCAATCCACTGGCTCAGAAAATAGAAATTTTGGGCGGGGCCAAAAATCTTCCCACTCTCATTACAAAGGCAAATACTGCTCCACGAACTTCGGCTGAACAAACTTGATTCTACACTTCAAAAGAAAGCTCCATACCAAATATCAAGTTGCTGTACCCACTGGTTCATGAGAAGATTTTAAAAATATTTTGTAGCATTTTCCCCCACCTTGAACAAATAGACGTTCTGTTCAAAAAACTGATTGCACCTAATTTCGGTACAAAATGGCCACTGGTGGCCATCTTGAATTTTGGACCGCACCCAAAAACACACGTTCTCGTCCCACGCTAATAACAAAGGTACCCAAGAAGTTTCATAAAGATCGGTTGATAAATACGGCCTGCAGCAAGAGCTGTGTTGACAGATGGACAGATGTCCAGATGGACAGATGTCCAGATGGACAGACGGACAACGGGTCATGACAAAACCTCAAGATGGAAGCCATAATAAATTGACGACTGGTGGCCATTTTTTTTCAGCTGACCAGTACAAAATCGAAAGGAAGCTTCCTCTAGACACCAATAATGCTTAATTAGAAAATAAAAAAGATTCGAGTCAGTACTCGTTAGTTATTGAACGAAAACCAAATTCAATATTGAATTGTCCAGCAGGACCAAAATCGAAAGAAAGCATTGTCTGGTCATCCACAAGTAACCTCTAAAATTATGATTTGATCAAATAAGCGGGTCTTTAGTTATTGGATGGAAACCATAAGTTAACGGGCAGATGCCAGACGATGGACGCCGGATGATGGACAGATAGATGGACATGGTGAAAACATAATGCTGAGAGGTTCTCAGGGGCATAAAAATATATGTATTATTAAAAAATAGGCAAAAAAGAAGCAAATGAATAAAAACAAAAATTTAAAACTCTAAAATATTAAAAAGCATGTCATTTTTGAAGATCAAAGATCCCAAATTGAGAGACGAGACCGATTGTGCATTTCTAGAATTGAAGAGGAATATCCGAGAGAGCAATATGGTGAAACGCATGGGCGACATCAGGTTGAGACGAGAGATGACCAAGTTGTTCAAACCTGTGGCAGAAACTCAGGAAGAGATGAAAACAGATCATCAAAGAACTGAAACCCTTCTAGCTGCTGACCTTCTATTTATGAACCTTATGATCCTCGTTATACACCATTGTCTCCTGCATACACTCCAACTGGATGTCCTCCTCTTCTTCAGTATCAGCACTTTCCACCAAGTCCTTCCACAATAGACAGAATTGAGACCAATACGGAGCATGAAATAGTAATGGTTACTATGAGCATGATTAGCAACACGATGGTAGATGCCGGTAATATGAAACCTAAAGATTACGCGAATTTATATAAGACGGATCCTTTGAGCAGACTCTGTCTTCGGTCTGTGTGAGATAGACGATGGCAACCTATACAATGGTGACAAACAAGTGGAAATAACTGATGACTATAATCTGACCAAGGAGAAGAAGATTGAGAACACAAAGGCATTAAGGGACTGTGGAATCTGCCCATGCTGGCTAAACCTAACAATTACGATGAAGAGGATTACAAAACTTACGGTGATCTCCTGGTTCGGATGAATTTCATGAGAAATAACAACAATTCCAGAGAGACGAGACCAAAAGCCACCTGAAGTTTGAAGTGGAAGAACATGGTGCAACCCATACAGGATGCAAATAAAGCGTTCATCAAATTAGTCACCAGACAGGGAATGACAAGCACCATGATACTTCCTTGCGATCCTAACACGCTGCTGGAGGGGTGTATTCTCACTTTGCCAGCAGGCTGGAGTAAGAAATTTTCTCTGCTATAGTCTCTATTAGTATCAGTGACAAATAAATATTCACAGTTGTTGGTCCTCCATTTCTTAGCAGTGTTTACAATGAATCGGCAATAATGAGCCGACAGTAATCAACTTCCAAGTGCAAATCAGAACAATTATTACAAAGATCTGTTTATACAAGGGTTAAAATTTAAATTTCAGCAGTCCAAGCTCTTGCTCTGGTGGTCAAAAATGGAATGCATTAGTTAAATTCACAATTACGTAAAGGAAAAAAGTTGTTTTTTTTTAAAATTCAACAATATATCGTCCTTTGAGAACAAGGTGCTATCTGCAATGCCTTGGCATTGCAGATGGCACCTTGTAGCACTGAAGGGACAATATTTATAAATAAATATATATATTAATTAATACTTCATGGATATAAGAACAAAAACAATGCATGTAAAAAGTAATCCCCAGTCTAAGACAAATACCCACCTACACAAATACCCCATTTAGTACTTACGTTGTTTGCTTCCATAATATTTCTCACTTCCGACTGCCATGCAACCCTAGGGCGAATTACCAAGGAACGAGTAAAGCAACTGCACAGTTTTGTTCATATAATAACAAATTATGCAAAGGGGAACACCAGGAAGATGGCCAAACTGACCATGTTGCCCGAACGATGTACAACACAACTAGTTACAAAATTTTCTTTGTCTTTGCCATAACCACATTAATTAATGTTGAAAATGCATATGATTTAATTCATTTTAATTTCTTTAACTGAAAATTGTCACAGACAATTATAATCAATTGAACATATTTTCAAAGCTCTATTAGTTAATATGTATTTCAATAAATCACCTTAAGTATCTTGAAATATAGTACAGACTATACAACTATATACTTCAAATCTCTATTGTCTAAGTTATTAACACCTTTTTTATGAGAACAATACCAGCTGGCAAAGTGAGAACATCCCCTGGAGAGATTGGATCTCTTGATGGTGAGTTGAGAAGCCAGTGTCCTCTCATTCTGCCTACAGCTCATTCAGCCTACACCCAATCTGCCTACAATTTTCAATAAATAATCTAATTACTTCTAACTGATAAAAGCTAATCTCCCTTGTAATATATAGACTGCTCCTATTTTCATAACCACTTTTGTTTTCTTATGTCATAATACCCAGATATCAGTCGGCTATCAGTCGGCTAATGTTTCCTAAGTTGATTTAGTATAAATTCCCATGCAATGAAAATTTGCTTCCTGAAATTTCGGTATTTTAACATGAAAGAGCAAGGTGTGTTTTCTGTAATGTGACAAAGAATTTTAAATCTGAATAAAATAAGATAAAATTACATAAATTTACAATAACTAGAGTGATGTCACGCATGCAGCCTGACTGTCCCAGGAATGGCAATGCTTAGATGCAAAATAGTCGGAGCCATTTTTTGTTAACAGTTTACCTAACGAATCTGCCATATCTGCACTCATGATATACAAAATTTGCTATTCAAATTTTATTTTTTCATTTCTCTACTTCAAAACATACCTCATGGCCTATTAATGGAACAAACTTGATCAGCTTGTTCCAATAAGGAGTAATAAGCCATGGTTAGAAGTAAATAAAAAATGAAAAAATCTGATGTTACAGAAAAATAATTTGTACTGTTGGCCTCAACTTGTGTTAGGTAAAGGTTTAAAGATGCAGTACATAAAGCAATGTTGGGTTATATGTGTCAATTTTCTTTTTTGCATGTAATAACTCCCAATCCTTCAAAATGCATTTTGTGAATAATTGCCTACGTGACACGTTTGTGTGTGTGTGTGTGTGTGTGTGTGTGTGGGGGGGGGGGGGGGGGGGGGGGAGGGGGAGGGGGGGGGAGGGAGTTGTGGAACCCTCACGTAGGGGGGGGGGGGGGAGGAGGGAGTTGTGGAACCTATATTGAAGCCTAGCCTGTATTACTAGCTGGAAAATACACATATCAACTTTGGGTGAAATAAAATAATCCAAACTGGAGTTATCAGTCGGAAACCAATTGTTTACAGATGGATGGACCAACAGATGGATGGATGAAAGTCATGACTATAGCCCTGACTATAAACAGTCAGGCTAAAAATGCATTTTGTACCAAAGAAAAAATATTGCATGAATGGCCCTGGGTGAGGAGGAGGTGGGGTGAGGGATGAGGGGTGGGGGAGAGTGGGGTGTGTTAGGGGAGTCCATTTCTTTTTTCCACGTTGTCAGTCTAAATTCTTTAGAATGCATTTTGAGCAGAGAAAAAAAAAACCTAACTGGCACCATGGGGGTGGAGGTGGGGGGGGGGGGGGGGGGGGGGGGGGTGTTTGTCTGTGTTTTTAACCACAAACTTTAACCAAAACTGTAAAAAAGCATTTTTGACGAATGAAAAAAAAAAGTGCCTAATTGGCCCCCAGGGGGCGGGGGGGGTGGTGGTTACGTGAGTTTAATAAAACATTCCGCATGTAGTGACAGTAAATAGTTCAAAATGCATATTCGAGGAAAGAAAAAAAAAATGCCTAATTGGGGAGGGAGGGGGGGGGGGGGGAGGGTGGGTATAATTTCTGTCTGGATTTTTAACCACAAACTTTAACCAAAATTGTAAAAAAGCATTTTTGACAAAAGGAAAAAAAGAATGTTCTGCATGTAGTGACTGTAAATAGTTCAAAATGCATATTGGAGGAAATAAAATTTAAAAAATGCCTAATTGGGGGGAGGGGGGGGGGGGGGCAGTGGTGTTTGTCTGGGTTTTTAACCAAAACTGTAAACAAGCATTTTTGACAAAAGAAAAAAAAAAGTCTGCAGACTGTGCTAAAAGGTTTTGGCTTTCGGGCTTGGGCAGCCATCACGGTTGACAGATCATGCCCAAACGGGGACGTTCTCATCTAGGCATTGTATGAAGTTTCAATGAAATCCCTTCATAAATACGACCTGTAGACTGTGCTAATGGTTTTCGGGTTTTGGGCCTGGGCAGCCAGACCAGTTGACCGATCACGACCAAAAGGGGACGTTCTCATGTAGACATGACCTAAAACCTGCAGATAAAATTTCATGATGATAAGACAAGAACTACCGGGTATAGCCTGTACTTGAAGGTTGAATAAAAAACTTTAACCATAAACTTTAACC
Source organism: Pictodentalium vernedei (assembly GCA_031216915.1). NCBI lineage: Eukaryota > Metazoa > Mollusca > Scaphopoda > Dentaliida > Dentaliidae > Pictodentalium > Pictodentalium vernedei. The sequence goes on along the minus strand of CM062295.1, from coordinate 389,010,219 downwards.
AAAACTCCAAATGTCAACTAAACAGGAAAAGAAAAAAAAAAAAACCCACTTGAACCTTCAGTAAAAAACTTTAACCACAAAACTTTAACCAAAACTCTAAAAGTTAACCGACGGACAGACGGACGGACGGACAGACGGACAAAAGTCATTACTATAGTCCAATATAATTGTGCAAGCCCAAGTCCCTGCACCATCCTCAATATACACTGACTGAAATGAAACATGCACCGACGAGTTTCTGTGTCCAGAAATACTTCCTCAACGGCCTTTATCACTGCCCCTTCAAAGTCTGTTTGAATAGTTTCTGGAGATAAAACAGAGCCAGTCTTTTCATTCACAACAGCACATAGTTCATGAAAAAGATGTACATAAGTCACTTTCTGCCTATTCGGCATCAAAGCGACAGCTACAGGAAACATTATATTACCAGACACGCAATGTATTCCACATAGTTGATTCCACAGGCTAGGGCTCCATCCAGAAATAAAACTGAAGCTTCCTGCATCGTACACAACATCTCATCAGCTGTCTGGAGTTACGCCTGTGAAAGTGGCTTTCCGAGAAGGATGGAAGGTTGTCGGTGGTTCTAAGAGGAAACATGGGGGTAGAACCTTTGATGTGAATGAGGTAGGTGATGAGGTGGGGGCTGCTAGAAAAGTACGTAGGACAGATGAGGGGGGCCCAGGCCGGAGCAATGCTGTAAAGCGTTTGGCGTGGACTACCAAAAGTGGTAGGAAAGGGGGGCCAGAGAAGCAGGTAGATAGGGGTGTAAAGTCCAAAGGCAGTGGGGAGTGCAGCACCAGAAACAGATTTGATGTGCTCGATTCGGAAGAGACAGAGGAGGAGATGGAGGTAGTTGCAACAGATAGTAGCTTGGGGTCTAGGCCAGGAAAAAGGAGGAGGGATCCGGGGGAAGACCAGGGGAGTAGTCCAGGTAGCTCAGGGCCTGGAAAGAGACGGAGGGACAAGGATAGGAGTAATCCTAGGTCAAAGATACCGATACCGATATTGATTCCGAGTGGGGCTGTTGGAGAGGAAGAGGACGCTGTAAACAATAGGAGACTAGAGGAGATAAATAGGGCGAGGTCCAAAAGTAAGTTGGTGGTTGCGGGAAGTAGCATAGTTCGGGGGATCGACAGGGTTGTCTGTGGTCCGGACAGTAAAAATAGAACAGTTCTGTGCTTTCCGGGGGCTAAAGTGGAGGACCTGAGGGATAGAGTGGACGGTATTGTAGCTGGGTCGGGGCCTGATCCGGTAGTGGTATTACATGTGGGGTCCAATAACATCAGGGAGAGGAAATCAGTTCGTTTGGTGGACACATACAAGGACCTAATTAGTAAGCTACTTAGCAGGAATGCTCGGATCATCGTTTCAGGGGTGCTCCCCGTTATGGGTGGTGGGAATGAGAGGAACTGGCGGATTATGGCACTAAACGAGGAGCTGGTAGAGCACTGCAAAGACTTGGGAGTACATTTCATTGACCACTGGGATTCATTCTGGGGACAAGGAGAGTTGTATGGGCGAGACGGATTGCATTTAAGTAGGATGGGTACAGACCTGTTGGGCCAAAAAATCTTACAGGTGGCTGGGCCTTTTTTGGAGAAAAGGGGGGTAGGGGACCACAGCCGGTAACCCAGAGTGGCACAAATGCTGGGAACATAGGAAGAACAACAAACATGCACAATACAGGGACATACCAGGGTTATAATAATGTGCCAGTGATGACAAAAAAACAAAGATTCATTAAGTTTGGGTACTGCAACATCCAGGGTCTGCACAAGAAAGTAAACGAAATATCAACAATGATGGACGAAGGAGACTTCGATATAATGGGTCTAAGTGAGATGTGGATACGACGGGATGAGCGGGTTGATCAGATGAAGGGTTGCGTGTGGATAGGAGCTGGGCGAACTGAGGGTCAGAAACGGGGTGGGGGTGTTGGCATCTACGCTAAAGAGGAATTACAGCCCTCATTGATTACAGATCTCACAGAAGCAAGGACTCAGATTCCAGTATCCAACGAAATAGTCTGGGCAAAAATCAAGTTAGGAAGCAGGAGTGTTGCCGTTGGTGTTGTATACTTAGCAGTGGAGGGAAGTAAGCCCGAGTGGAATGATTCAATATATACAACTCTTAGATCGAATATCACAGAGCTTGGGAGCAGAGGGTTCAGTATTGTCCTAATGGGTGACTTCAATGGGCACATCGGGGATAAGGAGGAGGGCACACAGGGAGGTGATATGAAAATTAACACGAATGGGAGGAAGATGTTGGACCTATCAAAAGAGCTTGGTTTAAAGATCCTGAACAGGGATGCGAAATGTAAGGGTAAATGGACCTGGGAGAGGAACGATAAGAAAACAATAATTGATTATATACTCACTGACATTAGCGTATGGAGGGAGGTTATAGATGTAGAAATAGATGACGAGGGAAAAAATGACTTGGGTAGTGATCACAAACTGATAACAGTTAAGATTATGGGCAAAAAGACGAATAGAGACAGAAATACCTTCAAGGAAGTTTGGGGACTAAAACAAGGAGCCGACTGGAAGCAGTTTCGGGAAAAACTAAAACCAAATCTTGAATGTATACCTAGGGATGCAAATGTCCAGAGTATTTCAGATGGCATAGTAAATAGCCTAACAGAGGCAGGGAAGGAGTGTATAGGAAGGGTGAGGGTCCCAACGAGAGAGCTTGGATACAGGATTAACGAGGGACTGAAAAAGGCTATAAAAGAAAGGAAGGTAAAATGCGCTGCTTACAGAAGAAGTAGGAAGCTTAAAGGGGTGGATAACAATGACACGAGACTAATGAAAGGAGAATATGAACTGGCACGTAAAAAGGTGAATGAGATGAAGAATAATAATAGGAAGGAGCGCAATTGCAGTCTTGCCAGAACAATAAAGAAAACGGGGGGTTCGAGCTCAAACGTATTTTGGAACTGGGTAAATAAACGGGGGAAAAGTAGTGTGCAGAGTATCAAAGTGGATGGGGAAAGTACAGAAGATAAAGGCCGTATCGCTTCAGAGTTAGTCAAGCACTGGGAAAAGATAAACGATAGGCGATGGGGCAGTGGGTCCCCCACCAAAAAGAAATACACTGGTGGAGGAGAACCTATCCAATCGTGTATGTAGCGAAATAACGGCAGAAGAAGTGCGGAACGTGGTCTCGAAATTAAAAAATGGTAAAGCGGGAGGGACTGATGAAATTCCGAACAAATTCCTCAAAAATGGAGGGGAGGCACTTATTGAAGTCCTGACAAACCTTTTCAACCTGGCTCTGCGAAAGCAAGAGGTCCCCAGAGAGTGGAGGGAAAGTAAGGTGTCGTTCATACACAAAAAGGGGGATAAGGAAGTTCTAGATAACTATAGGGGGATATCAGTTAGTAGTAACATCGGAAAAGTATTCTGTAAGGTCATATACGGTAGATTAGAGGAAGTTATTGAAGAGAAAGGTTTTTTAGGAGGAATTCAAAATGGTTTCAGGAAAGGACGAAGAGTCACTGATCACCTATTTACACTCACCCAACTGATAGAATCAACAAAGGCTGAAAAGAAAAAGATGTTTCTGGCATTTCTAGATGTGAAAAAAGCATACGACCGAGTGTGGAGGGAAGGTATGTGGCGAAAGCTCGAGGGCATCGGACTGGGGGGGTGACTTTGTGGGAATCATGAAAGCACTGTATACAGATGTGCAAAGCCAACTCAGTCTAGGGAGTATCACTACAAAACGAGTCCCTGTGGATATAGGCCTCAAGCAGGGGTGTATCTTTTCACCGATTTTGTTTGCATTGTATGTTAAAGATTTAGGGGACGAACTAATTCAGAGTGCGGAGGGGGTAAATGTTGGAGACATAAAGATACCAGGCTTATTCTTTGCGGACGACATGGTGTTAATGTCTAGAACTGAACAGGGGCTAGAGAAACTGCTGGAAATTGTTGGTAGATATGGGAACACTTGGCGGCTCGAACTAAATGAAAATAAAAGCAAGGTAATACCCGTTGGACGCAAGGTAGATATGACGAAGAGATGGAGAGTGGGGGAGTTCTCAATCCCCGAAAGGGAAAGCAAACAAATCACTGTAGGAGAAACGGGAGAGTATGAGTATCTAGGGGTAAGCATAAATATAACGGGAAGAGGGGTGTACAGAAATTACTCGGCCAAACTGATTCTGAAGGGGAAAAGAATTCTGAACCAACTAAAACTTTTAGGGAAAAATAGTTTCAACAAGGTCTTTGTGGGGAAAACACTGTGGGAGAGGGTGGGTTTACCAAGTATAACGTATGGCACGGACGTGATTCCATTAAACCAAACCGTTATTAAGAAGTTGGAAAATACTCAAAATGATGCCGGCAGATGGATAACAGGGTCGAGTAATGCTGCAGCTTTGGAAGCAGTAAGGGGGGAGCTTGGGTGGATGAAAATCAAGGACAGGGTAGATTTGGGAAAACTGTGTTACTTTAACTACTTGAGAAACCTGCCTGACAACCGGTGGTGCAAATTGATGCTCGATACCATTTGGAATTCTAATATAGAAACGGGGTGGTCAAAACATGTGAGGGAACTAATGGACAATTACTCTATAGAGGTCACAAACATAGAAGTAGGAATGAAAGAAGGCAAAAGGTTTGTCAAAGAGAGAGTCATGGAAGATTGCAATCGAAACTGGCGAGCAGGGGTTAGCGTGAAAAGATCACTGCAGGGGTTACAATATAAAGAAAAGCCAGCTTTTGAGAAGTACCTAGATGGCACCTTTGGAGGGTCACTGCTGTTCAAACTGAGATCAAGATCACTGGAGCTTCGGGGAAAAATTGGGAGAGATGGGGAAAAGGGATGCCAAATGTGCCACTCTGGAGTAGTGGAGACCCTGGAACATTTTCTCTTGAAATGCCCACAGTATATACCTCATAGAATAAAATTTACTGGAAGAATAATGCAGAAGTGGGGTGAAGAAACAAAGGATAGATGGCTGAAGGGGGACACGAGGGAGAGGGTAGGAATGCTTATTGAAGAAACTGAAAAAGAGGAAGTGAGGGACACTATTAAGCAGTTTATATCTGAATGCTGGGAGGAGAGGAGGGGAAGAGGGGGTGGGGTGCAGGGGGAATGATGGCCTTCTCTTATGAGGACCGCGACAAATCAGCGGCTGGCCAAAGAGTTATTATTATTATTATTAGAAAAAAAATCGCGACATCGACGCCGTAGCTGCGATGGGTGGTTAGTCACAAAATTCTAAGTTCATCAAGGGCCATAACTCCAAGAAAAATATTTGGAACAACACATGCATTGAACAGTGGCTAGACGTCAATAAGATACACTTACATGCCAAATATAAAGTCATTCCATCTAGTATTTCAAAAGTTATTGAGTTTTGAAACTCGTTGGTCACAGACAGACAGACCGACTGACTGACAGACAGACCGACAGACAGACCGACATTGCCATTATAGAGCTGCTAGTCACAGCTAAAAACAGAATTTTGTCACCAGACCCATTATCAATAGCAAGAAATCTCCTTCCATTCTTTGTGAGACTCCGTTCATCTTATAAGTTCACTTCTTCCAGAGTTGCTGGAAGTTTTAGTATCTCTTTTCTGCGATGTCTATAAAGACCAGAGTCTATACTTGTGAAAGAAGGTGTAATAGCAGCTTCGTCTTCTGTCATGTTGTCGAATTCTTCTCTGTAGATTTATTGCATTGGTGTTACCTCTTCACGGGCACGGTTTCTCATGTTACGCATGAGTCTCAAAACAGGAGGCATTTCCATTCAAGGATGTTTTTGCTCTGTTACGTTTTTCACAAAATCATCAACTGTACTGAGTCGACTTTTGCAATGATCAAATACACATTTCCAGTGAGTTGTTGACTTTCAGTGTACATTTAAACGATACCTAAACCCATCAAAAAGAAACTGCTGACCACCAGCTTGAGAGGTTATAAATTCTACTCTGTGTATTCCTGCCACAGTGCAAAGATTACTGTTGAACCTTGTCTATGAATCTTATGTATGTGCTAAGAATATGAAGCTAGTTTTTAGTAATTTTGCTTTTTTCTAAAAACATGCATTCAGTATTACTTTGTTTGCAGTCAGTTATTTATTCAAACACTGAAACAATTAATTCACTCTTGAGTCCTGAAAATCTGTTTATTTATACTCCATATCAAAAGAAAAAACAACAAACAAAATACAAAAAACAATGAAATAATAGTACAATAAGCAAATAAACTCATGTGCAATCATTACAGTAATTAGTGTTTTGATTAACTGACTTGCAATCAGTGGTCAGTGTCTTGATTTGTGGTCCAATCCATTTTATAACTGGGTATGTATGTGTTTTGTTAATCCCCTAGAAAGGTGTTAATTGGTTTTAGAAAAGTGTAGGCAGAATGCGCTGTAGACAGAATGAGAGGTAACCGAGAAGCCGGTAATACAGGATTGAGAAATGTGTTGGTGAGCATATGCAATGAATTATTGTGACAGAAGGTTTTGGATAGAGATACACCCATAAATCGAACATGAATGCATTGAAAGAAGAAAAGAAAAATAATAGTAAATAAAACAGGAAATAAACAAATTATTTATTTATTTATTGGTGTTTAAGGTCACATACTTATGCACAATGGCTAATCATGACCGTGACAGTTTTATGGGTGGAGGAAGTCAGAGTACCCGGAGAGAATCACCGAGCAACGACGAGCAGCTGACAGCTCCCCAACATCGTAACTCCGCACTGCAGCACAGGCAGGGTTAGACTGGTTGAAGACATGCGCACCATCAACATGCAGTACACCTTAGTACACGGCGTCATCGTGCCCCCATGTGGACAATCAGGGTTAAGTGCCTTGCCCAAGGACACAATGCAGGAGTCCGAATTGATCGCTCAGACGGTCACCCATCCGAGGATTAACCCGGCTCGATGTTGCTTAACTGCGGTGATCTGACAAGAACCGGTTACCACAACGCCACCACGCCCCCAATAAAAAAATAATTATAGAAGATGAAGACAAAAGAAAAAAAAATATGTTAATGAAGAAGAACAGAGGTTTTACTAGATCTTATGTCTACAGTGGATTGGGTTTGCTCGATTTGATGATGGGACTTCAATCGTGAACCTTCACTGGGGATGTAGAAAAACAGATTGCTTTGACCACCATGAAGGTCAGAAAGAAGGCTGCGATGGACATGGGTAAGAAAGCTGCAATGGAAGTGAGCACTAGAATCATTTCGGAAGCTGGCAAGAGTAGTGTTGATTTAATTCAGAAGCTGATATCACCGGCAGCTAAATGACAAATTTCCGACGATGGAAGAGATTCTAGCGATAATGAAACTTGGAAATTTCAAGGGTTCTAGCATTGTGCCACTACAGGAACACGCTAAGACGTTGAACAGCAACAGATTGGGATTGAAAATGATTTAAAATAAATAAAAAAATCGAAAAAAATCTATATTATATATAAAAAAAATTTTTTAAAATAGTTTAAAAAAACACAAAAACAGTTTAAAAAAACCTTTAAAAAATGCGAGAAAGGAAATCAAAGATTTATCATGGAACCCACCAAAGACCAAGAGACCAAATCATAAACTCTTTTCCCAAAGCATAAGAGGACTGATAGTGGGAAAATCAAATTGTAGAAGGACGAATCTGTTGATGAATCTCTTGTTGCAACCAGAGTGGTTGGATTACAATAGATGGTGCATGTTCGGCAAAAGTCTCCTTCAACCCGTATATGAATTATTGCAATCTTCGATCAGCGGGTCAAGTTCAAAAAATGTGATGCATCGCATGCAGTGATCTTGAGACATTGAGAGAACTCGGAAATAACAAAACATTGAATGTGGAATGTCAATTTTACGAAAACATAACCGATGTGCCTGATCCTTGTGACTTGAATTTGGAGCACAGAAATCTCATGACCTTCGACAACTTGATGTTGAAGAAATAGAATAGATGCAAATCTTACTACATTCAAGGATGTCACAGCAATGTGGATTATTTCTATTTCAGATTGCCGGCACAGACCATAAGAGAGAACGTGAATTTTTTGTGTCTGTTTCATCAAGATCTCAAGAATTTCAATCGCATTTACGATGATCCAAATGAGCAAATAAGAATTCAGGAGATTTTGTAATTCGGGGTGGGATAGTGGACCTTATAATTTCATAGTCATCGATCTGACTAAAAGCAAATGCCATGGAAAATATTGGTAAGGATTCAACAAATTTTATATTCTGTACAATTGCAATTAATAATGAATAGAGAATAAAAAAAAAGATTATTAAATAGAAGTAAAAAAAAAAAAGAGAAAAAAAGCTTCACTCATAGTTACACACTTATTATAAGGCCAAAAGAGGTAAAGAGAAATCCCCGCCACCCCCCCCCCCCCCCCTCCTCTTTTTTGAAGGAAATAATCTTCAAAAACCAGGGAAGCGGCTTGGAATCAGTGAAAAATCGGTACTGAATAATATGTAGTCGCCTAAAAGGCTCCCAGTTATTTATTATTTATTTATTGGTGCTTAATGCCACAGCAGCAGCTAAGTCTATATCGTGGCGATCCCAATTATTAAAATCGCAAGCATCTAAATGTATGCCGCATCCGGAATACGTAGATAGGTCGATAACCGGTGATATTAATATGTACAACCTTAAACTTGTCCAATTGAATCCCAAAGGAAAGTTAACTGATAGAACTTATATGCTTCTGAGCAAACCCACAGGCGACCACATTCAGGCTGTACAAGTACATAGCAATAATGAACTTCCAAATTGTAACCGTTCAATCTACAATAATGAGAGAGTAGGATTCCCCTTGTGTATCGCTTCAGGTTGAAGACTGGATTTAGAACCTGGAACAGGATATGATTAAAAATAGGCCGATGAAATCGTCAGATGTGTACCCATACGCACAACTAGTAGAAAGCTGTATGGCGGAGGGCCACCACGGATGCCGCCATTATGTACACCATACATGGTATGGGTACATATAGAAATGAATTGGAGGAGAGTCTAATTTGATGGGTAAAGGGTTAATATCTCCGGATCAAATTATCAGATTTACATAAAAAACTATACAGCACAGCACACCAGTAACCTGAATACATATATAAAGTAACATGACAATCGGATTGATAATTTTTGAGTTATCTCATGCCAAAGGGATTGGAGGAATTTTCAATTTGAAGGATAAAGGGTTAATATCTCAGGATCAAAATTACAGATTTACACCAAAAACTATACAGTTCGGCACATCAGTAACCTGAACACAAATATAAAGTAACATGACAATCCAAGCAATATTTTTCAAGTTATCGAATGCCAAAGGGATTGGAGGAATTTTCAATTTGAAGCAATCCAAGCAATATTTTTCACGTTATCGAATGCCAAAGAAATGGATAAGGATGCCGGACAGATGGACGGAAGGACAGACAGATAGATGGACGGATGGACAGATGGACAGACGGACAGACGGATGGACGGATGGACGGACGGACAGACGGATGGACGGACGGACAGACGGACAGACAAAGGATGGACGAACGACGGATGGCCATCCCGGATGCCGGCATTATGTGTACCATACATAGTATGGGTACACATAAAAAACCTGTCACAGACCGTCCCCGAATAAATCATTGTTCCCTAGGTCCATAAAACCAATGACTGTTCAGAGAAAGAATATACCACTCCAAATAATGAAGCCAAAAATAGAGAATGTATGCATAGACGGCCGGTAGGAAACTCCATAATTGATCCAATTAGCCCAAAATTAGTATGGGTACACATAAAAAACCTGTCACAGACCGTCCCCAAATAAATCATTGTTCCCTAGGTCCATAAAGCCAATGACTGTTCAGAGAAAGAATATACCACTCCAAATAATGAAGCCAAAAATAGAGAACGTATGCATAGACGGCCGGTAGGAAACTCCATAACTGATCCAATTAGCCCAAAATTCTCAAAAGCTCTGTACTAACGCAGAGCAAGAATTTAAGAGAATTTATTTAATAATGCATCTGCCTAATGATAAACACATATTATGAACTCTGTACTAACGCAGAGTAAGAATTTAAGAGAATCTATTTAATAATGCATCTGCCTAATGATAAACGCATATTATGCACACAATCAACAGAATCCTGCAAGTACCCTCACCTGAATACAGGCTGTATCGATGGCGTGACCGATCGGTACAAAATATAACCAGGAAGCTGAAGGAATAAAATGACTTTAATGCGATTTAACCTGCGGAATAGACTCATACGTCATAACAAAAGCAGATAACTCTTGAGCAAAACTTCTCAGAGTGGACTAATTGCTATATTTGGAGAATGTCGTCCAGATAACCGACATGCCTGCCACACAGGTACATGAAGGCTAGCAATATCAACTGAATGAATTCATGAAGAATTCGGAATCCAAAAACAGTTACTGTTCAGGAATCATATGCTCGTATACAGCTTATCAACGAACAACCACAGGAAGCAAACCAACTAAAGTGCGGATGCGCCCCTGAAGTCGCCGTTAGACCACAAACCATCCGCCAATCGAAAAGCAATGAAAGACATGCATATAATTGAATGCATTGGAGGCGTACAGGAAGAGAACTACCTCCCGCCCTGAAATCACCTCCTAACATATTGGCGAGGGCGAGGGGGCATGGGGTGGTGGTGGGTGTGGGGGGATGCAGTTGGGGTAACAAATAAATCATATCGAACACCCCTCCCCCTCCTCCTCCCCCCCCCCCCCCCCCCCCCCCCAACCCACATTACTTGAATCGCTAGATAAGTAAGGCCGGAGCAGTAATACTAAAGCTTGGAACTGTGACAAATTCCTTTTTCACTATAGGAAAAGAAACCTCACGGTACATTCCCAAAGCTATACTGCTGCCGCTACTCTCAATAAAGAGTAATACAGCTAATAAAAGCTTATAGTTAGTCAAAATAAAGCATGACCAATTTAACCCGACTTGTAATGCTTTAGTGTTAGTTATCTAGAATAGTATAAAACCATAGGGCTCCCTCATGTCTGACCAACTTCATAATGCCACTAAGGACGGAGAGGGACGTGATGAACATTGCACTACTGCAAGGAATATACCCGCTGATACAGTGTTGACATATCCCTTGAAATCAAGACAGTACGCCATGGCACCAAACAATTCACCATATAGACATAATATCCAATCCTCCGAGTGGAATTATAATCCATGACAATAGATTGGATTAAAAATAAAGTGGGCGATGAAAAAATAAGTTTCAGCACCCGATCATAAAAACCTAGATGAACTCCTTGCACCTCGTTCCGATTATAACAGGAAATATATTCCTGAAAAGGAGTTAACTGCAGGCATTCGAAAGATTTCTCATTAATCTCACTAGGTTAATATGGCGTCATCAATAGGGCTAAAAGCCTCAGATAACTAACATAAAAACAATACCTTAAAGGCGCGAATAACCTCTTCTCTTGTAACAGTACCTTGTCCAATAGGACAGTGGTCTCAGTCTAGCTGAAGCAGTTAAAAGTCTTCCTATTCGTGAAGACAATTATATGGCTGTTAACTGCGGCCCTAGATCACTAAAGGAGACTTACAACACTAGCCACTAATGATAGGGAAAAAAACACCGCTCATTACTCTAGCTAGGCTACTATAGTGTCAACAATAAGACTAAAGTCTGTGACACTTAAGAAAACAACACCAAGAAAGAAAAATGATAAATGTAAAGTAATTTGTATATTTTTTATACTTACCAATGTCCCAGACTTAGCTGGTGCAAACTCATTAATTTCCAGGGCCAAACAAAAATTTTGAACCCCCTCAATCCCCAAAATTTGCATACAAAACCGAAAAAGAAAATCCTAACTGGTCCTCCATACTTTTGCTTACTGCGCATGCGCAGTAACCAGGAAGTGACCAAAACTGGCACCAACATCATTCTTCCTAGTGATGCCTGTTAAATATTATACATATCTATCAGCAGGGAGGTATGAGTGCCCATTCATGGGAGGGCCATCCCCATCTGGGCCATTGGTAAGTATAAAAAAAATACAAATTACTTTAAATTTATCATATTTCTGTACTAATAACCAATGGCCCAGACTTAGCTGAATCTAAGTTAAACATGAAATTCCAAGCTAAACAGAAAACTAAATGCAACTAAAAATTTCAAGAAAAATGTTTAAAATGCAGGGTATGAGGGGTTAATCATGGAACAATGATACTGAGGAACATGTATGATGAAAATAATTGCCATGGGAAGAGAAGGAGCACAGCAGCTGACCTAAACACTTAGTTAAACATGAAATTCCGAGCTAAACAGAAAACTAAACGCAACTAAAAATTTCAAGAAAAATGTTTAAAATGCACGGCATGAGGGGTTAATCATGGAACAATGATACTGAGGAACATGCATGATGAAAATAATTGCCATGGGAAGAGAAGGAGCACAGCAGCTGACCTAAACACTAAGTTAAACATGAAATTCTGAGCTAAACAGAAAACTAAACGCAACTAAAAATGTCAAGAAAAATGTTTAAAATGCAGGGTATGAGGGGTTAATCATGGAACAATGATACTGAGGAACATGTATGATGAATATAAGTGCCATGGGAAGAGAAGGAGCACAGCAGCTTACCTAAACACTTAGTTAAACATGAAATTCTGAGCTGAACAGAAAACTAAACGCAACTAAAAATGTCAAGAAAAATGTTTAAAATGTAGGGTATGAGGGGTTAAATCATGGTATAATGATAATAATCATAATATAGCAGCATTATAAAGGCCATGATATGGAAATAGGGCGAGTAAATGACCTAAACAGAACCTTTAACATTATTGGACACGTATGCTGACGCCGACGCCGACCGATCGAGCCATGCCATAAGCTCACACAACTAAAGTTGGTGAGCTAAAAACAAGTATTTTGCTGACAGTACCGATCTTCATGCAGACAGGAGAGGCATTGGGTTAAGTATTAGAATATAGCCTCTGGTGGCCATATATTTCCATCCTCTCATAGACCATTCCTGCGAAGTTTGGTTCACATCGGCTCAGTAGTTTCAGAGAAGATGAAAATGTGATTTCCCATAGGGTTTCTATAGTAACTATAAGCTGCAATTGTGGCCATGTTTACAACCCGATCAACATTAAATGAGGATCGATGGTAAAGGGGGTCCCAGTCATCACTTATGTGAAGTATCAAAACATTTGGCCTGTCAGTTTCAGAGGAAAATGTGAAGAGTTGCATACCAAATATGAAAGCATTCTGACTGGTGGAGCTGAAAAAAATGGAATTCTAAAGAAATTTCCTCATATTGCTATAAGGTAAAATTTAGTGAGCCCAAATATTAACCAGGCGACTCGATTTGGACAAACTTGAATCTGACCCTCCTAGAGATGTTGTATACCAAGTATTAAAGGATTCTAACTGGTGGATCTGAAGAAGTTTTTTAAAGAAATTTCCCCATATTGCGCTAAGGTAAAATTCGAGCCCACATAGTGAGCCCAAATATTAACCCAGGAACTCAATTTGAATAAACTTGAATCTGACCCGCCTAGAGATGCTGTATACCAAGCATGTAAGGATTCTGACTGGTAGATCTGAAGAAGATTTCTAGGGGCATAACTCTGGAACAGGAAAAGCCATAAGAGTGAAAATAGAACTTGACCTGCACTTCATGGTACGAAGTAACGTTCCAAAATTATAAGGTTGTATATCAATGCAAACTAGACTTTTTATCCGGAAAGCATTGATTTTATCATTTTGTGGCTTTTCAAAGGGCATAACTCTGGAACAGGAAATGCAGTAATGGTGAAAATCGAACTTGACTTGCATGTCATTGCATGAACATAGTAATGTTGTAAAATAATAAGGTCATACATCAAAGCAAACTGGAATTATCATCTGAAAACCACTTGTTTTGGACAGATGGACAGACGGACAAAGCGGCGACTATATACTCCCTCAAACTTTTTTCGGCGAGTATAAAAAAGAAGTATCTAGTTATGCAAACCTGCTGGTAGCATTCATGTTGGTTGAAGCTACTGTTCTGTTTGTGGTTCCCTGGGTAATTCTGTTATTTATTTCATTGTAGCTGTTGACAGGAAATGATTTTAATGCCTCAACTGCAAATAAAACACATACAGATAAATTACTATACAATAGTCAGCTGATCTGAATTGTCATATTTTGTTAAGTTACAAAGATCATATCAAACAGGGCACAGCAGGCATCAAGGTTGATCTGGCTGATCTGGCCTCTACAATGAGGTGTACTATGACAAGACAGATTAATTTACCATTAGGCCTAAAAAAGTTAAAAATCTGTTTCGCAGGCCCTGCCGCATGGTCTTTTTGCCTGCTGCATGTTCTTTTTTTTTATAACCAATGCAAACGTAAAATATAAATAAAAATTAAATGGTTTACGTCTGATATTTTACCAAAGTTAATAAAATTGATAAATTTGTCCCTTGAGTGCAACAAGGCTTTGCAAAGCTTTAGAATTTATTATTGCAAAGCCTTCTTGCACTCAAGGGATGAAATACACTACCACCCATGCTATTTTGTAGATTATGAAGCCTAAAACATAATACAAACCAAGAACATAAACTTCTGATGGCAAAGAAATAATTACAAAAATAAAAAATAAAATAAACAAGGGGCCTTAATCGCTCACCGGCCAAAGTGGTTCAAAGAAGTATTTGGGGTCATATTCAGTTAGACATGGTTCATCAACACTACAAAGGAATGAAGCCATGAGAGGCAAATTTTATGGAAAAACACTAAGGAATAGATTTGAACAAACCTGAACCTAACATGCCCCCCCACCCCACCCTTGCCCATAGAGCCCAAATATTAAGCCACGGACTCAAATTGAACAAACTTGAATCTGATCCCCCTTGAGATGTCATATACCAAATAGGAAAGAATTCTGACTGGTGGATATGAAGAAGGTTTTCAAAGAAATCACCTCACATTGCACTAAGTTAAACTTTGGGCTCAAATAGGGAGCCAAAATATTAACCCAGGGTCCTGATTTGAACAAACTTGAATCTGACCCACCTAGAGATGTTGTATACCAAATATGAAAGGATTCTGATTGGTGGATCTGAAGAAGAAGATTTTAAAAGAAATTCCCTCATATTGCACTTAGTTAAAATTCAAGCTCCCATAGGTAGCCCAAATTAATAACTGGGACCAGGTTTGAACAAACTTGAGTATTACCCTCAAAGAGATGTTGTATACCAAATATGAAAGGATTCTGACTGGTGGATCTGAAGAAGATTTTTGAAGACATTTTCTTATATTGTACTAAGTTAAAATTTTGGCTCCCATAGGGAGCCCAAATATCAACCCATGGACTAGGATCGAACAAACTTGAATTTAACCCTCCTAGAGATGTTGTATACCAAATATGAAAGCATTCTGACTTTATGGTCTGAAGAAGAAGATTTTACAAACAAGTCGGAACAGGACCCAAAATTTTCAGGCTATACATTTTTGTTTTTTCCATCTCAAAATTGAATAAAACACATAAAAATCCCCCAAAAATGTCAGAATTTTGGTCCAAAATTTCGGAGTCCAAACCTGACCCCAAATTTTTTTTTCATCTCAAAATTGAACAAAATGCATAAAAAATGATTTTTTTTTCTCCAAATTTTGGTCCAAAATTTCCAAGTCTGAACCTGACCCCAAATTATTTTTTGGGGGTCTCAAAATTGAACAAAACACATAACAATTTTTTTTTTAAATTCCGAATTTTGGTCCAAAATTTTGGAGCCGGAACAGGATCCAAATTTTCAGGCTAAAAATTTGGGGGTTTCATCTCAAAATTCAACAAAATGCATAAAAAATCCAAAACAAATGTTTTTTCTCGAATTTTGGTCAAAGATTTCTAAGTCTGAACCAGACCCAAAATTTTCAACCCAGGGACCCGATTTGAACAAACTTGAATCTGACCCTTCCTAGAGATGATGTATACCAAATGTTAAAGGATTCTGACAGGTGGATCTGAAGAATAAGATTTTTAAAGACATTTTCTCATATTACACTAAGTTAAAATTCAGGCTCCCATAGGGAACCCAAATATTTTACTCAAAGTTGGCTAAGCACCAAGTACATCCAACTACCTGTTTTACGTTTTAGTTGAAATATTGTAATGAAAAGTGCATATACTTTTTATTTAATTATATCTTTTATGATTTAAGTACAGAAATTAAGATTTTATTTGTGTTTGACATTATTTTTTAGCTTTTGAATACGATAACCATGGAAAATGGATATTATTGGTAAAAGAGGAAATTTTTCAATATGCCAAAAAGTTGATGGAGCGAACTGGTATGCTTCAATATCGAGTATGAAACCCATTACTGTTAATTACAGCTTGACAACGCCTTCTCATATGCTCCCAATCAGGTTCCTGGTGGTCCTTTGTGGGATGTTGTTCCATTCTTGGACCAGCATGGCACCAAGCTCCTGGACACTTCTTGGCTGGACTGGATGGGCTGAAATTGCAAGCTGCAATACATTCCAGACATGTTCGATTGGATTGAGGTCAGGGGATCTTGCTGGCCAGTCCATATGCTCAATCCCCTCCGTCGGTACTCCCTGACAGCATGGGCAACAAGAGGACAGGTATTATCGTCCATCAGAATGAATCTATCACCCACTGTACCTGCATAAAATCTGACGTGGACATCCAGGATCTCATCAATATACCATTGTGCAGTCAATGTACCACGTTCAAGGACACAGAGCTCTGTACGTCCATCCCAGCTGATGCCACCCCAGACCATGATTGACCCTCCACCATAGCTGTAATGCTCAGCAATGTTGGCTGCATGGAATCGCTCTCCTGGTCTTCTCCATACCCTAGAACGCCTATCTGTGTGGTCTAGGCAGTACCTTGACTCATCTGTAAAAAGGACAGGTCACCAATCTTCTCTGGTCCATCCAACATGGTCCGTGGCCCATTCATATCGTGCCTGGCAGTGGTTCCGGGACAGCGGAATGCAAATACATGGTCTTCTAGATCGGAGACCACCTTTGTGCAACCTTTCCCGGATAGTCTGCATCGAAACATTTACCCCGGATGCATTCTGAAGGTCACTGCGAAGCTGGGTTGCTGTGGCAAAGCGGTTCCTGTGGGCCTGAATGATCAAAAAACGGTCTTCAGCTGCAGATGTTGCCCTGTCTCTGCCACCACCATGCCATCTTACTGGTGTGCCATACTGCTGAAATCTTGCCCAGGCTCTGGTGATAACCGTATGGTGCACACCAAGGGCGTCACCAACCTGACGATGGGTAGACCCTTGCTCCACCATCCCTACAGCCCGCCACATTTCTGCTTCAGACAAATTTCTTCTTACATTTGCATTTGCCATATTCAATCATTAAATCACAAGGGTTTGTGTTGAAATGAAGATTGAATACCCTACATGTCATGTACATGTAGACAGTACACGAAAACATCATGAAAATCAAGGGGTACATGTTTTCCATGACCGTCACAAAAAGTCTGCCTGTCAAGAGTGCTAATGTGAACACTGGGGACCATCTCAATATATTCCTCAATCACATCCACCAAAAATATCGCAAATATGTCACAAGCAAATTTCACAATGATGTGTCAAATATTTGGTGCTTAGCAAACTTTGAGTAGTATATTAACCGAGAAACTCGATTTTAACAAACTTGAATTTGGCCCCCCAAAACCCACCCCCTCCCCCCCCAGAGATGATGTATACCAAATATGAGAAGATTCTGACTGGTGAATCCGAAAAAGAAGATTTTTAAATAATATTCCACGCATTGCACAAAGTTAAAATTTGGGCTCCCGTAGGGACCCCAAATATTAACCCAGTGACACGATTTGAACAAACTTGAGTCTGACCCCCCCTATAGATGTTGTACACCAAACATGAAAGGATTCTGACTGGGGGATCTGAAGATGAATATTTTTAAAGAAATTTCCTCAAATTACACCAAGTTAAACTTTGGGCTCCAATAGAGAACCCAAATACTAACTCAGGGACCCGATTTGAACAAACTTGAAGCTGACCCCTCCCCCCCCCCCCCCCCCCCCCCCCCCCCCCCCCCCCCGCCCCCTTAGAGATGTTGTATACCAAATATGAAAGCATTCTGACTGGTGGATCTGAAGAAGAAGATTTTTAAAGAAATTTCCTCATATTTCAGTAAGTTAAATTTTGGGCTCCTACAGGGAGTCCAATTATTAACCCAGGGACTGGACTTGAATCTGACCCCCCTACAGATGTTGTATACCAAACATGAAAGGATTCTGACTGGGTGGATCTGAAGAAGAAGATTTTGAAAGAAATTTCCTCAAATTGCACCAAGTTAAACTTTGGGTTCCAATAGAGAGCCCAAATCTTAACCCAGGGACCCGATTTGTACAAACTTGAATCTGATCCCCCTGGAGATGTTGTATAACAAATATGAAAAGATTCTGACTGGTGGATCTGAAGAAGAAGATTTGTTTGAATTTTTGAAAAAATTTATGGGTGCTATCAGAGTTATGCCCCTTCTGATGCTCCCCCCCCCCCCCCCCCCCCCCCCCCCCCCCATGTGCGCGGTAAGTTTATTTGTATAAACTTGAATTGACATATGATAAGGAACATCCACACAAAATTTGGTTCAATTTGTTGGTCAAGTAATTTGTGAGGAGAAGTTGATAATGTAAAGTTCACAACGGACGATGACGACGGATGGCAAGTGATAAGTTAAGCTCCCTTCGGTGAGCTAAAAACTGCCCGTCCACATGTAATTTTGCAAAAAATGTCCTGAGAAACAGAAGATCTACTTTGAGGGGACCTTACAATAATCTGTTTATTATATGGCAATTGAAATTTAAAAATTGAGTATGGCATCAGAAATTTGAAAAAGGAAAAAAAACTTTCATCCAAATTGTTTGTTTATTGGTGTCACAAGTGGCTGACAGTTTTACAAGTAAAAGATACCAGAGAAACCGGAGATAACCACCAAGCAGGGGCAAGCATCTGTCAGACTGTCCAACATACTAACACTTCACAAACAAGAGTTAGCAGCAGTTGAAGGCCAGTGTGCCATCAATGTGCAGTATGTTTCGGTACACAGGACCACCATGGCCTCGAAATTGAGTGTTTTGCCCAGAGACTCAATGCAGTTACTGATGGTCAGGATTGAACCATCGACCCTTTCACTTTGAAGTCCAATGCTCGAACCACTGAGCTATTCCACTGAACTTTATCCAAATAACATAATCATGACTTAAAAAACTGTAAATTCCTGCATATAGTACAGTAGAACTCTAATTTAATAGCCACTTTGCTGTCAAAAATATTTAATTAACAGAAGTATTCAGTTTAACAGGTATTCTAGTGATAAACTGAGCAAAAATTCTCTTTTAATTATTCATCAGATAGTTGCATCTAAGCACTTAATTCTACGAACTGCACCTCAGAAGAAATCAGCGACAGTACTTGTCTTTTTCAAATTTCTCGGATGCCGTAGAATTAAGAAAGGATGCTGGTTTTGTTTACATTGGCATGGTGGGGGTTCGAACCCACGCCGAGAGAGTTTCCTTCGGCACCAACCGCCTAGCGAAACTATACTGAACCACGCACACCACTCGGCCACTGACAGACCCCAGAGCTCTGTCAAATATGGTATAATAGATTAAATGCAAGTACTGGATATATCAAGGCCAAATTGGTGTATAAGCATGGGGAATTCAATGCCTGTCAGAGTCAATCTTTGATATCTTACAAAAAAAATTATTCCATGAACAGGAATTTACTCTAGAAGCGAAAAGCAATTAACAAGTCAAATTTGTACTGAAGGCATGGTAAATGAAGTGGTGTTTAGAAGTTCAAATAACAGAGTTGATCCCCTAAAATATCCAGTTAAGTGGGCTCCACTGTAATATCTAACAATGGCGGTATTACTTCATCTTTATTCTAAATCACTTTTAAAAACATAGATTATCTTGCAATGCTGGTGGATTATCTTCAGCCATTTTACTGAGCAAAGCATTTTCAAACAGATCTCAAATAGAATCTTCTTCTTGAATGTTGAATGCTGTGATGCTCAAGTTAGCATTTCATATTTATAAATTATTTTCTCAGAAATCCTTGGATGTGAGCCTCATTTCAAATAGGAATGTTAACAATTTGGATAAGTTGAGACTATTAATTGCAGGTAAACCAAACTAAGGCCAAAAAAAATTAATAGTGTGGTTGGGGTTACATGCTCAAAAAAATTAGGGTCGGTAGGTAGGGTTTTTTTTTATACAACATATTAAAACGTTGGTAACACCACGGATAATAATCTGAAAAAAAGTTAAAAAATTTATAGTAATTTATATATTTTTTATACTTACCAATGACCCAGACTTAGCTGGTGCTAACTCTAACACAACCAGGGCCAAACACAAATTTTGCCCCCCAATCCCCAAAATTTGCATCCAAAACAAAAAGAAATCATGTCCTAAAGGACCTCCATACTACGCCTCTACTGCGCATGCGCAGTGACGCAGACGTCCCGAAATTGGCGCCAATTATCATTCTTACTGGCAGTGCCTGGTCAGCGCTATGTACTCAGCGGGGAGGCAAGAGTTCCCAACTCCAGGGAGGGCCATCCCCGTCTGGGTCATTGGTAAGTATAAAAAATATATAAATTACTATAAATTTTTTAACATTTTAATACTGTACCAATGACCCAGACTTAGCTGAATAGTAAACAGGCTGGAGGGCCTAGGACATAGAGGAAAATCCAATAAGCTCAACTATATAGTAAGGAGAAAAGGAGTATTAGGCTTTACATGTATCTTTCTTATTTAATATTAAATTAGAAAGATACACTACCCTTAATAATTGAGCACAATAACATTCATGTTCTCTATTAACATCCAGTATAACCCTTATACTAATTATTTTTAAAGCAAGCCAATAAATAAAGTAGTCCAGAGAATTGAGACTCTTTATAGTCATTTAAAAGTGTCCGAGTATTGTATATTAAAGCCCATTTGACACTTGACATATACAAATGCTTCACACCGAGCTACACTTTAAAAATAAGACATGAATGAATTTTAACATTAATATTACACTTTAAAACCATCCCGGAAGCGACTCAGAAATACTGACTTGGAGGAGGCATTCCCTTGCTTTTCACTATAAAGCAGGTGACCTAAGGGAACACCCGCCCCCCCCCCCCTTCCCCTTGCCCTGGGTCAAATAGCCCAGAGCGAAGAGGGCAGCCGGACGGAGTCACTGCCGGAACAGAAAGCCTGCATAACTATAGTTGCAACTGTTTAGTGGACGACATTCTGAGCAACAGATAACGGACCTAAACAATGCAGGTCTCCAGAAATGGACTCAATATTTCTGAGATAAAAATTTGTAAATGTGGATGGCTGAGACCAATAAGCAGCCTTCATTAAATCTGTAATAGCAACACTATTAGCATAAGCCCAGGAAGTAGAAAGAGCTCTTACTTCATGAGCAGAAATCTTAAGCACAGACTGCTGAGAAGAAGATAAATCTTCATAAGCAGTACGGATAGTTAACTGAATCCATCTAGCAATAGAATGGACTGAAATGTCCTCTCTATTAGGCATCAAAGACAGAAAGAAACGTTTCCGTCCCTTTCTGATAAACTGAGATCTCTGTTTATAGATACGTAATGCTCTAACAGGACAGAGTAAAGGCCTACGCCCGTCTGAAGACGGAAGAGCCTTAATAACAATAGGTTCCGGATATTTATTAGGAGCCTGATTCTTAGCTAAAAAACCCACATTAGTAGTGAAGGTGATAGTGTTCCCAACACTACGATAATGAGAATCATCCACTGATAGTGCATGAAGCTCACTGACTCTTCTAGCAGAAGAGAAAGCTAAGAGAAAAGCTGTCTTATAAGATAAGAATTTGAAATCTACGTCCCAAGAGGTTCAAATGGCTTTTCCTTCAATTTAAGAAGAACCCAAGCTAAATTCCACTTAGGAATTAATCTAAGAGTTCTGGGTCTATTTATCGAAAAGTTTCTAACCAACTTCGATAAAGAGACATTAGATCCAATTTGTAAACTATCATGATGTGCATAGGTATCAGATAACATAGATCTATAACCCTTTATAGTAACAGGCTGCAGTTTGATTTCGTCAAACAAGTATACGAGAAAGTTTGCAATGTCTGGTATAGAGGGATCGAATATATCTATAGAATGATCCCTACACCAACGACGAAAAACCTTCCACTTAGCCGCATAGTTTAGCGAAGAGGAGGTCCTCCTACAGTTAGAAATCGCGTCCACTGCTCGTCCTGTAAAGTGCTTGCCATGCAAGAAGGACCGCACAACGGAAAAACGTGAAGGTTGAGACCTTACGGGTTGTGATGGAGTTGGCGCGATTTCCCCTGCGAAAGAAGATCCTCCCGTGGAGGAAGCTTCCGCGGTAGGTCCCACAACAGACACCTGAGTAGATTTATCCACGGTCTCTGTGGCGATAGAGATGCTACCAACAGAATCTTGCATTGAGATTGTTTTATCTTTAGCAATACTTGTTGAATTAACGGCGCTGGAGGATACGCATATCCTATCATTCCGCCCCAAGGGATCGACAGAGCGTCTACTGCAAATGCTCTTGGATCCGGACACGGAGACACATACATCTGCAACTGATTGTTGAGATGTGTCACAAATAAGTCTATCATTGGCCGTTCCCATTGGTAGCAAATCTGATTGAATACTTGTTTGTTGAGAGACCACTCCGACGGCAACAAGCGACCCTTTCGTGAAAGGGAGTCTGCTAGCACATTCAGACGACCCGGTATGTGAGGGACCGAAAGAAGAACGTGATGTTCTAGCGCAAACAGAAGGATTCTTTCCATTAGATTGAACAACGGAACTGAATGAGTGCCTCCCTGATTCCGTATATACGCCACTACTGTCGTATTGTCGGATAGGATTTGGACATGAGCATCGTGAATAATGTCCATCCAGTGACGTAACGCAAGCCAAATTGACATCATTTCCTTGATGTTTATGTGCTTGCACAGGAATTGCGGATCCCAAAGACCCTGGCATCTCGAATCCGTTGGGATTAATGATGCACCCCAACCTGTTTGACTGGCATCCGTCATAACGGTAAAACTCGGATCCGGCAACTGCAGCGGAACTCCTTGAGTTAACCACTGAATGTTTGCCCAAGTCTGAATCTCTTGTTTCACTTGATCTGACAAGAGAACGTCTACATCGAGCGAATGAATTTTCACACTCCAATTCTGAGTCAAGAAAATTTGAAGAGGACGTGTTCGTAACCGCCCCATCGGAATGAGATCCGCAGCGGCTCCGCACAGACCTATCAGTCTCATAAATTCTCTCGCCGTGACTTTGTCTGCGTGCAGACAATAGCGAGCGTAACAACTGACTAATTTCGCTCTGGTTAACGGCAGACGAACGAGATTGTTGTGCGTCTCGAAGCTCATTCCCAGATGAGTGAATGACTTGGACGGCACCAGATCCGACTTCTCCTCGTTTACTATAAAACCGAGACGTCGGAGCAATAGAAGAAGATTCTGAACATCGTTCTGAAGCGTTAACTCGTTGCCGTACCTCTGAAGAATGTCGTCCTGGTAGACCGACGTTACCGCAGACGAATGAGCTCGGAAGTAGATCATTACCGAGTTCATTACCCGAGTGAAAGCCCAGGGTGCTAGATTCAATCCGAAGCACATCGCCCGGAATTGATACACCACTCCTAGGACTGCGAAGCGTAGATACTTTCGAAATGTCGGATGTACCATGACGTGAAAGTACGCATCTTTGAGATCTATGCTCGTTGCATAATCGTTCACCCGAATACTCGCTCTGACCGATCGAATCGTCTCCATATAAAACTTCGGAGCGACGATCAGCTTGTTTATTTAGCTCAAATCTATGACTGGACGGAACGAGCCGTCTGGTTTCGGAACCAGAAACAGATGGCTGTAGAATCCCGGAGATTCCTGGTTTTCTACGACCTCTACCGCGTTCTTCATTAAAAGAGACTGCACCTCTGATAACAGAGCGTCTCTTTTCTGCGGATTTGATGGAAGATGAGTCCACTTTGGACTTCGAGTTAATGGAGGCTTTCGTTTGAAGGATATCTTTAGACCTTCCGAAGTCACTCCTCTCACCCAAGGGTCGTCCGTAATCGACGCCCATTCTTGTGAAAAGCTCGACAACCTTCCGCAAACCGGAACGCGATAGAGGTTTAAGCCATCACCTCCTGGACCTGCGAGGCCTGCGGTAGGAGAAACCACGTCTTCCACGACCCGAACCTCGCCCCGTCGACCTCGGGGCGTCCGACCGATTGTCCCGGCCTGAAGGACGTCCCGAACGAGAGTCGCTATCCTGACGGTCTCTCGAATTAGACCAAGAGGACGCACCGGAACCTTTATAGGAACCTCTCTTGGGCGCATTAGACCCAGAAGTGCCTGTCTTATTCGTGTCTGCTGTATCCGACTTCTTAGGAGCAGATTTGAACAACAGAGAATCCTTAGCTTTCTTTGTAATTTTATCATAAATAGCGGAAAGCTTGCCGTCAAAGAGAAGTTCTCCTGAGACCGAAGCGACTCTAAGAGAGTTCTTCACCTTAGAATCCACTAGTGTGGATGTAGCTAGGGCTGCGTCACGTCTAACCAACTCCAGATTTGCCACTGAAAGGGCGGAGTTACACGTGGAATAAGCTACTGCCCTTGAAAGAAGTCTTAAAGAGGATTGTATATCCTGAAACTCTTCCCCTGAAGGCGCAGTGATAACGCCTTAGTAAGGTGATCTGCGTAAGATAAGGCATCTAAATTGGCTCTGTTAGACGCAATAGCTGTTTCCAACACCGCGGTTGGAATAGAAGCTGACGACGGTAATGATAGCTCTAAGTCTTCCGCCTCGTCGTCCATACGCAGAGGAACTCTCGGTATACCCTGTCCTGCCGTATCGAATTTATTCCTTGCATTAATGAAAGGCAGGTTGAGAGTATTAGCGGACAAGAAACCTGCTTTCCCCGTCCTGGAAGCAAGTTTAAATATAGCGTCGTTCAATAATTCAAATGTTCTTGCAACATTATTGGACTGCGACGGAAACTCGGGAGCGATGTCCCTGAACCGCTCAAAAAATTCCAATGACGCTATAATTCTCTTGTCCGGAAGCGCAGCAGTCTGGCCCGACGGAACAACTTGAGGGAGAAAGTGCCGGATGAAGTCCACGGCAGCTTTATGTTGTTCCGAAAGGGATAGCTCCAAGTCATCCGTATCCCTTTCACCATCCGGTCGGACCTCATGATGTTCCCGGTCGTCCGCCCCCGATGCTTCGGCGGAGCGTACCGACCCAGCGCCGTCGGATAATTCTCGATCCGACACCGTTTCTGTCGGCTGCTGGGATGCTGCGATAAGCTGTGCTATCTGCACAAGAATGTCCGGCGTCGAGACCTACGGAGGCGCAGTCTTTCGCTGCTTCGTCGAGGGCAGCTCCGCATCAGATGGCTCCCGCATACTTTTCCTATGCGAACGTCCGGAGTCCATCGGTCTCGAATCCCTGGCTGCCGGATGGTGTGACCTGGTCGCCGAAGAATCCTTGATCGGCGAAGCTGGTAATATATCGGCGGTCACGCAGCCAAGGTGCGGTCGTGTGCGCTGATGAGAAGAGGAAGCCTTAACAGTCTCAGCGGACTGCTTATACAACGGAGCGTCCCGAGCGACGGACGTATGCTCCGCTAAAGACACATTTTGTACCACAACATCTGGTCCCAGATGTTGTTGTACGAGAGAGGGGCCTCTCTCGCTCGCGGCCCGGCTGGACCTGGACGAGCTAGGAACCGGACTCAAAGGCTTCCTCCGTTCTCGCTTACTATCCGCCGTCACTGGGTGTGCATCTATTATGTTTATAGTGCTCGCATCACCCAAAATTTCCTCTTGGACCGCATCGGACGAACCCGGCTGCCGAACCATTCGGTGAATGGACGCTACACCGGGCGAGCTAGCGGACGACATTTGTCTAATCTCCATGAGCACTTTTGCCGCTAGCTCTGAATTCATTTGTGACGACGGATGCACACTTGTAGAAGATAACATGGAAACATCACCCTGTTCTGGTTCCTCTGAAATAGAAACTGAGAGAGTAGAGTGACCTTGCGGAGAAAGAGCCGGCATTGCTCTTTCTCCAGAAACAACATATCGTGACACACGTTTCCAATGTTTCTCATCCCAATATTCACATATAGGACAGGGATTAATGCGAGAACACTGACTACAATTAATACAATGATCATGAAAGTCAGAGGAAGATTTCTTCCTATCACAATTTGAACAACGTCCCTTCATTGTGAAAGAACAACAATAAGTCCTAGTTACTCGCAAAAACCCCTGACACAAAGATACATAATAACATGATCCATTAATAAATGAAAAAACAATTGCAAAACAAAATAATTTTGAAAAAATATTTTTTCAGCGAAGCCCAAGTTGCTGAAAAGTAACGTTGAGCCCCGATGGATCCGATGGCAAAGTGTGGTCAAAAATTGTAAATTTATATTAAATAATTAATGAGACACTTACGGATAATATAAATGTATCTTATAGTGAGATAAACTACAGCAAAGGCAAACAGCCCCCCTCAAAAAAGGCTGTTGCCAATGAAAACAAACAGTGTAAAAACACCAGAAAACATGACTCCAGGCACTGAAAAAACTGGCCCGGAATCGGTCATCAATTACACTCTATCGGATGCAAAACAGAGACTCCCAGGGGAGAATCTGCAGAACATCAGATGGAAGATGCAGAACACAAACGTTATACACCCATGGGTGAAAACATAACTATGGGGAAAATAACAGAAAACATTCTGTAACCAAGCAACTCTCCCAGGAAATTTTAGAAATGAAATTTCTAAAAAATATGCCAAAAGCATGGGAGAATTGCAAGGGGGGACTTTAGAAGGCTAGGGGAGAGGAAACACTGAATAAGCAGTGCAACAATTAGCAAGAATGACAACAAGAGGCCCATGCCTCGAAAATAGGCAACTTAACATAATTTCATCAAAAAATTTTAAGTACAGCCCTGATTATTTTTTGTCACTTCTTTTTCCTCTCCTCCTTCTATCCTCCTTAGAATCACATTTTCTCCAAAAATTACGTGTCTGGCATCCTTTAAACTGAGATTTACAAGCACAAAGATCAGTGAGATGTTGACTGATGAAGGGCCAAACAGAGAATGATAATTGGCGCCAATTTCGGGACGTCTGCGTCACTGCGCATGCGCAGTAGAGGCGTAGTATGGAGGTCCTTTAGGACATGATTTCTTTTTGTTTTGGATGCAAATTTTGGGGATTGGGGGGCAAAATTTGTGTTTGGCCCTGGTTTTGTTAGAGTTAGCACCAGCTAAGTCTGGGTCATTGGTACAGTATAAAAATATAGGATTTCAAATATTGTAGATAGCAATTTATTGATATTATATTAAACTTAAAAGACAACCTTTTCTGTATCTGACAGAAAATTGTCGCGTATCCATGGCATTTTAGGTGCACTCATTTTTAATCCGGAATTTGCGGTACTAGGTCTTTTCGCCCGATGTTCCGTTTGCCCCTGAGTCGTCTCGTCAGAATCCCTGTTCACCCCAGTTTGTTTCGCTCAGAATCCTTTCACTCTAATTTGGGGCGAAATGGCCAAGGCCGAAAAAAACGGATATGTATGGGAGTTGGGGCGAAACAACACAAAACCGATCAGATTTTTTGTTTCATGGCAATCACATTGCTTGATTTTGTATTTCAGTGAATTATGTCAAAATTCAAATGTTTGAATCACGTTTTTTTACTAAAGAACAATTATCTCATCTCTTCCTTTAACTTCAAAATATGAACAGGATTGTTTTTAATAATGATTTGCATATTATTTTAAGTTTTTGTTTGAGTTTTTGAAGCGTGTGAAATTCAAAATGAAACTACTCCATGCTCTGTCCGCGCTTCCCTGACATATTTGCAAGCTTCAAACACCCATTGATATTTAGTAGATACCCTGTGGTGCAGGAGCATATCCTTAAGTGTGATTCCATAGTTCTTGGAGATGATTCCGTTCTGACACCTTCCCATAATTTCAAGTGCACATACAGAAGTTCGAATCACATTTGTGAGTGTTTGCACTAGTTACTCCGCCCGCAATGCTACATTGGATTTACCGTAGGTGTCTATACCTACGCATGGTGCAACTGGATTATTGGTTAATATATATGATTGCATTCACTTTGTCCAACAAATCGAGTCCCCCCCCCCCCCTCCCCCCTCCGACTGTTGTTCAAAATGTTTTGTTTAACAGCAAAAAGCTAAAAAAAATCCTTTAAACTGCATTTTGCACGTATTACCAAATCATTTGAAGACAAGCAATGAGGAGCTCGTCATTAAAAATGTCCTTGGTGAGTATGTGATGCATACGAACAGTTTATTGCTCACCTCTCACGGTAAGGGCTTTCAAAACTTACTTTCATTTTCATACTAATATATGAATGATGAAGACGTGTACCGATTGCAATGGAAATACGTACAGTGATTAAGTTTTTGAGGTTTTGGGTTAAAAAAATGTTTAGGGTCGCAAGGTAAAATTAGGGTCGGTCAGGAAACCCCAACCACAACACTTTTTTTTCTTGGCCTAAGGTGATTAAAAAATGTTACACCAATGTTACACCACCTTCCAGATTTTAAACACTGTCAGAGCTGTATCAACAAAATAACTAGAAAATTATGTGGCATCACAGGCTCACACTGGGTGATAAAAAGTACTAAAATACCTACATTTGACAAATACTTCATATGTGTCATACAACTAATAAACACAATTGTCTAGAAAGTTATGTTTTCTGCTAAAAGTAATCTTCTTTAAGCATGCAAAGAACATAGGTTAGTATATATAATAAGTGCTACAACAAACATAGAACAGCAAAATTGTTCAGAAGGCAATTCTGCACATAGGAATGCAAAATTTTGAAGTTAATCCTCTACAATAGACGTAAAGCAGTGATTAAGGTTGGCAAATTTGAGGCTTTTTAAAACAGGGCTCTTATTCTAGCAAGAGTATGATGGAGGGTTAATTCTAACACAAAACTATAACAGCAACTCTGTTCTATAATCATTGCTGCATTTATCTACAGTAAACTCTTTGTCACAAAATTCTTGAGTAAGAAAAAACTGCCTTTGAAAGTTGGACAATCACAACATTTGGGCGTCTTCAGGGCTGATGAGGGTTCATATTGAAAAAGTTGTTTTGTAATTTAATTGCATCATATTACTCTCTCTAAATGTGTTGAAAATCTGAACTGAAATTGACGGAGAATTTTGAGAAACAGTTAAATTTACTGAAACATTGAGTGTTTTTGACAGTGCTCATTTTTATGCAGCCAAAAGAGGAATTGGATAAAGCAGGATACAAAAACACACAACAGAATGTGGAGAAAGTTAAAAAATGTATAGTAATTTATATATTTTTTATACTTACCAATGACCCTGACTTAGCTGGTGCTAAACTCTTTAATTCAGGGCCAAACACAAATTTTGTCCCTCCAATCCCAAAATTTCCATCAAAAACCGAAATTTACATGTCCCATATGGTCCTCCATACATTTCTCCCTCTACGCATGCGCAGTGTCAAGGACGTCTCGAAATTGGCGCCATTTATCATTCTTACAACCAGTGCCTGGTAAGCGTTATGTACTCAGCGGCGAGGTAAGAGTTCCCAACTCATGGGAGGGCCATCCCCGTCTGGGTCATTGGTAGGTATAAAAAATATATAAATTACTATAAATTTTTCAACATTTTTATACTTTACCAATGACCCAGACTTAGCTGAATAGTAAATATGCTGGAGGGCCTAGGACATAAAGGAAAATCCAGTAAGCTCAACTATCTATAACAGAATATCCCCTCCAGGAGAAAAGGAGAGATAGGCTTTACATGTATCTTTCTTATTAATATTAAAGAAGAAAGACACAATACCGAACAGTAATTGAGCATAATAATCATCAATGATCTCTATTAACATCCAGTATAACCCTTTATACTAATATTTTTAAAGGTAAGCCAATAAATAAAGGAAGTTCGGAGAAATGAGACTCTTTATATTCATTAAAAGTGTCTGAGGATTGTATTTTAACGCTCGTTTGACACATGACATATACAAATGCTTCACACCGAGCTACACTTGAAAAAATATTTCATGGATGAGTAAACATTAGCTTTACACTTTAAAACCATCCCGGTACCGACTCGGAATTACTGACTCTATGGGAGGTATTCCCTTGCTTTTCACTATAAAGCAGGTGACCTTAGGGAACACCCACCCCCTCCCCCCCTTCCCCTTGCCCTGGGTCAAATACCCCAGAGCGAAGAGGGCAGCAGGACAGAATCACTGCCGGAACAGAAAGCCTACATAACTATAGTTGCAACTGTTTAGTGGACGATATTCTGAGCAACTGATAACAGACCTAAACAATGGAGGTCTCCAGAAATGGACTCAATATTTCTGAGATAGAAATTAGTGAATGTGGAAGGTTGAGACCAATATGCAGCCTTCATTAAATCAGTAACAGCAATTTAATTAGCATAGGCCCAAGAAGTAGAAAGAGCTCTTACTTCATGAGCTGAGATCTTGAGTGCCGACTGCTGAGAAGAGTAGCAGTAGGAATAGTTAATTGAATCCATCTAGCAATAGAATGAACCATAATATCCTTTCTATTAGGCATCAAAGACAGAAACGCTTACGCACCTTTCTGATGAACTCAGATCTCTGTTTATAGATACGTATTGCTCTAACAGGACAAAGTAAAGGCCTACGCCCATCAGATGATGGAAGGGCCTTAATAACAATAGGTTCTGGATACTTATTAGGAGCCTGATTCTTAGCCAAAAATCCAACATTGGTGGTAAAGGTAATAGTATTACCAACACTACGGTAGTGAGAATCATCCACAGATAGTGCATGAAGCTCACTAACTCTTCTAGCAGAAGAGAAGGCTAAGAGAAAAGCTGTCTTATATGTTACGAATTTGAAGTCCACTGTGTCAAGAGGATCAAAAGGCGCTTCTTTTAGCTTAAGAAGAACCCATGCCAAATTCCACTTGGGAATTAATCTAAGGGTTCAAGGTCTATTTATCGAAAAATTTCTAACTAATTTAGATAAAGAGACATTAGTTCCAATCATTAAGCTATCATGATGTGCATAGGTATCGGATAGCATAGACCTATAACCCTTAATGGTGATAGGCTGCAGTTTAATCTCATCAAACAAGTATACTAGAAAGTTTGCAATGTCAGGAATGGAAGGATTATAAATATCTACGGAATGATCCCCACACCACTGACGAACGACCTTCCACTTAGCAGCATAGTTTAGCGAAGGGGAGGCCTCCTACAGTTAGAAATCGCGTCCACTGCTGGTCCTGTAAAATGTTTTCCAGGCAAGAAGGACCGCACAACGGAAATACGTGAAGGTTTAGACCTTGCGGATTGTGATGGAGGATGCGCGATTTCCCCTGCGAAAGAAGATCTTCCCGTTGAGGAAGCTTCCTCGGTATGTCCCACAACAGACACCTGAGTAGATTTATCCATGGTCTCTGTGGAGACAGAGATGCTACCAACAGAATCTTGCATTGCGATTGTTTGATCTTGAGCAATATCTGCTGAATCAACGGCGCTGGAGGATACGCATATCCTAGCATTCCGTCCCAAGAGATCGAGAGAGTGTCTACTGCAAACGCTCGAGGATCCGGACAAGGTGACACATACGTCTGCAACTGATTGTTGAGGTGTGTCACAAATAAATCTATCATCGGCAGTTCCCATTGGTAGCAAATCTGATTGAATACTTGCTTGTCGAGAGTCCATTCTGATGGCAACAGGCGACCCCTCCGTGAAAGGGAGTCTGCTAAGACGTTCAGACGACCCGGAATATGACGGACCGAGAGAAGAATCTGATGTTCTAGTACAAACAGAAGAATTCTTTCTGTTAGATTGAGCAACGGAATGGAATGAGTGCCACGTTGGTTCCGAATATACGCAACTACTGTCATATTGTCAGACAGAATTTGCACATGTGCATTCTGAATAACGTCTATCCAATGACGTAGAGCAAGCCATATTGACATCATCTCTTTGATGTTGATGTGCTTGCTTAAAAACTGCGGATCCCAAAGACCCTGGCACTTCAAATCCGATGGGCTCAGTGTCGCGCCCCAACCTGTTTGACTGGCATCCGTCATAATCGTAAAACTCAGATCTGGCAATTGCAGTGGAACTCCCTGAGTTAACCACTGTATGTCTGCCCAAGTCTGAATCTCTCGTTTCACTTGGCTTGACAAGAGGATGTCCGTCTCAAGCGAACGAATCTTCACTCTCCAATTCTGACACAGATAGACCTGGAGAGGACGAGTGCGTAGCCGCCCCATTGGAATGAGATCCGCGGCATCTCCGCACAGACCTATTAGTCTCATGAATTGTCTCGCTGTAACTTTGTCTGAGTGAAGACAATAGCGAGTGTAACAACTGACTAATTTCATTCTGGTTAACGGCAGACAAATGAGATTGTTGTGCATCTCGAAGCTCATCCCCAGGTGGGTGAATGACTTGGATAGCATCAGATCCGACTTCTCTTCGTTTACTATGAAACCTAGACATCGGAGCAATAGGAGCAGATTCTGCATATCGTTCTGAAGCATTAACTCGTTGCCGTACCTCTGAAGAATATCGTCCAGGTAAGCCGACGTTACCGCAGATGAATGAGCTCGGAAATAAGTCATTACCGAGTTCATTATTCGAGTGAAAGCCCAGGGCGCTAGATTCAGACCAAAGCACATCGCTCGGAACTGATAAACAACACCAAGGACAGCGAAGCGAAGATACTTTCTGAACGCCGGATGTACCATGACGTGAAAGTATGCATCCTTGAGGTCTATGCTCGCAGCATAGTCATTCACTCGAATGCTCGCTCTGACCAATCGGATGGTCTCCATATAAAACTTTGGAGCCAAGATCAGCTTGTTTATCCAGCTTAAATCGATCACTGGACGGAACGAGTCGTCTGGTTTCGGAACCAGAAAGAGATGGCTGTAGAAACCTGGAGATTCCTGGTTTTGTATGACCTCTATCGCATTCATCTTTAAAAGAGACTGGACTTGTGATAGAAGAGCCGTTCTTTTCTGAAAATTTGACGGAAGCTGAGTCCATCTTGGACTTCGAGTTAACAGAGGTTTGCCTTTGAAGGACAGTTTTAGTCCTTCCGAAATAACCCCTCGAACCCAAGGGTACTCCATAATTAATTCCCAGTTGCTTGAGAAACTTGACAGTCTTCCGCCCACCGGAACGCGACAGAGGTCTAAACCATCACCTCCTGGATCTGCGAGGCTTGTGGGAGGAGAAACTATGTCCTCCGCGACCTGCACCTCGCCCCGTCGGCCTAAGGGCATCTGACCGATTATTTCCACCAGCGTTACAGCCCCTACTCAAGTCGCTACTCTGACAGTCTCTAGAGTAAGACCTAGAGGACGCATAGGAACCTCTATAGGAACTTCCCTTGGACGAGCTCGTCCCAAAAGTGCCTGGCCTACTCTTCTCTGCTGGTTCCGACTTCTTGGAAGCAGACTTAGATAGCAGAGTCAGAAGCTTTCTTAGTTAATTTGCAGAAAGCTTGCCGCTGAAGAGAAACTCTCCGGAGACCGGAGCAACTCTAAGAGAGTTTTTCACCTTACTGTCCATGCGTGTGGAAGTTGCTAGGGCCGAGTCACGTCTAGCTAATTCCAGATTCGCCACTGAAAGGGCGGAGTTATACGTGAAAAGAGCTATCGCCCTGGACAGAACTCTTAAGGACGTCTGTACATCTTGGAATTCTGGTCCTTGAAAGCGTAATGACAACTTTCCAGTAAGGTGATCTGCATATGAAAGAGCGTCTAAACTAGCTCTGTTAGACGATATTGTCGTTTCCATCGTTGACGAAGGAACTGACATAGACGACGGCATGGATATTTCAAGGTCTTCAGCCTTGTCGTCTAAACGCAGAGGAACTCTCTGGATGCCCTGACCTGCCGTATCAAATTTATTCCTTTGATTGATGAAAGGCAGTTGTAGAGCAGATGCCGGTAGGAAGGTTGACCTGCCCGTCTTGTTGGAAAGTTTGTCAATAGTGTCATCTAATAATTCAAATACCCGAGAGACATTCCTGGACTGTGACCGAAATTCCTGGACAATGTCCCTAAACCGGTGTCCAGTGGCGCTATCACCCTCCTATCCGGCTGCGCAACATTTTGGTCTGGCAGAACAACTTCTGGAAGGTAATGCCGGATGAACTCTATGGCTATTTTATGTTCTTCCCAAAGTGAAATATCTAACTCATCGAAATCCCTTTCGCCATCCTGCCGGACTTCTTGCAATTCTCAGCCGTCCACACCTGATCCAGCGGCAGAACATACCAACCCAGCTTCGTCTGAAACTTCATGTTCCGACAGAGGCTCCGCTGGTTGCTGGGATGCTGCGATGATCTTTGCTATCTCTGA
Organism: Pictodentalium vernedei; assembly: GCA_031216915.1. Classification (NCBI taxonomy): domain Eukaryota; kingdom Metazoa; phylum Mollusca; class Scaphopoda; order Dentaliida; family Dentaliidae; genus Pictodentalium; species Pictodentalium vernedei. The sequence goes on along the minus strand of CM062295.1, from coordinate 388,975,670 downwards.
CAGCACGTCTGTTAAAAAGGCCTGGGGAGCCGCGGACTTACTGGATTTAGCCGCTGGAAGCTCCCTGGACGTTGCATCCTGCATACATCTTTTATGCAAACGTCCGGATGTAGAAGGCCTCGTGTCCCTGGCTACCGGATGGCGTGACCTGGTCGCCATGGAATCCCTGGTCGGCGAAGCTGACTGTATATCACTGGTCATGTAGCCAAGATGCGGTTGTGTGTGCTGCCGTGAGGATGAAGAAGCCTTATAGGTAGCCTCGCCGGACTGCCTATATACCTGAGCGCTCCGACCGGCGGACGTATGCTCCAACTGCGTAACGCTACGAACTACAATATCTGGTACCAGATGTTGCTGTATGAGAGAGGGACCCCTCTCGCTTGCAGCCTGTGCAGAGCTGGACAAGCTAAAAACCGGACTATCAGGCTTCCTCCGATCCATCCTCCTTTCCGCTGTCACTGAGTGTGCATGTGGAAGTTTTATAGTGATCGCAACACCCAACTCTCTCTCCTGGACCGCAATGGACGAACCCGGGTGCTCACCCATTTGGTGAATGGATGTGACACCGGGCGAGCTAGCGGACGTCAACCCCTTCGCACTCCTTCCGGGTAACTGACAGATCTCCATGAGCACTTTTGCAGCTAGCTCTTCGCTTGTTTGTGATGACGGAGGCACACTTCTGGATGACATCATGGAAATATGACACTGTTCTTGTTCCTCTGAAAAAGAGAGTGAAAGACTAGAGTGACTCTGCGGAGAGAGGACCGGCATGGCCCTCTCTCCAGTAACAACATACCGTGACACACGTTTCCAACGTTTGTCATCCCAATTGAAACACACAGAACAAAGATCAGTGCGGGTACATTGAGTACAATTAATACAGAGATCATGAGAATCAGAGGAAGATTTTCTCCTATTACAATTTGAACAATAATCATTCATTGTAAAAAAAGGTAAACAATCATAGTACTCGCACTAATCCTTGAAAATAAAGATACATAATAAAACAATCCATTATAATCATTATGAAATAATGATTCGAAAAGAAAAGATTTTTTCAAAAAATTTTTTCAGAAGAGCCCAAGTTCCCAATGGGAACCCTGAGCCCAATGGATCCCAAAAAAGCCTAAGTGTGGACAAAAATTTAAATTCATTTTGAAAAAATTAATGTAACACTTATGGACAATATTAATGTATCTTGCTATGAAATAAGTGATGCAGAAGACAAGTAATCACTATCAGAAGTAACTGTTGTCAATCTAAGCAAAAGTGTCAACAAACCGGAAACATGACTCCAGGCACTGAAAAAACCTGGCCCGAAATCAGTTACCAATTTAAAACACTATCTGATGCAAAACAGAGGCTTCCAGAGAAGAAACTGTAGAACATCAGATGGTAGATGCAGACCAAAATGCCTAAACACCCGTAGGGTGAGGACATAAACATGGGGAAAAAACAGAAAAAATTCTGTTACCAAGCCAAAACTCCCAAGAAATTTTAGTAATAAACATTACTAAATACAAGCCAAAACATGGGAGAATAGCTAGGGGGGGAATAAGGAAGGTAGAGAGGAAACACTGATCAAACAATAGTACATTCATAGCAAGAATGACAACAACAGGGTCATGCCTTGAAAATAGGCAACATGAAACAATTTCGTAAAATAATTATAAGTTACAGCCCTGAACATTTTCTTGCATTATTTTTTCCTCTCCTCCTTATATTTCCTCTTTATTTCCACCATTTCTCTCATCACAATGTGTTTGGCATCATGAAAACTGAGATTTGGAAGCACAAATAACAGTGAAGTGTAACTATTTTGAGGGCCAAACAAAGAATGATAATTGGCACCAATTTCGAGAACCCCTTGACACTGCGCATGCGCAGAGGAGTAAATGTATGGAGGACCATATAGGACATGTAATTTTCGGTTTTTGATGCAAATTTTGGGGATTGGGGGGACAAAATTTGTGTTTGGCCCTGAATTAAAGAGTTTAGCACCAGCTAAGTCTGGGTCATTGGTACAGTTTTAAAATATCTAAACTGAAATTGACTGAGAATTCGAGAAACAGTTAAAACTGAAAGATGTCTAGAATTTTTGTTATTTTCAGCTATAAAATGGGATCTGTTGGTCTTCTTGCCATAATATTTTCAGATTATGTGTATAAGACCTCAAAACACACCCCTACACCTTTATTTTCCCATTCCCACCTTTACTTTTTCTACACTTGTCTTTTAGTGTGACCTTATTATTTTTTACTAGCACATATCACACTGTGTAACCTAAAATCCACCTTTCGGCGGCAATAATCTGCTTTTAAAAGACGTAAGTCTGCTTTTCGGTAACAAATGAGCGCTCAGTTGACATAGTAGCCTAAACATCAACCCAGGGAATTGATTTCAACAAGTTGCATTTGCCCCTCCTAAGAAAAGCTTATACCAAATATTCAAAGATTCTGACCAGCGGATCTAACAACCAGAGGCTCAAGTGAGCCTAAAACACTCACCTGGCTCAAGTTGTCAAAAAGATGAGTGTATCAGTAAGTGACAGATAACTATATTTTGAATGAATCAAAAATAACTATGGGCAGACTATCGGAAAACGATTGGGTATTGAATAAAATGTTTCATTGTGGTCATGGTGTTTTGTCTGTAGATTTCAATAAAATATACTTATAAATACAGCCACTGATCAGTTTGGGTGAATTGTTTCAACTTGAAATATCATTTTCGTAATCCTTGAACGGTTAAAGCCCAGGGCTGAAAATGGTGATTCTCTTTCAAACTGACAACCGAGCCAGTGAAACAAATATATATAATAACTTCCAACAAAAAAGAAAATCTGATTGAATTATATTCATGCATTAAGGTTATCACAAAACAGTTCATGAGTTCAATGTTGAATTAGGCCTTGGTTGCTATGAAGCAGCCACAGATTAATGTGACATTGAATCCAAGAAATCTAAGTCTGGAGAACTGATAGGTGAAAGGGTTAACTGGTAGAGTGACGAAATATTTCCACCTCTGTATTGCTCAAGCAGTAATATCTGTACATTAGGACACAAGACCTATTATTCCTAAATGTTATACTGTTCTGTTTTAGTGGAGAATGGCTGCTGGCATCCTCTAAATAAGGAAACAAAACAACAAAATAAGATGCACACCGAATCCACATAATGGATTATTTTAGTATGCTGTAGATTTGTTTTAGCAATTGTCAGAATAATATGTGCAGGTAACTTTCTATCAAGCTTAAATCGGGACTGAAAACAAAGACTACAACAAAGGCAGATAAGCAGCCAAAGCTGAGACGACGTGATCTGAGAGAGAAAACATGCCAAGCATCTCTCTAGATAAGCCCAACGTGGACTCCAGAGTCGTCATTGGAATGATGGCAGACTTGGGCTTGGAAAGCCCGATGGAAGTGGAGTCCTGATCCAGAACCGTCAAAGTCTGGCAGACCGACGGATTGGCGGAATCGTAGGAACGATAACGCACAGGAGGCAAAAAGGTGTCAATCCTGGTGAAGAACGAAGTCTTCAGAGCCTTGGAATTCAGCTTGGAGTCCAATGCTGAAAAAGCTTCAACCACCTGTACCGACTGGCACGGTCAAAGGCACCCAGAAGCAGGTTGCTCCATAGGCTGTAGGCGCGCGACCAATGATCGCGGCCTGGCTGACACTGTCGGCTGGTTAGGTTTGAGATCAGGCAGAAACCCAAACACAAAGTTAGGAGCTGCCCCCAAGTCCGAAGACTGCTGGCCCTCGACATCAGGCATGTCGGACTCCTCCCCAGAGTCGGAAGACACATAGCCAATTGTGGGCAAACCAGCCGACGCCTCCCATGGTGTTGGGACACCAGGGGGATCAGAAACCGGCATGTTTCCAATCCCGGGAGGCGGCGCCATAGGAGGCGCCTAGAAACCACTTGTTGCCGTGCTGGAAGCAACAGGAAGTCTCTTTGATAGAACCTGAGGGAGCAAGGAGAGGGCCTCCCTAAGCTCACTGCCCGTACTGGCCGGTTCGACAGGGGAGCGAACTGGCAAAGTGGCTTCACCTCTGACCCTCTTAACCAACGAAGGGTCACGATCCTCCAAAACACACGACGAGGGACGATGGGCGGCAGCCGAAACATCTGAAGGCAGACGTGTATAGGGGTACGAGGCACCCCGAGGATCAATATAGCGAGAACTCATGAGAGTCACCGCGGACCTCTGCGGGGCAGAAGGTCCAGGCTGCACAAAAGGCGTTGGTCTCCCAAAACTGGTCGTGTGGCCAGAATGAGTGGACGGAAACGCCACAGAGTTCAAAGTGTCTCCACTAAGAACATCTGAATCCAAAGACACAACTGTGGTGCTCGACGGCGTAGAGACCACAGAGATGGGTTCGGCCGGCAGCCCCTTCCAACTTCGCCGAGTTGAAGTCAGGGAAGGCTGAGGCCGATATCCCACGTCTACAGTACCAGACATTCCTGCAGTCCCCTGCTGCGAAAAGCCGAGGCCGGCTGAAACTGACGACGAAGCAGACGGACCAGCAGCAGTAGTAGATACGTCGGGAGTCGTTGAGGCTGGTGGAATAGTGGAGAGAGCACACCTGCTCGGCTCCGAAGGAGGAGTCACAACACTAGTGACAGCCTCAGATGTCGACTGGAGGGGGACCGTAGTCCCGGAACCAGGCACCTCTTCACCAGAACACTCAACGGCTCCCGCAGTATCCACTACAGGAAAAGACTGCACATCCCCAACAGAGGACGAATAACTCTCACCAGACAAGGTAGGCTTGGAAGCCCCCGAACGACCACGTTCTCCTTTCCCGCGGGAGCGGGAGGCACGGCCACGATAACGAACGACACAGTTAACTGACGCCCAGAAAGTGGATGACCATGATCCACAGACACCACATGGCCGCTCGGCCGAACACCCATTACAGGAGGAACAAGAAGAATGTAAATCGTCCACATGCTTTGGCAGCAGACATTGCCCACAAGGAATTGTCCTGGGCATGATAGAGGTGAGAGGAGCAAAGAAGGTGAAATCAGAAAACAGAAGAACACCCCCAAAGAAGAGAGAAAGGTGACAGAAACAAAGACCCCAGACGGTCGACCGGGAACCACACAACAGGATGACTACTCTCAAAAGAGAGAAGAAAAACTGTAGGAGTGGTACCCTGCTGACACCTAACTCTAACACAATTAGAAAATTTAGCAAATTAAGCATTAACAATAATTGTGAAAAATAATAAGTCCGAACCGCATGGCACACGAAATTCGCGCGCGACCCGAGAGAGAACAATTAAAATACATTATGGATATATAATATTGAAGAGAATATAAAGAAAACTGTTCCTGAGAATACAAAGGATACTGATGCACTATGAATGAGGAATCATCAAACAACGAGCTGGATAAACACTGATAAGCGTGCAGAAACATCTCGACACAAGGCGGATGACAAAAAGAATGAATCTTTAGCGATGGTATATGCGCACTGGCAACGGAAGTCGTGGAGTTGTACTTGGGAGAGAGCGTCCCGTACTGGGTCTGCGCCGTTTGCACTCGACCCAGTTTTGGCTTATTTTTTCTTGGTGCTTTTGCACCACTTTTCTTTCCCAAATTGCTTGGGAAAGACAAAAATAGAGAGTATTTTATCCGAGTTAGGGACTTCCACTGTAGTGCAAGCCTGTAGTAAACAATTGTGAGTAGGTTGATAAGAAACCGTGGTGTCCATCAACGTGGTCAGAAAACTCTGTCAGGTAGTTGAAACCTTTCTCGCAGATTTGACACTTGTATCTGAACTTTCCCTCATGTGTTCATTGGCATTTCTTCAACCCACTCTTTGTCATATATGATTTGGGGCAATCTTGACACAAATAGGGGTACCCCATTCCCATATGTACAGACTGCCTGTGCTGGCTGAGATCATAGACTCTTTCATGACATGCAGAGCAGGAAAGCAAGGTACCATCATGCTTTTTGCTGAGTCTAATAAGGGAGCTGAGGCTTGAAAAAGTCATTTGGCATAATGATTCTGAGCACTTGTAGTGAATATCTGCAGGCATGGTCTTAAGGTTATGCTTGCGTCTTTTAGAGTCACCTGAGTCAAGATTATTATCTTGATCAAAATCTTTAAAGACACTGTCGGACTCATTAATGACACCTGACTCCTCAGGCAGACTGCACCCTAAGTCATTCAATTCAGAACTGAAATGAGATGAAGAAAATTTCTTACTCTTAACAACTTCCAAGTATGCCACACTTACTAAGATGTGATATAACAATTTGGGTATGCTTACTTGGGGTAGATACTAGATTCGGAATGAAAGTGTCAATGACACTGTAGCTTAACCTGACTGTGTGTTGTGTTTGATGAAAAGGATAATGTTCAATGTTTATGAAAGAATTATGAACTAAGACAACAATTGAGAATATGTTTATTTCTGCTCCCTGTATGCTATGTTTTCAATAAAAATAATTTGAGGTGTAGACTGTACTAAAGAATTGAAGGGTGGGTTAATGTGGGCCTCACAGTTAATGCATGTGGCCCTCACAGTTAATGTATGTCAACCAAAGTTACCAAGTTACAGTGAAATTATTCCAAAATGAGTCATCCAATCAAGTTACAATGAAATCCCTTCATAAATATGGCCTGTAGACTGTGCTAAAGATTTTCAGGCTTTGGGCCTGTGTGCCATCACGGTTGATTGATCGCAACCAAAAGGGTCGTCCTCATCTAGTCATGAAATGGAGTCATCCTACCAAGATACGAAATCCCTTCATAAATACAACGTGTAGTCTATGCTAAAGGTTTTGGGGTTTTGGGCTCGGGCAGCCACCACAGTTGAATGATCGCTACCAAAAGGGGACGTTCTCATCAAGACATTATCAGGAATCATCCTACCAAGTTACTATGAAATCCTTTCATAAATATGACCTGTAGACTGTGCTAAAGGTTTTCGCGTTTTGGGCCCCCGTAGCCTTCACAGTTGACCAATCACGACCAAATGGGGACGTTCTCATCTAGACATTATATGAAGTCATCCTACCAAGTTACAATGAAATCCCTTCATAAATACGACTTGTAGACTGTGCTAAAGGTTTTTGAGGTTCATGCCCCTGTAGCCGTCACAGTGGACCAATCGCGATCAAAAGGGGACGTTCTCATCTAGACATTATATGGAGTTATCCTACCAAGTTACAATGAAATCCCTCCATAAATACTACCTGTAGACTGTGCTAAAGGTTTTCTGGTTTTGGGCTCGGGCAGCCATCACAGTTGACAGATCATGACCAAATGGGGAAGTTCTCATCTAGACATCATATGGAGTCATCCTACCAAGTTACAATGAAATCCCTCCATATTAAATACGACCTGTAGACTGCTAAAAGTTTTTGGTTTTCGAGCTTGGGCAGCCATCATGGTTGACAGATCATGACCAAAAGGGGACATTCCCATCTAGATATTATACCAAGTTACCATGAAATCCCTTCATAAATACGACCTGTAGACTGTGCTAAGGGTTTTTGAGTTTTGGGCTTGGGCAGCCATCATGGTTTACCGATCACGACCAAAATGGGGACATCCTCATCGAGACATTATACTGAGTCATCCTACCAAGTTACAATGAAATCCCTTCATAAATACGACCTGTAGTCTGTGCTAAAGATTTTCGGGTTTTGGGCTCGGGCAGCCATCACAGCTGACCAACTGCGAACAAAATGGGGACGTCCTCACCTAGACATTATACTGAGTCATCCTACCAAGTTACAATGAAATCCCTTCATAAATACGACCTGTAGTCTGTGCTAAAGGTTTTCGGGTTTTGGGCTCGGGCAGCCATCACAGCTGACCAATTGCGACCAAAAGGGGACGTTCTCACCTAGACATTATGCAGTCATCCTACCAAGTTACAATGAAATCCCTTCATAAATATGACCTGTAGACTGTGCTAAAGGTTTTTGGGTTTTGGGCTCGGGCAGACATCACAGCTGACCAATTGCGACCAAAAGGGGACGTTCTAATCTAGACATTATATGGAGTTATCCTACCAAGTTACAATGAAATCCCTTCATAAATACAACCTGTAGTCTGTGCTAAAGGTTTTCGGGTTTTGGGCTCGGGCAGCCATCACAGCTGACCATTTGCGACCAAAAGGGGATATTCTCATCTAGACATTATACAGTCATCCTACCAAGTTACAATGAAATCCCTTCATAAATACGACCTATAGACGGAGCTAAAGTTTTTTGGGTTTTGGGCTCGGGCAGCCATCAAGGTTGACTGATTGCGACCAAAAGGGGACGTTTTCATCTAGACATGACCTCAAACCTGCATATGAAATGCTGTGACAGTCAGACAAGAACTATTGGGTGTAGCCTGTGCTAAATGAAAATGTGAACAGTCTCAAAGACCAACAGACAAAAAGACTTCTGCACGCGTGATGGAAATAACTTATCTTGACTTTGTCAAGTTGAGCTAAAAACTCCTTTTGAAGTTGGTCAATCTGCACAAAATCACTACATTTGGGCATTTTAAGGCCAACAGGGGTTTATGCCGTAAATGTTGTTTGCTTATTTTGTTGCATCATACTCTGCACTCATGAAACAAAGGTCACAGCAGCCTGTTCTTGGTACAGTACAGTGCTCACAACTCAATTGGATATTTTGAATATTTTATCAAGGGTGCTGATATATTAAAGACAAAACTCAACAATATTAAGGAATAAAGCTTTTCTTCAAAGCAAACATTGATGACTCACATCTTCAAATTCCAGAAAAAATGCATTTTGGAAGAGTATATAAAAATTTCTCTTCTATGGGCCAAACAATGTTCTCCCAATTTGATTCTGGGTGCCAAAATACCCACTTTCACAGTTCTGTAGTACCAATTCCAATATGTTCAGAAAAGTTCCTTTCATGAACACAGAGGCTAATTTTATTCATGTAAGTACCAAACGGAAGTAAAGAGAAGCTGAAGACTAATGCACACTCACAGCACCTTTTAATTGAGATGATATCTATCATATTGTTGGGGATCACAAAAACAGTTTTATTATTTCATAACCCAAGACTGCTGTCATACTCACCATAAAATCCCTTATTTGGATGCTGACGAACCTTCAGACCACCCTTTTGGTTTGATTTAGGATTCAACAAGTCCCTAACTTGTTCATTATAAATTTCTGTCATGCTCACAAACACCTAAGAAGAAAGAGAAAACTTTAGAGAATAGAATATTTTTAAGGATCAGTGAAATTTTGAAAGATGCCATTTCTCTAATCTATGAGAACTGAGAAAAAACAATTTTTAAGTGGTGTAAAGTTTCCATTTAAGAAGCCATCCCACAATTTATCGAATCAAACCTTTATCTCACAATGGATGATTGAATTTATTTGTACATATTCAACAACAGTATTTTTCTACCAGAGCATAGAGCTTGCAGCAATGAGGATGATATCATATACTTTAATTCAATAGGGCCTGCACCAGTGAAGAGGTAGTATGCTATGTTTCATTTATTTATTTATTTATTTACTTATTTATTTATTTACTTATTTATTATATTTATAAATTTATTTATTGGGGTTTAATGACACTTGACATCCAGGTCACATTGTGTTTTACAGGTGAACGAAGGAAGCAAGAGTACCTAGACAGAACCACCAAGCAACAGCGAGCAACTGTCAGACTCCCCAATGTATGTGTTTGATAAAATGAATAAACAGCAAAACAGCAAACTGGAATTTTGTACACAGTGAAAAGAGGATTTGATCAAGTTTTTTCCATTTATTTATCAAAATTGACTTTGCCATTATTCCCACAAAATTTATTATTTTAATTATTTTTTCCCAAATTTTTCAAAAAAATTTTAAAAAACCATATCATATGACCCCTCACTGGAACGAGCTCAATGAGCTCGTTCCAATGAGGCAGGTCACATGATTTGGTTTTGCTTAAATTTCTTTTTCAACTGCTCAATTTGTAAATTACGGGGGCCAATTCAATGGGTGAAAGGTTAAAAAATTGAAATAACCTCAACATCTGGAAGTGGTTTTGAATTTTCAAGCCATATACAAAACAGGAAAATTTTGAAAAGTAATAACTCAGTAAACTGGATTCGGGGCCTACTTTCAAAGCTTTTGAGGGGACTGTTTGTCAACCATTGGGTGAAGTGATTTATTTTATTCCAGGAAGTCTATAGCAATGAATAACATCCATAAGTAGAACATCATCCAACTTTAATAGTGAGTGCTTCAGTTTCTCTACACTGCTGCCCAAATGCAACAACATTTTATTGTTTGAGATGAATCTTACACAATTTTTAATATGTCAACAGAACAAAATTCATCCACTGAAAGCCTTATTATAATCACTACAGCTGGCAACTTTATGCAAAAAAGGAATGAAATTACAACAAAACAATTTTTGAAAAAATGAGACTCTTTTTGATTTTGAAGAGAAAGTTAATCAGTCTATACAAAGTTGCTAAATAAGGTGCTTCCCATTAATGTTGAACTCAAAGCAGCAATGGGGGTGACTGCACCACTTTTGGGACCCCGGTGGATGGCCCACCACCCTTGGCGGCTTGGGAGGCTATCATACCACTTTGGGGGCACCAGCGAAGATTCATTTTCTACCCCAACACCAAACGGGCCCCAGCGTAGATAAAGAATTGGCGCAAGTAAATCCACCCCAAACAGCAGCAGGAGAGCCATAAGGGATGGCCCATACCCTCGCCGGCCCACAGGTTCTCTTGCAGTAACTGTCAACTACCTTGGGTTTCATATTCCCACGCTCTGTGTGACAATATAGTGTAATCGCAAAGACATAGACTTTTCTTAGATCAAAAGAGGAAAACCTTCCACATGCTTACAGGCCAGTGACTGGATGCGTAGCTCCGGCAGCCTACAACTACCCTCACACATCCATGGAGTGTCACTTATAGTTGTGGCCACTGGCACATTATAGCAAGCACTGGCTGATACACTCTAGCAGTATCTGCTGACCCCAGACAGTGGGTCGAAGCATGTGGCCCATCGGTCTTGGTGCCCTAGTACAGAGCTAGTACGGTCCAGAACTGCACACCAGGTAGCTGATGGGTTGAACCACACCACACCTAATGGATTCAACATACCCACCATGGAATGGCCAATTCCACTAGCAGCAGATATGTAGGAAACCCGCTGTACCCTGTACATGTTTTTCTAAACAATTTTGCTTATATAGGACACTAAAATCTATTCGACACTCTAGTGGTGTTCAATCGACAACTGTCTCATTGATAAAAAAATGTACATGTATGTGGGTATTAAAAGAATTTTCCTCCAATCATCATTCGGGAAAAACTAAATCTATATTGAAGTTTGTTGATGTCACGTGATTTCTTGTCAGCTTGTTTACATGCAGACTAAAAATTATGTTGCTGACAGCGTGACCCATTTCTTGACGGTACACAGCGGGATTCATAATAACAATGATTCACAACCTATCAGCCCAGATAAACTCAAATATGTATTAGATACACTCGGTTGAATTAGTATATCAATCTATTCAGAGCAAATACTTTTGCCGAGAGGTTTTAGTGGAAGACATTAATTTTGTACACACGGTTGCTCTTTTTGATGGCTGGTCACCCAGAAGCCTTTCAATACAATGCTGGTGCCAGATACATGGTCGGTGGATTCTACCAGCACAAAAAACTAAGCGGTATCAATGAGATTCATGTGACTGTATCCCCTCCACATAGCTTAGAGGCCAAGAGTTTTGAAACCAATCACCTGGACATCTTCTCAAAGTATAAACACCCAGATATAAATTCTGGGACAATCATTAATCGATGGCAGAGCACGCCCAAGGCCTTCTGGCAAAACTAGGTGAACTTCGCTGTATGGTGTGCGACGACAGGGTGTGGGGTCTGAGCTACTGACCACCTGAACCAAACCACAGACTTGTTCGCAAGAGGTGTCTGGCTATTTCATTTCTACTACCAGACATGGCAGATTTGAGTTGAAATGAGAGTTGCCTTTCCCTAGGACCATGCATGGTCTAGATACAATAACTCATATGACAGCCGTGCTTTTTGAAAGACTATGAAATGAATTTGGTGTGTTGCCTGATACAGACTGGAGAGAAAAGGAGGATTATAACGACGGGTTGGGCACTTTGTACCAAGTCGTACCATACTACAGTCACATTCACCGAACGCTCTGGGCATGGTCATACCCATGCAGACTTTATCAGACAAGAGCATGCAGATTTTACTACGTTTATAGTTGATGAGGCAAACGGCTTTACAAGGGCAGGAGTTGAAAGAATCAATGAGTCCATTAGGACATATGTCTGAGCAATAATCCGGTTCCAGGCTAAGACACGTTCATCGATTCTTGGAAAGAGTACTGCATTCGACGTCCAAAAGCAGTTTGGGGCGAATGTGCCTACCCAGTGGACCTGGAGAGTGGAATTAAATGCTATCAAGGCATGTTGTCTCACGCCAAGTCAAAAACAGATTATGTATTCAGCCGAGGCCTCTGCATGGCGCCTTCTGATATGGAACTAGGTGACCTTTCACTTGGCCTCGTGGGGTATAACGAGATTATTATTGCCACAACCGCCCAGACCCTGGGTGTAAGCACGGCACCAACCCCACCCATCATGTCTTCAGGGGAGACGGGACGGGTCAAGCTGCAGCATTGCACTGATGCGCCTACTGTGCAAGCGGGAACCTGTAGTGGAGCTGCCTCTGATGCCGAGACGGTGGCAACAGGAAGCACGACAGGAACTGCAGCAGCACGTCACCATGATGATGAGAAAACTGCCATTATTGTGGGTGGGGTTACAGTTGGCTTACTCGTGCTTTGGTTTCTTTGATGATAGCGACTGATGAGCAGACCAGCAAGGACCATGGCCCACAGGTTTCCGGTCAGTCAGTCAGCAGTTTTGGTTCCTTCGATGATAGCCACTGACGAGCAGACCCCCGACAGCAAGGACCATGGCCCACAGGTTTCCGACCAGTCAGTCAGCAGTTTTTGCAAGTAGGTTGAGCAGCCACGACACAATAGAGCCTATAATTCCAGGTAACACACCCGCCACCTTTCTGGCTAGCTTGGCCAAGATGCACCCAAGAGCCTCTTTGAGGCCACCCTTATCAGATGGTGGTGGAGCAGGAGCGGGGGTACTTCCACCCCCGCCGGTCAGCGCAAATACTGGGGTCAAGATTGCCATCCCAATTGCTGTGAGGATAGATGCGATCGTAATCACTTGTTCCCGGAAGAGTGTGTGAATGCGCTTAGCGAGCATTGTGTCCTCACTGAGGATCCGATTGATCGTCTCTGATTCGGTTGATTTGAGATCGGAGAGCCTGTCTATCTATTGCAGCAGCCTCCAGGCAGGAAGCTTGTTCATCTTCCAGGTTGCGCAAGCGTTCTGCTATCCGGTGCCTACTAAACTGATCAACTTGAGCTTCATCGAGCTTTCTTTTTTCCAAAGCGCTGTGCTCAACAAGCTCAGTCAGTTTAGCCAGATTGTTGGTTAACTCACCTCGGTGTTGTCTGCGTTACCCTGCCGAATCTGCTCTCTCATGTTGTACTCCAATCCCGTGGTTACAGGGTCAGGTAAGGTTTTACTTGCAGTTTCTTCCCCCTCAGTAAGACTTTCCACCACGTTTTGAGTGGAATTTGACGCAGCATTAGCCACCAGTCCCAAGTCTTGCAGTTCTATAGTATCCAATCCTATCCTAGCAGCTGCTTCATCCATCTGCTTCATAACATTGCCATTGACCCGCAGTGCTTCAAGCGCCTTTCTCCCTCGAGTCCAGTTCACAAACCCCAGCTCATTCTGGATGACCTCAACACCGCCACACCTTCCAGCAATTGTTGAGAGCAAGGGGTGCTCCCGATTTACTAACAATGTCGACATTTGGATGGGCCTTCAGCCTCAGCTGCCCATTTTTGTTGTGCTCAAACTTGGAATAGTCACATAGAAGGGGCACCATCCCTTTCTCAGCCATATTCTGGTAGTAGCCATTGACAGCCTCCTCCAAGAGCTCTTGCTGGAATGAAGGTATTTGACTGCCTATCTCTCGTTCCAAAGGAACGACAGCTCCGGTCAGGGGGCCAGGTAAAGCTAGTTTCATCTTCATCATTGTCCTGTCGTCTTGAGGGTTCGTTATGGTCAAAGTCTGCCACTGTATTGAAGGGTGATCTAGAACAGTTCAATATAGTTCAACATTTCTTCAAATCAATATGGACGCAACCTTAACCGCAGACTACGAGAGCAGACTTGCCATTTTGAGACCACAGTCGCCCGCCTGAGTTGAAAATTCCACGGACGGTAAATGTCTGCCTGACCCCGACTTCTGCGGACCATTAATTCAGTCAAAGGAACCTCAAAATCGGCCGCCTCAAACAGCATTTTTCGCGTACTGAAGGAGGAAACAAAGCACAATTTGTGAAGTTTGTAGTGTGTCGTCATCGCAGTCACCCAGAGACAGTACATGTAAGTAACTTTCCAAATACGAGTGAGAGGTCTGCCAATTTCAAAGTTGTAATTAGTTATTACATTGTACATCAGACTGTGACAACTCTCGTGTCACCCACGATTACAGGACGTATCATCCCCAAGCCAGTTTGACCCCTGACGATTTGCCTGGGATGTTTCATCCCAAAATCAAAGATGGGACGATTCGTCCCTCAAATCTGATTGATTCGCCCCACGTTAGTTGCATCTGGCGGTGAACACAGTGCACTGGCTTGTACAGTCATCATGTAATGTATAGAAACGGGCTTGGTTATTTGGATGCAAGATAATTATTACACTCACTGTTAGAGAGTGTCATGAGTAACCTGGTATCTTGCATCCAAATATTCAAGCCTGCATCTATACGTTACATGATGACATACATCATAATTACACAAAACATGTACCTTAAAATGATATTAGTTGTTTACCCAGCAAGCTGAAACAAAATGGCCCCCGCAAACCATAAATGGCTCTCCTGGGGTCATTTAAGGCAAAAACAAAATGGCCCTCCCAAGGTCATTTGAGGCGAACCATAATGGCCCTCTTGTAATTTTCAAAATGACAAGCCTGCGAGAGCCTCTTGGGGTAACGGGAGTTCGGCAGTCGGTTGTGATCATGCACAATCCTCCGAACCAACAGCTCAATATCCGGTTCCCGAATCTTAGATCCCATGACCCTGCAGTACGCCTTGCCTTTGCAGTCACCCTGAACACAACAGATGAGAACAGATCAGTCGTTCAGAATCTTGGCCATGTCATCGTCAAGAAAAATGGCAAACAAGATCAGCGGGAACGAGGTGAAGTCGGTCGATGACGCAGACGTGTACCACTGCTACCTTGACCTCTGGAAGACAGTTTCTGGGCGCAAAAATGCGCACTACCAGGGCAGTGATATCGCCGCGAAAAGAAATGCTACTAAGCTGCGGGTCGGCGCAGAAGACAAGGTTGACAGTTGTAGACAAGGCTATAGCTGATGCCTATGGCAATCGGTTCTGTATCCCGCTGGACTTTGAACTCCTCGAGCCTCACATGCCTTTCGACCAGAGTGTGCTTGGGGATCGGCTCAAGTACGAGCTGACATTCAATGATTACAGTCGAGTGGTCCTGGCCACAGGTGATGCCAATGCCAGTTACACTACTGATAAAATCAGCCTGGAATACGAAATGGACACCCAATCTGAACTTACTCGCATGGTCCGCAACCAGGATGCTGGTCATCTCGCCATCCTCTTCGACCGCATCTTTCGCCACCGCAAAATGACCAAAGACAAGAGCGACTCTCTGTGGAACATCAACCTCAACGTTGCCGCATGGAGCATGAAAGGGATCCTGCTGCTGTTCAAGGACCCTTCTACGGCTGGTGCAGCTTTCGGTAGGAAGCCCGAGGGTTATCATCGAGGGAGTGCCCAACCAGCTGTACTCCCAGGGATTGCGTGCCTACCAGCAATGGAACGAGGCCACTTGGCACTTTGGAGCTTGCTCCAGGTGAGGTGGCTCTGGTCGCAAAGGCGCTATCTGTGGCTGATGTCACACTGGGAGAGTTCTTGACCAACAAGTATGCATTATGGCTTGACCTGCGGACCACGGATGATGGCGAGCTACATGGCAGTGGCCGGAGTATAGAAAACGCCAGTGAAGGTATCACTATCCAGATCACAAAGACAGCAGAGGCGAGTGGTGCATTAAACGTATATCTCATGGATGCACAGCTTAACATTGAAGATGGCCGGTTCACCAATGCACTTTATTAATGCCCTTTTCCTAAAGGAGCCCCACGCAGCCATTATTTGTGGTCAAACAGTCTGTGGCAAGACAGTTTTTGCTCTGGACCTGCTGGAGGCCCTTACTGGGGTGTGTTTCAGCACATTGTGGTGCTCTGTCCTACACTCAAATACAACAAAACATACCACAACCGTCCATGGATTTGGGATGACCCCAATGTGTTCATAGCAAATCCTGGTGAACACCTCCTCTCATAACTATGGTTTTCTATCAGATGTTCCAGGGAGAGCCAACCTTGTACATTATCAATGATTGCTCGGCTATGAAAGCTTTGACACAAAAGAAAGACATGCTGTCCGAGCTAGCCTTTTCGTGTTGTCATGCGCAGCATGTTTGGGTTTTGATGCACAAGTATAACTCTAAAGGATCTCTGCAAGCAGACCCGCTGGGCCTGCCTGTTCAACTATAAGGACAGAGACAGCTTCGAGGACTGTCTACGAGAGGATGAAGTGATTGGAAGCCGTGAGGAACGTGCAGCAGTTCGACAGGTATTGGCGGAGAGGAAGCATGCCCGGCTAATGTTAAAAACAGACCAACCAACCACTTATAAAGTGTTGTGATAATGGACCTGTTATAATATATTATGTGGGAAGCACCTATTCTAGTGACCCAAGCAGCTACTCTAGTGACCCAAGCACTATATATAAGTGTGCTGGGATGGGCGGCATTGCACATTATTATGTGCTATATTAGACTCAGACAGCATATATGCACATGTATACAGGCCATCATGTATTGTGATGATATCATTGACCAACTGCTGGAAGAGCAAGGTGCTGCATCAGAAGTGGGCACTACCGAAGGCAATATGGCAATGGATCCTGATGTTCCGTTTCTGAAGGAAAAACAGGCCGGTGGGGCCAAATGCGAAAGTCTAGATGCATTAGCTTCCAGTGGGCAGGCTAAGCAGTATCTAGGGAAAAACCTCACAGTTGACCAGGTCGACGCCATGGCCGATCAGGAAATGAATTAAACTCTATGCTCACTATGAGGCATGGCTCGGCACAGCATTGACAATAAACAGCTGCGCCATGAGCACATGATACGCCTGTTATTAATTACAAAAGGGAAGCACACAATATGAGTATACATGTGTACTTGTCAGGTTTTTTTTATATTCTTGTACAATAATCATAACCAACAACATACTGTGTTCAATAATTTGGAAATAAAATTATTTGAATTTCATGTATATATCTTATGTCTATAGAGATCATAACTTCAAGAAAAAATCAACGATTTTCTAAGTAATAAAGTCCTATAACTCTGGAATGACTAATCGAACGGCAACACCAACCGAAAGGGAGCTTCCTTCCATCAACATAAACCACCTACCAAAAATTATGAAAATCTCTCGAAGCGTTCTCGAGTTATCGTAAGACGTGTAAAAAATCAACAATTTTCTGTGTAATAAAGTCCCATAACTCTGGAATGACTAATCAAATGGCGACACTAAACGAAAGGGAGCTTCCCTCCATCGATATACACCACCTACCCAAAAATCACGAAAATCTCTCAAAGCGTTCTTGAGTTATCGTATGACGTGTGACCGGACAGACAGATGGACGGACGGACAGACGGACAGCTGTATACCATAATACAACCCATTTTTTCAAAACGGGCGTATAAAAACTACAACTCTATGCAGGGGCGGTCAGCATGTTTCTTCCCATACCCCCGCAGAACCAACCAAAACTGGTTGCTGACCTTGAGGCAGATCCATTTGTTGGGCACACACTAAGCAGTACCGCATGCAAGCTATATCATCACTATGGCATGTACTTAGCACTGCTAGCCACAATGCTAACCACCCCTAAACACTGTCAATTTGGACCCACCTGCCCTTTAACAAATCAAGGCAATGTCATCGTTGACAGAGCCAAACATATCGACAGAGCCAGACCTGCCGCTAGTTGCTGCACAACAGGTGGAGAGAGTGACAGCTGCGCCAACCACTGGGTCATCTATTGTTCCGAAGTAAAAACAGCGACAGAAAGAGCCTAAAAAAGTGGCTGCTGGGAGGGCAGGAGCTGCTGCCCGGAATGCAAAACAACAAAAAGCCTTGGTCAAATTGCAAAAAGAGAAGGCCAATCTCCAGAGAATGATCGGGTTGGAGACCCACGCAAACAACGCAGTAGTAAACCAAGCGGTTGGTGTTCCAGTTGTTCCTTCGGAACGGGAACAACAGAGACAACAGGACAGCAGCAGGGAGTCTCGAATGCAATGCATCACAAATGCAGTTCATCAGATGACTGGTCCCCTCGGATTGATGGGGGTGGTTGGGTTGGCTAGCTTAACATTATGGTTTTTGTAGTCATTCCAAAGGAACAGGAACAACAATAAGTCAGCGATCAATCTAATGACACCACCTAATGCTGCTGTTGTTGATCCAGTCAACCGCGCCGCACGCAGCGTGCCACCTCCGACAACCATTTAAAAGTATTTTCAGACCCAGGAGTAAGACAATCAAACTCCCAAAAGAGCTTCATCATCACACCTTTTGTTTTGTCTGCCCCACCCAGCACATACCCGACATTGCTTTCGTGAACATAAGGATATAAGAAGCCAACACACGGCAACTGTTCTGGAGTTTCCAGAGCCTGTGGCTGCGGCCCACTTGGATGTGAGGTTGGATGACCCTGAAGTCAAGTTCCCACCCACTGCGAACAGGGTGCCTATACAGAGACCACTGACTGGAGTCATTCTGGATAAGTTCAAAAGCTCCACGGGACTGAGCCTTCCAGGTTCAAACCATGCAGCTCGGTAAATGTAGCTTGTTGCGGTTCTGAAGGCAGATCTTTTCTCTTGTATAGCCCCTCGGAGAGCTGAAATACATACAATTTGTCCGTCATTCCTGGTTCTCCAAAGCCCTGCGTGTCCCAGAGATCAGCCAGCTGAAGGGTCATGCAAGGCAATGCATGTGCTCCAGGTCCCCCGCTATTCACCATGTCTTTACACTTGTTGCAGATGTAATGTTACTGACAGGTGCAGCAATTCAATAGGGTCACCCCCACTATCTAAAACATGGACATTGCCTTTAGTGCCTGGGACAAGGCTTTTGTATTGCAAATGAGAGAAAGCTACTGTTCTGTCACATTTACCATTAGCTACAGGTACTGTTCTGATAAGTGTGCTGGGTAGTCCACGATGCGAATATAATTGTTGCCTAGCCCCGAGCTAATGTTGTGCCAAAGAGGGTAGTAGGTTACTTCAGCAAGGGCACACTCAAATTGCTCTCCAACAGGGAGCATCCTTGGTAGGTCCACAGTTTGAATGTCAGTTAGTGTCAGGTACATTTATAGTTTTATAATCACTACAAGATGAGACTCCTCCAATATGGGAATTCCTGAAGAGCTTTGGTCTGTAATGCATGGAGTTGCCACATCAGCAAGGCGTGAAAAGGTTCCTGGGCCTCTAACAGACTTGGGAAAGATCACCAACTGCTCTTTGAAAGGCTGTCATGCATTGTCAACTGGCCAGGAACAGGCCTTATGCTGTTGTTGTTGGGAGCCCTGGAACCGAGATGTTTCCGTTGACAGTGCATGCTGTCCAGCACCTGTATGAGCTGCTGGAGTACATTAATTTTGTTCCCTTGCCTCTGGAACAGTCGCAGGTGAGACTGATCAAGACGGCTCTGTGTGCCTGTTAGAGGTCCAAAGGATGCTGGAATACCCAAGAATGGCCAGCAAGCTTGCAACAAAGTTGGCTTCAATCTACTACAGCCCCAAGGGGTTCTGGAAGGGACGCACGGCCATCAAAAACCTTGCATCCACGGCCAAGGTCTCTGAAGATTTGACTCGGGCATGGCTTAAGTAGCAGGCCATCTGGCAGATATACCTTCCAGATGTGAGAAGCACAAAAACCACGACCCAAGTTTGATGTGTGGACGCCAAATGAGGTCCACCAGGCCGACCTGCTCTTTCTGCCACATGACCGGGTGGCCCGCAAAACCTATAAGTATGCGCTCACAGTCGTTGATGTTTTCTCCCACTATAAAGAGGCAGAGCCCCTGGCCACAAAAGAGGCCAAAGAGGTCACATCCCGCCCTAGAAAAGATATACAAGTGAGGACCACTGCGGTGACCCAAGCTCCTTCGGGTCGATCCTGGGCGTGAGTTCATGGGCGCGGTGAATCAGCTGCTGGCAAAACGTGTGACAGAAGTCCGGCGAGGCCGTGTGGACATCCACCAGGACCAGGGAATTGTGGAGCGGTTCAACCATACCCTGGCAGAGCGGCTTTTTGGGCATCAGTATGCTCAGGAAATGAAGCGGGCTGCCCGACTGCCCGCCATGGTATTGGCCCTGAATGACGAGATGACTCGCCTTACCGGAAAAAAGCCCTCTGACGCCATCAAGGTTAAAGCTGTGACACAAAAGCCCACCCTGTTGGACTCAAGGAGCAGAAGCGCCCCTCCAATGTGGGTGTTCGCTATCAGCAGGCGAACTGGAGGGGGGGGGGGGCATAGGACAACCGACCCTTTGTGGTCTCTCCAGGTTTACCGACTTGGACGCTCAGTCACCAAGTCCTGCGAACCTGTCCTCTACTATTTGTTGGATGGACCAGCCCATGGCTTCACCCGGGAAGAGGGTTTGTGGTGCCTTCCGACACCCAGCTGCCTCCTGATGGAGTAGTCCAAAGGATTAGACACTAGATGTATTGTGCCTCTGGCACTGCTGCAACCCCTCTTTTTTCGGTTACACTCTAAACAGGTCAATCGCACATTCCCCCGGCAGTGCCCCCTGTTGTTGTCCAGCCAGTAGACACTGAACTGCTGTGTATCTTTGGGATGGTATGCCCACAGCATCTCAATGTTGCATGTCGCACAGTGGTTCTGTTGGTCCTCCTGGAGCTGAAGGATGTAGTAGTGTTGTGTGGTTAACTGGTTTTGTGAGTCGGTTTCGGTTCGGCTTTAAAACCGAAACCAAAACGGTGTAATTGTTAAATCAGTACAGTTTTGGTTTTCTCTACAAAATGTCGGAAACTGGCATTTACAATGTTTAGTTTGCATTGTCAACGACATAAAACTAAATCTGTACTGTTAACTGATAACTCTGTCATCAGTGTTCATGTATTCAGACTCCAAAGAAACAAACACTGTCTAATAGGAGTCACTGCCACATTAGAAGAATGATCACACGTTTCGAGACATTTTCGTATGATGTTTGAGAACTCTTGTCCAATAACACAGCATGGTTACAAAAGTGGGTTGGTTTGTTCTGTCAGAAATTCTCAGAATGACAATCCTGACAAGCCAACAAATGTCAAAATGAGCAACTTGGGGACTTCGCAAGCGGCTTCGTATCTGCACATGTTTTGGTGTTTTAATTACCTAACAACAAAACCGTGAATAAAATCAAGGAAAAATAGTCTTTGTTTTTTCAAATGGCAGATTACTGTGAAAAACAAAACATACTTGTCATGTGGGTTTCCCGGACACGTGCTTAGAATTTAACGTTCAACATTGTCACCTCCCTTGATGTGTTTATACAATGTATGCATGCAAGCACATACCACGATGGAATGTCCCCACGCTTATTTAGTATTTACCTACAGAGTGTAGACAATGCGAACCTGCGAGGCCTAAAATTCCCTGCACATAATTAAATTGAACAGTTTGCTTGATAAAATACAGAACTGATTTAGTTTCGCAAGCAACAGATGGAAATTGAAAGCGGAATGCCAACTTCGAAAGGCAAATGGAAAAAGGTACAATTCAAAATATTACAGATAAAAACTTGTCAGTGTAAATTATGGCTGTTCTAAAAATCAAACGAGCATGGCACCTTCTGGCGGTGGCCGGGTGCGGAATTTAAGAGGAGTGTGTGGGAGTCTGGGTTACCTATGGAAAGGATGTGGTGTCGACTGTCGAGCCCAATCAGCCCACCCACCTCAAATATTGCCTCCCCGTTCCAAAGTATCAGTTACAGTTTCAAATCCGGTTGCGTAACTGTTGGGGGGGGGGGGGGGGGGGCACCTGTACTGAGAGCAACCTATACTCTATATCAATGTACCGATGTGCAACTGGTCTTAAAAGTGATCCGTCTCAGATGTTATAGTTCAGAGTACATTTTTTTCAAAAATATCTCGGGGTGGGGTGGGGGGGGGGGGGGGGGGTGGTAGGCCAGTACTAGGCTACTAGGTCCACCTGGATTTTGAGACCAGAAAAGCCAGTGATAGCAAGGAGTAGTCCAATAATACCAGAGTCTTAAGGTCGGCAGTAGATTGGGGGAAGGTTGTGAGGGAGAATTCCTTGGAGAGATGCAATGCAGCTTACCCCGCCCCACAATTTACTTGTTCCCTCGACTTTTGTTTCCAGCCAATTTCCTGGCACTGCTCCTGCCTTGAGTCTTCGGTGGGGTGGAGGTATTGGACGTGTCTATCTACGTGGGAGATTTGTGTTGCTGTGTGTGTGTGTGGGGGGGGGGGGGGGGGCGAATAAATTGATCCTTGCCATTGCCAGATGAATTATCATTTAAAATATGACAGAATATGTATTTTTATACGTAAAACGACCTAAAAGCCAAGTTTTTTGGACAAAACTAAACCGAACCGAAACCGAGGTCAGAAAAAACCGCACAACACTAGGATGTAGCCGACGTTGAGATTGAACCCCGGGAGTCCTTTGACCTGGTCCTGGTGCTTGTGGGCGACACGCTTCCTCGTGATGTTTTTGTGGAGCTGCTGCTCTGTGGGCTGCCTGATCCCAGTAACATCATCTGGTGGACAGGTCACCCATTCGAGCTGCTGCATATACTCCACGCGGGAAATGGCAAGGCAGGCGAGGTTGGACCATTGTAGGAAGTCGTCTATGATCCAAACCTTCTGTGGGTCGTGGATACTGAGGCCTTGGGATGAGTGGACTGTGATAGCCTGTTCAGCAGTCTCCAGTGGGACTTCCACGGTGTCGTTAAGAACGAGGTTTTTCTTTCAGGTCTGTGCTAGGAATGGCGACGAGGATGTTTTGATTTTGGCTGTCTTTGACGTGGTAAAGTAGTGGGGCTGGGGTGTCTGGAAAGTACTCCTTGTGTCTTTGGAGCAACAGCTCTTGTGCCCGGTCATGAACCTTCTGCTGGCTAGTAAGGATCAGGTCATCTGGCCTCCATTGCTCCATGAAGCGCTCACATCCGAGACAGCTGGGGAGAGCCTTCTGCATCTCATGACACTGGACCTTGTCAGCAGGAGGCAGATGTGCCTTTTCAGGCCTTGAGCGCATCATCTTTTGCCAGATGGTCTTCCTTGACCTCTTGTCATGGGGCATCTCACCTGCAATTGGTGGTGGCTGGCCTTGATCACCACAGCAGATAACCTGGACCCCACGCTGGTCCAGCCCGTCCAAGAACATTTCTAGGATAGGCCGGGGCGCAGTGCAGACCTCATCCCAGATGATGACATGGGGGATGAACTTCTGGCCAATGCTGTCGGGCATCCAGTTGTTCTGGCCGCTCCACCGGAAGAATCTGTTGTAGGTGTGGGCCTTGACTCCCCTACCACGCATCTCTTTGGTAAGGCAGTGAGTTGGGGTAAAGACAAGTGGGTCTCGCACTCTGAAGAGCTCAATCGCTCTCATTGTCTTGCCGCAACCATCTCCACCATTGAGGTAGCTTAGCCGATGGTGGGTCAGTGGGTTGTTGTATTTTGGAACAGTTGAGTTGGCTAGCTGTTTGGCTTGTTGTATATACTCTGGCTTGGGGAGGTAAGCGGCGTGTTCCTGAGGCATGTACAACTGTTCACCTTTGTCGCGTCATTGGGCTGAGCTTGTAGGTGGGAGATACTCTTCTACAGTCAGGCAAGGCATACACAATTGCTCACCACAATCAGAATCTAGGGGTGACATATGCCTCGACACCATCGAGCTGGTGCAGTGTGGTCTTTTTCACATATATGTTGTCTGTTGCCACTCGAACCGCCTCTTTTTCATCGAAACGCTGCAACATACTGAGGAGGTTAATATGGGCATAGGCTAGCATAGAGGCCCTTAAGTGGGTATACTGGGGCTGTGAACCATCATAATACGTGAAGATGTGGCCCAGAGGGCACTATTGGGGTGCACCAACCAGGGTGCCTCTTTGGCGAGTGTCTCTCACAAGATAATCTAGTTCACCCTGATCCGTGACAAGGTGGTGAGTCAATCATTTACCATTGGCTTTTGCGCCCTGAGTGAACTTCCTGATGATGCTGCAGCCCTTGTTTTGGTCCTCTGGAAGCCAGACCTCAGCTTGCTTCTCAAACGCAATGATGGTTTCGTGGACCCTTCAACAGGTGAGCAGACCCGACACAATGAGGAAGGCAAGCAGAGGTGTGGGGGCCCAGCCCTGCTCGGCAAAATGCTTCCCAAACCAGGCCAGGATGACGGGGTGAAACCCTTGTTTGAACTCCCACTCCCGGACCTCAGCGGAGCCCGTGCCAATGTCTTTAGGGAGGCTCCTGTTGATGGCCCCTCTGGTCATCTGGTGGGTGGGGTATCCGAATCTCTCCCGTGGAAGCTGGCCGGGTAGAATGCCTTCATGTCGATGGAGACAACCTCTCTCGTGTCGTAGGTCATGGAGTTCCAGAGGCCGCTGTGGCCGTGCTCCACACAGGCCTTTTGGATGTCTTTCAGGAAAGAGGCTAGGGTTGGCTTCCAACCATTCCTTTCCTTTGCGACGATGCTGGCTGCATGATTCATTCCGAAGGCCCTTTCAGCAAGAGACTCATCTCCTGGATGGGTGCAGACTGCTTGGAGGGTTTGATGGATCTCCTGTGTCCTGTAGATCCGGCCATCTTGGAGGACAAACTGGTCGATGCTGAGTTGTCTATTCTGGCCACCTCCGAGTAGCGACAGCGATTGGCTCATTTTGGGTGGCCTGTCTGATGGCTTCCCAGACGTCACCCTCGTATATCTGGACCTGCCTGGTCAGGGGGAAGTGCAGGTCTTTGGACCAGGCGTGGCCATTGTGAATGATGAGCTCTACTTTCCTTCTCAGACCGTTTCCTCCAAACTGATATTTGCCACTGTTGTAGATATCCTCACCAGCTATGTCTTTCACGATGATGGCCCACTTGAGGATCTTCTCGAGCTTGGCCACATTGTCGACTGTTGCGTCAGCGCCGTGGACTCTCTTCTCCCACTCCTCGATTTTCTGTCGACTGGTGGGGTAAGGCCCTGTACTCTAAGAGCGCTATCAAAGTGCTCAACCACTCAACCACTCTCTGGGTGATGCAATTCAGATCCCCTACTTTCATTGGTACTAGGTTTGCAGGGTCTGGCTCTCTGAGAGGATAGAGCCCACAGACCACAGCCGTAACAGGGTAGGCATTTTTTGTAGTATGGGCTGTAAATCCCTGTCAGGGCACCTGGTTTAGTGTTTTGTGTGACTTTGACAGCGCCCTGGCCTTTCTTCCTTTCTGCCTTCACAGGGTCAAACTTCTCTTCGACTACCCAGTCTCCTTCGTCATGCTCACGCAGGAACTTGATCTGCATGACATATTCGCCATCCGAGAGCAGAGTTCCTGCATCTGACCTGACATGAAATTCCAGGCTTTTCCAGGCCATATACACCCCAAATTCAAGGAGTTTCAAGGCTAATAGAAAGTTAAATTCAAGGTTTTTTCCAGGCTTATCGTAGTTGAACCACTCGAACCGTCTCGGATGTATTTCACTCATCTCAACTCGGCGTGCAATGCTTCATTTTTCAAGGCTTTTCCAGGCCCAGGGAGCCAAATCAAGGCTTTTCAAGGCCTTGAATTTCATTTTTGAAATTCCAGGGTTTTCCAGGCTTTTCAAGGCCCGCGGGAACTCTGGAGAGTTTTCTGAGGAGAATGTGCAGCTCTCTTGTCTGTCATCCTAGCATCTATGACTATGCGGCCTGCCCAGGCTTCTAAATCATCCATAATTTTTATATCCCTGAGATCAAACAGTTCATTTCCCTCATTCCTCCAGGTGGAGAAGACCGCAGCTGCACCATCAACTTCAAATTCGCCTTTGGAGTCGTTTATCATTTCAACCCATTGTTCATTTGTTCCAAACTGCACTGGTGGAGGTTAGTTGCCATGTTGTGAGTGAACAGTGTATAACCAATATCACACTTGTCTTTAAATGGGAATTTGGACTTCCGGATGTCACGGATGTCTCTAAAAAGTAGTTTAACGATTCCAGAGGCCTGGGTCGGCGAGGGTCGTAGACAGTTACTGCAAAAGAACCTCTGGGCCGGCGAGGGTATGGGCCGTCCCTTATGGCTCTCCTGCTGCTGTTTGGAATGGATTTACTTTTGCCCATTCTTTATCTACACTGGGGCTCGTTTGGTGTTTGAGTAGAAAGTGAATCTACGCTGGTGCCCCCGAAGTGGTATGGTAGCCCCCTGGTTCAGCGAGGGTGGTGGACCATCACCCAGGGTCCCAAAAGTGGTGCAATCGCATCCTGCTGCTTTGAGTGCAACAGTAATGGGAAGCACCTTATTTAGCAACTTATTTAGCAACTTTGTATAGACTGATTAACTGTCTCTTCAAAATCAAAAAGAGTCTGTTTTTCAAAAATTGTTTTGTTGTAATTTCATTCCTTTTTTGCATAAAGTTGCCAATTGCCGTGATTATAATCAGGCTTTCAGTGGATGAATTTTGTTCTGTTGACATATTAAAAATTTTATAGGATTCATCTCAAACAATAAAATGCTGTTGCAGTTTGGCAGCAGTGAAGAGAAACTGAAGCACTCACTATTAAAGTTGGATGATGTTCTATTTATGGATGTTATTCATTGGTATAGACTCTGGGTTTCCACTAGGGTGACCCTGGGACCCTTGAACGACCCCTTTCCCCTCACCACAAATTCCCCCCGAAGACATGGCAGTAAATCTAAAAGCAGAATTGTACAGCTGAATTTTAGAATATATGTAAGTAATCGCATACTTATGAGTTATCACTAATCCTTTGTTGATCACGATCATTGGAAACATCACCCTGATATTTATGTGCAATTGAACGCAATTACCGGCCATAGATAAGACACGCGTGTAACACGTGCGTCGGCGAACATCAAAGTAGTGTCGTGTGGCTGACGTAACAGTGCACTGACTCGTCTGTGCTTACTGTCGTTTTGCCATTCATGCCAATTTCACTCTCGCAGTCATAACGTGTGTTTCATTACTAAAATGCCATTTATTTAGCCACCAATCACCACAATTTGTCATTTGGACAATAAAAAAACACCCCTGTTGTTCTGCACTCGTTGAGCAACAAAAACGATTTTTTATTGTCCAAAACCTATTCGACACACTGCCATCAACCAATAGAATTAATAACTGACTGAATGTCCAAAATGGTACGAACCGCGCATGTGAAAAACGTTCACGAAATGTTGACTGAAAACTTCCCTAATTCCCGCAAACAGCTGACACTCCAGTCGTGGTGTCGCTCAAAAGGAGTCACAGCGTGTTTGCATTTAAAAAGACATTATTTCCACTGACCAATGCTTTCCTGGTCGAAAAACATGATCATATGCTGCCGGCTTTCTATGGTGACCTTCCAGTAATTTGAGAAAGTATCTGCTGGCCTGAAAAAAATCATTGGATGTCAATTGTTACAGGTAAAAAATACAAATGTCACGACCATCTCTTTAGGCTATTTTATGGTCAGATATCGCCAGAAGCCACCTCAGGGAACACAGAAATCAAATATTTTTGGGGGGGAGAACCCCCCCTCTAGGATGCACGTGCTGCAGATGCCTTCGGCGTCTGGTGGAAGATTCCCCCTCCCCCACGACCGGCCCCATCATTTTTCATCTAACGGAAACCCTGATAGACTCCCTGGAATAAAATAAATCACTTCCTCCAATGGTTGGCAAATTAACAGTCCCCTCAAGAGCTTTGAAAGTAGGCCCTGATTCCAGTTTACTGAGTTATTACTTTTCAAAATGATCCTGTTTTGCCGAGGGTGGTGGGCTATCCCCTGGGGTCCCAAAAGTGGTGCATTCCCCCCCCCCCACCCCACGGTGCTCTCAAAGAAACAAAAAAAAGACTGAAGCTTACCTGATACTCTTCCTCTTTTTTGGCCGTCTCTCGTTTGCTCGAAATTCCCAAGAATAATTCTTCACAGAAGATTGGGACTATTCCTTTGTTAGCACCATACCCTACCATTGAATAAGATTTACCACTTCCTGTCTGTCCATAAGCAAACAATGAACAGTTGTAGCCTTTCCAAGAATTGTTTAGAACACCTTGACCCAAATCATCAAAAACTTTTTTCTGAAAAATATACATATATAAAAATGCCGCTCAGGATCACCGATCCAATGTCGAGTTGTGACAACAGTTCCTCGCACCAAGGCCAACACACCTATGAAGTTTCATGACTCTAGGTTGAACCACTATCAAGTTCTCATCCGGAAACCAATTGTTGCGATATACTATGTTCAAGGTCACTGTGACCTTGACCTTTGACCTGGTGAGTCCAACATCAATAGGGTTCTTCCTCGCACCAAGGCCAACACGCCTGTAAAGTTTCATGACTCTAGGTTGAACCACTATCAAGTTATCATCCGGAAACCAATTGTAGCGATATACTATGTTCAAGGTCACTGTGACCTTGACCTTTGACCTGGTGAGTCCAAGATCAATAGGGTTCTTCCCCGCACCAAGGCCAACACACCTATGAAGTTTCATGACTCTAGGTTGAACCACTATCAAGTTATCATCCGGAAACCAATTGTTGCGATATACTATGTTAAAGGTCACTGTGACCTTGACCTTTGATCTGGTGAGTCCAAGATCAATAGAGTTCTTCCTCGCACCAAGGCCAACCCACCTATGAAGTTTCATGAATGTAGGTTGAACTACTATCAAGTTATCATCCGGAAAGGAATTGTTGCGATTTACTATGTTCAAGGCCAATCTACATATGAAGTTTCATGAATGTGAGTTGAACCATTATCAAGTTATCATCCGGAAACCAATTGTTTAAGATTTACTACGTTCAAGGTCACTGTGACTTGACCTTTGACGTAGCATGTCCAAAATCAATAGGGTTCTACCTCCCACCAAGACCAACCTACGTATGAAGTTTAAAGAATGTGAGTTGAACCACTATCAAGTTATCATCTGGAAACCAATTGTTTACGCCCGCCCGCCCGCCCGCCCGCCCGCCCGCCCGCCCGCCATTCACCAAACTATAAGTCACAACTCGACTAAAAATGTACATATAAACATATAGATATATCCATAAATTAACTTACAATTTTAAATTTCAGTGAAAGCACTTATCTCTGTACAAGTGGATTTCTGGAATGCTCTTTGGCCACATATAGAAAAGTGACCAAGTGAATCCACCTTTGAGGGGAGGGGGGGGGGGGGGAATGTTGCTATAAATAAACAATGCTCAACAAAAAATTGTTCTCGAAGGTATTCAATTTGTCGAGGCCTGATGATCGTCAATTGCTTTTCGAAGAACATACTTTGATGTCTGTAAAAAATGAATATGTTGATGTTGCCCACATTTTCCGAGACAGTAAAAATTTAATATTTATAACATATTTTTTAGTTAATATTGACAACAAAACCTACAAGCCAAGTTTGAAAACTCTAGCCAAGGACTGTTACTAAGGTGGAAATGGGCAGACAGAGCAGAAATTCAATGAAAGTGTCAATGACACTGTAGCAAAATAACTTGAATGTGTGTTGTGTTTGATGAAAAGGATAATGTTCAATGTTTATGAAAGGATTATTAAATACGACAAGAATTGTGATCATTGAGAATATGTTAATTCCGGTTCCCTGTATGATATGTTTTCAATAAAAATAATTTGAGGCGTAGCCTGTACTAAAGACTTGAGGGGTGGGTTAATGTGGCCCTCACAGTTAATGTATGTCAACCAATGTTTCCAAGTTACAGTGAAATTATTCCAAAACGAGTCATCCTATCAAGATACAATGAAAGCTCTTCATAAATACGGCCTGAAGACTGTGCTAAAGGTTTTCGGGCTTTGGACCGGTGTAGCCATCACGGCTAACCGATCGAAACCAAAAGGGGACGTTCTCATCTAGACATTATATGGAGTCAACCTACCAAGTTACAATGAAATCCCTCCATAAATACGACCTATAGTCTGTGCTAAAGGTTTTCGGGTTTTGGGCTTGGGCAGCCATCACGGTTGAACGATCCATGACCAAAAGGGGACGTTCTCATCTAGACACTGATCTAGACATTATACTGAGTCATCCTACCAAGTTACAATGAAATCCCTTCATAAATACGACCTGTAGTCTGTACTAAAGGTTTTTTGGGTTTTGGGCTTGGGCAGCTGTCATGGTCGACAGATCGCGACCAAATGGGGAAGTTCTTATCTAGACATCATACAGAGTCATTATACCAAGTTACCATGAAATCCCTCCATATTAAATATGACCTGTAGACTGAAGTGTTTAGGTTTTGGGCTTGGGCAGCCATAACAGTTGACTGATCATCACCAAAAGGGGCCGTTCTCATCCAGATATTATACAGAGTCATCCTACCAAGTTACCTTGAAATCCCTTTATAAATACGACCTGTAGACTGTGCTAAAGGTTTTTGGCTCGGACAGCCATCACGGTTGACTGATCGCGACCAAAAGTGGACATTCTCATCTCGACATGACCTCAAACCTGCATATGAAATTATGACGACCGGACAAGAACTACGGGGTGTAGCCTGTGCTAAAGGAAAATGTGAACAGACTCACAGACTAACAGACTCACAGACTAACAGACTTCGCACATGTGATGGCAATAGCTTATCTTGACTTTGTCAAGTTAAGCTAAAAACCAATGTGTGTGCCCATGTGTTTATTCTACAAACCAAATTTGAAAACTCTAGGTCAAATCATAATAAAGTTATTGCATGGAAACCAACAAACGGCCCAATTTTGTACATACAAAGGGCAATAACTCAAGCCAAAAAGGGCATGCAGAGCTAAAATTCAATTCCGACCTTTATTCATATATTTTAATGCTACAAAACAAATTTAAAACTCGAGGAAAAATCATACTCAAGTTATTGCATGGAAACCAAAATGTTCACAGATGGATGGATCATTGGAGCGATAGAGGGACAGGCCAATAACATAAAATGTTCTGTTTTCAATGGGTGCATAAAACAAGTGCTGACATTGGAAAGTTGATACTGTGTCAGTGATTTTTGTGGTAGGTAAAAACCATGATAACATCTGATGAATTCAAAGCTGTTATGCTGACTTCACTCACAGCGTATCTGTTTTTACATCATCAGTTGGGAGGAGTTGTCACGATTATTGGCTTGATACCATCTCAGGAGGAGGATGGATGCATCGATAGATCGACAGAGGGAGAGACAGATCAATAACATAAAATGTTCTGTTTTCAATGGGTGCATAAAACAAGTGCTGAGATTTATTTATTTATTAATTGGTGTTTAAGGTCACATATTTTTGCACAATGGCTAATCATGACCACAACATGAGAATCAACTCAAGACCAGGGGTGATCATTAATAAGCCATGTTGCCCATTTTAGAGAGGGTTTGCACCTCCCAAGCATTGGTGACTGGGTCCTATTTTACCAGTAAAACAGAGCCTGTTTACCGCAGTGAACAGGCGCTGCTTCACTTCCCGGGGTTCTCGCAGGGAAGTGCTGAGATTGGAAAGTTGATACTGTGTCACTAGTTTTTGTGCTAGATAAACACCATGATAACATATGATGAATTGAAAGCTGTTATGTTGACTTCAATCACAGCGTATCTGTTTTAACATCATCAGTTGGAAGGAGTTGTCATGTTGATTGGCTTGATGCCATCTTAGGAGGAGGATAGATGGATCGATGGATCGACAGAGGGACAGACCAATAACATAAAATGTTCTGTTTTCAGTGGGTACATAAAACAAGTGCTGGGATTGGAAAGTTGATACTGTGTTACTAGTTTTTGTGCTAGGTAAACACCATAACATCTGATTGATTGATTGATTGATTGATTGATTGATTGATTTGATTGATTGATTTGATTTGGTTGATTGATTTGATTGATTTGATTGATTTGATTGATTGATTTGATTGATTTGATTGATTGATTTTATTCAGTAGTGCAACATGTATACAATCAAAACCAAAAATATACATAGAGGTAACATTATTCACAACTACATGCTTGCACCACAGGGAGAAAGCGTAGCCACTAGTGGCTGTCTTCTCGCCATTCCCATTTAAAAAAAAATGAACAAGAAAAAGGTGAGAAAAAAAAACAAAGAAAAGAAAACAAGAGGCCCCAGGGGGCCTGAGGGCGCTCACCTGACATGGTAGCCTAAATATCAACCCAGGGAATTGATTTCAACAAGTTGCATCTGCCCCTCCTAAGAATGAAAGTGTCAATGACACTGTAGCTCAACTTGTGCGTTGTATTTGATGAAAAGGATAATGTTCAATGTTTATGAAAGGATTATGAAATAAGACAAGAATTGTGATAATTGGGAGTATGTTCATTTCTGGCCCCTGTATGCTATGTTTTTGATAAAAATATTAGGAGGTGTACACTGTACTAAAGAGCTGAGGGGTGGGTTAATATGACCTCACAGTTAATGTATGTGGCCCTCACAGTTAACGTATATTAACGAAAGTTACCAAGTTACAGTGAAATTATTCCAAAACGAGTCATCCTATCAAGTTACATCGAAATCCCTTCATAAATATGGCCTGCAGACTGTGCTAAAGGTTTTCAGGCTACGGGCCCCTGTAGCCATCACAGTTGCCCAATCGTGTCCAAAAGGGGACGTTCTCATCTAGAAATTATATGAAGTCAACCTAGCAAGTTACAATGAAATCCTTTCATAAATATGACCTGTAGACTGTGCTAAAGGTATTCGGGCTTCAGGCTCGGGCAGCCATAATGTTTGAATGATCGCAACCAAAAGGGGACATTCTCATCTGGGCATCATCTGGAGTGATCCTACGAAGTTACAATGAAATCCCTTCATAAATATGACCTGTAGGCGGAGCTCAAGATTTCCAGGCTTCGGGCACCTGTAGCCATCACAGTTGGCCAATTACGACCAAAAGGGGATGTTATCATCTAGGCATTCCATGGAGTCAACCTAATAGGTTACAATGAAATCCTTCCATAAATATGACCTATAGACTATGCTAAAGGTCTTTGGGCTCGGGCAGCCATAAAGGCTGAATGATCACGACCAAAAGGGGATGTTCTCATCTAGACTTTATCTGGAGTCATCCAACCAGGCTACAATGAAATCCCTTCATAATTATGACCTGTAGAATGTTCTAAAGGTTTTCGGGCTTCGGGCCCCTGTACCCGTCACAGTTGCCCAATCGCGTCCAAAAGAGGATGTTCAAATCTAGACATTATATGAAGTCAACCTACCAAGTTACAATGAAATCCCTTCATAATTATGACCTGTAGACTGTGCTAAAGGTTTTCAGGCTTCGGGCTCGGGCAGCCCTCCTGGTTGAATGATCACAACCAAAGGGGACAATCTCATCTGGGCATCATCTGGAGTGATCCTACGAAGTTACAATGAAATCCCTTCATAAATATGACCTGTAGACTGTGCTCAAGGTTTTCGGGCTTCGGGCACCTGTAGCCATCACAGTTGACCAATCACGACCAAAAGGGGATGTCATCATCTAGGCATTATATGGAGTCAACTTAACAGGTTACAATGAAATCCTTCCATAAATATGACCTTTTGCCTATGCTAAAGGTTTTTGGGCTCAGGCACCAGTCAAGGCTGAATGATCGCGATCAAAATGGGACGTTCTCATCTAGACATTATTTGGAGTCATCCTACCAAGTTACAATGAAATCCCTTCATAAATATGACCTGTAGACTGTGTTAAAGGTTTCGGGCTTCGAGCCCCTGTTGCCATCACAGTTGCCCAATCACGTCCAAAAGGGGACCTTCTCATCCAGACAATATATGAAGGCATCCCACCAAGTTACAATGAAATTCCTCAATAAATATGACCTGAAGACTGTACTAAAGGTTTTCAGGTTTTGGGCTCGGACAGTCGTTACGGTTGGCAGATCATGCCCAAATGGGGAAATTCTCATCTAGACATCATAAGGAGTCATCCTACCAAGTTACAATAAAATCCCTCCACATTAAACATGACCTGCAGACTGTGCTAAAAGTTTTTGGGTTTCGGGCTTGGGCAGCCATCACGGTTGATGGATCATGCCCAAAAGGGGACGTTCTCATCTAGGCATTATACAGAGGCATCCTTCCAAGTTACAATGAAATCCCTTCATAAATACGACCTATAGACTGTGCTAATGTTTTTCAGGTTTTGGGCTCGGGCAGCCATACCGGTTGCCCGATCGCAACCAAAAGGGGACGTTCTTATCTAGACATGACCCCAAACCGGCATATGAAATTTTGTGACAATCAGACAAGAACTGCGGGGTGTAGCCCGTGCTAAAGGAAAATGTGAACAGACTCACAGACTAACAGACTTCCGCACGCGTGATAGCAATAGCTTATCTTGACTATGTCAATTTAAGCTAAAAACTTATACCAAATATCCAAAGATTCTGACCAGTGCATCTAAAAATGAAAGTGTCAATGACACTGTAGCTTAACTTGTGTGTTGTGTTTGATGAAAAGGATAATGTTCAATGTTTATGAAAGGATTATGAAATAAGACAAGTTTGTTTGTTTGTTGGTGGTTAACGTCACATATTTATGCATCATGGCTAATCGTGACGCAACATGGAGATGAAGTCAAGTTTAGTCAATCGTTGATCTACAGGTTGCCCATTTTAGAGGACTTTCACCCCAAGCATTGGTGACTGGGTCCTATTTTACTAGTAAAGCAGAACTGGTTTACCACAGTAAACTAGTGCTGCTTACTTCCCGGGGTTCCCACGGGGAAAAATAAGACAAGAATTGTGATAATTGGGAATATGTTGATTTCTGTTCCCTGTATGCTATGTTTATAATAAAAATAATATGAGGTGTACACTGTACTAAAGAGCTGAGGGGTGGGTTAATATGACCTCACAGTTAATGTATGTGGCCCTCACTGTTAATGTATATCAACAAAAGTTACCAACTTACAGTGAAATTATTCCAAAACGAGTCATCCTATCAAGTTACATTAAAATCCCTTCATAAATATGGACTGAAGACTGTGCTAAAGGTTTTCGGGTTTCGGGGCCCCTGTAGCCGTCAGTTTCCCAACTGCGTCCTAAGAGGACGTTCTCATCTAGACATTATATGAAGTCAACCTACCAAGTTACAATGAAATCCCTTCATAAATAT
The DNA here is from genome assembly GCA_031216915.1 of Pictodentalium vernedei. NCBI lineage: Eukaryota > Metazoa > Mollusca > Scaphopoda > Dentaliida > Dentaliidae > Pictodentalium > Pictodentalium vernedei. The sequence continues at coordinate 388,940,132 of CM062295.1, read as the reverse complement.
GACCTGTAGACCGTGCTAAAGGTTTCTGGGCTTTGGGCTCTGGCAGCCATCATGGTTGAATGATCGCAACCAAAAGGGGACATTCTCATCTGGGAATCATCTGGAGTGATCCTACGAAGTTACAATGAAATCCCTTCATAAATACGACCTGCTAATGGTTTTCGGATTTTGGGCTCGGGCAGCCATACCGGTTGCCCGATCGCGACCAAAAGGGGACGTTCTTATCTAGACATGACCCCAAACCTGCATACCAAATTTTGTGACAATCAGACAAGAACTGCGGGGTGTAGCCCGTGCTAAAGGAAAATGTGAACAGACTCACAGACTAACAGACTTCAGCACGTGTGTTGGAAATAGCTTATCTTGACTTTATCAAGTTAAGCTAAAAATAAAAATGATTCGAGTCAGCATTCACTAGTTATTGGACAGAAACCAAATTCAATATGTCTGTCATGGTGGCCATACTGAATTGGCTAGCTGAACCAAAATTGAAAGGAAGCATTTTCTAGTCATCCACAAGTTACTCCTAAAATTAAGATTTGATCAAATAAGCGGTTCTTTAGTTATTTGATTGAAACCAAAAGTTATTGGATGGACGCTGGAAGCCGGATGGATGGATGGACAGGCGGACATGGTGAAAACATAATGCTCCCAAGAGAATCTGTCGGGGGCATAATAAAAATGATGGCAGCTGCATTAACTAGTTGAAAGTTGGAAGTCCAAATTTGGGCTTTACTCTGATGTGTGTGTCCCACAATTAAGTTAAAGGCCTTATATTGTGTAGATGTGCTTCATATCATCTGAGTAGTTGAATTATTTTATCCGCAAGGTTTTGCCTTGTTGCAATTTACGGGAGAGTGCCGTAATAAATTCCTACAAGGCAAAGCAAAGATAAGTGAGCGAATTTTGCTGACCAAAAATAATTTAGCACTCCTACCAGTTAAAATACCATTATAAAAAAGTACCACAGTAAAATTTACTGGGTAAATCGTAATATTGTCCTAAAACATCTTGGTAAACTATGGTTTACCATGTTGTTTTGTGACAATGACACAGTTTATGATGGTGTACCACTATGGTACTTTTTCATTAGGGTATGGTAATTTTTATTTAAATTGTTGCTAATCTGTCACCTCTGTAAAAATACTCTTACTTCCAAGAAAAAATAAACTCACTTTGTTATCAAATGCGTTTGACACGAGGCAAAAGTCTAAAAATTGATATTTAACTGGTAGAATGCTAAAATATTTTTGGTCATCAAAATTTGTCCACATGTTTTGCCTTGTTGCAATTTATGGGCAAGTGCCCAATCCACAAAGACTAAATAATTTCACTTCAAAGATAAAATGAAGCACATCTACAGATTATGAAGCCTTTCACTTGTGGTACTTGCACTTAAGAAAAAAGCCCAAATATGGGATTACAGCACTCAACCAGTTAATAAGATTTTTGGATGAATTCTATGGATAACTGATCACAGATGTTATTAAACATTTTAAATTTTACAACTTCCACTGAGAAATTGTGCAAAAACACTTGAGTTGACATCATGTTGCTGCACTTCAAAATGTAAATCACCCTTCGAAAAATTCTAAAATATTTTCACAATATGTTTCCCAACGATAAAATATACATTGTTTTGTAAGAATAGTTGCAGGATAAATATCCTTCATCCCAAAATCTTATGGATGCAACTGCTTAAAAGGGTGGAAGGTTATCTTTTTGTAATTCACTAGTTGATATTCAAAAGTATAGCATCAAGTGAAACATTTCATTTTACATTATCTTTCCATTTTGACATGGGTGTGGGAGGAGATAACCTGTCCAGTACATCCTCCACAGCCCCCTCCCCTTCCCACCATTTGATGGCCAATAATTTGCTGTGTCTGTTGGATCTAAGAATGTCAGTTTCCAATTCACTGGTTGATCGTAAACATTATTACATCTAATGGAACCTATTTAGGTTTTCTTTTGTATGCTACTTATATACTTAAACAAAGATGGTGGGCTGGGACACTTCTCCCTCTCCCGCTACCTTGTCAAAGTAGAAAAAAAATGTTGCAAATGTTCTGAGATTGTCTATGTATAGCAAGCTTACCAGTTGAGACTAAATAGTAAAGCATCTGATGAAATCTTTTACATTCTTTTGACCTTTTCTGTTCATAGTTTGTTATGGATGAGGGGGAAGACAACCAAGGGTGCTTATCTTCTCCCATAATCCTGTCAATGACACAACTGTCAGACTCCCCAATATACTAAGTCCACACAAGCAGGGTTATACTAAGTCCACACAAGCAGGGTTAGTACTGGTTGAAGACAAGTGCACCATCAATGTGTGGTACCCCTTAGTACACAGTGCAACCTTGCCCCCACATGGGCATTGTGGACCTTTTGGTTTAGAGTCTAATGCCATAATCACTAAGCCACATGCTCCCTGCTAATGCACTTAAAGAAGCATTAGTAATTGCCTTCAGTCATCTGCTGATATATTCATATATAAATTACCTGATCGGCAAACTTTGATGATGCTGGCTCTAGATACCCATCACTTCTTTCTTTATATCCATCATGTGACCAATATGAGTGATCAAATGCAAATTTCTTTGATGCAGCATTTGGATCATTTGGATCCTTTATCTCTGTAGTATTGCCCTGCATTTGCACAACACATGTTGCATTTCTAGAAATTTCCCTGCCATTGTATGAATTGTTAAGGAAATGTATGTTTCATGGAAAATTGTTGACTATATATATGTATCACAAATGGATGAAGTCTGCTTTCAAACACAAATATTATCAGGTAGTTCATTTTCTGTAAATGTGAATATCGGAAAGTTTAAGATAACTTGAATCTCTCCTGGAACATCGTCCATAAATGGTTAACAAGAGGCCCCAAAGGTTCTTAATCGCTCACCTGACAAAGTGGTTCAAAGAACTATTATGCATTCAGTTAGTCATGGTTCATCAACACTACAGAGGAGCACCGGCTCATCTTCCCACCTACTAATTTCATGAAGTCATGTATCACAAATACACCTCTTTAGAAATGTTATATACCAAATATCAAAAGGTTCTAATTGATGGTTCTGGAGAAGTAGATTTTTTTAATTTTGTTAAACAATTTATGGGTGCTATCAGAGTAATGTCCCTTGACTGGTGCTCCATGTGGCAACTTTATTTGAACAAACTTGAATTGACATATGATAAGAAACATGAACATTAAATATGGTTTGATTCAGCCCAGTGGTTTATGAGGAGAAGTCGATAAAGTAAAGTTCATGCTGGACAGACGAACAGACGACGGTCAGAAAGTGATCACTTAAGCTAGCCCTGACTTTCAGTCAGGTGAGCTAATAAATAAGCAGAGATGATGCCTCTTTACTGATATTTTATGTTACCTCTATCCTGAGTATTTAATGCAGGCATCAAATACTTGAGTACAGTGGGGCCCACTTAATTATATATCTTTTAAATGAAAATAGCCTCTTAACTGAATATAATTTCCAAGTACGAAACCATTTATCAAACATTCAGTACAAATTTTGAACTAGGGTAGGGTCTAGAGTTAACTCCTAATAACTGATTAAAAAATCTTGATATCTGTCACTGATTTACTTTGACAACTACTTAATACTCTATTTTTAAAGACTTATAGTCTCACTTTTCTTCAGAACTTCCAGTATAGGCATTTAATCTATTATAACTTGCTTGACAAAACTCTACCAAACAAGGTATTATAGAATAAATGCTCAGTTCATCATTAGAATACAGGAAAATGAGCAAGTTCATGTTAATTGATTACTCCTGTTAATTTAATATTTTCACTGGCAAAGTGGCTATTCAATTAACAGGGTTCCTCTGTATGTTAGTTAATTATGGGTCATGACACAGGTTTTATCATAATAGTTTTTATCAAGGTGTGACTGACATAAATCACCCTTGGTGTTTCTTTCGTAATTGCTCAACAGAATTGATGGTAGTTTTCAGAATGTCACCCAGAACATTTTAACTTTGCAAACATACATTTCACATACATGTGAAGGCAGTAATGATTTCTAAAAAAAATATATTTTCCACACAAAATGATAGAAATCGAAGACAGAGTCAAGTCAGCCTTGCTTGAGTAAAAAATATATGCACTCAAGCCTCACTGTAAAATGTTAAGAATAGCAGCATTTTGTCTTTGTTTTCTACCGCTTTTGTAAGGCCAAAAATGTTACATTTCAAGAATTAACAAGCAGTTGACAGATTCCAGTGTCAAAGTAGGAAATTAGAAGTATTCCTTTTTCCACCTCTTAGCACCATGATATGCTGTATTGTAAAAAGATGACAAGGCAGGTTTTTCAAATTCATGGTCACCTGTTGTCACTGTTTTTATACTCACCATGTTGGATCATCAAGATGTCAAGATTTTTAAAGATTATTCCCCTTATTGCCGTAAGTTAAAATCTGGACTCCTGTATTGAGCCCAAATATGAAACAAGAGGCTTAATTTTAATAAACTTGTATCTGACCCTCCCCCCCCCCCTCCCCTTGAATGCTGTATACCAAATATCACAAGATTCTGATCAGTGGTTCTAGAGAAGAAAATTTTTCTAGTTTTTGCAAATATGATGACTCAGCATTTTTTCAATGCCCCTCTACACAACACCCTGACATAACCGCTGGCATTTTTTACCCTGCCAGTCTACTGGTCCTAAGGATGCTTCATACCAAATAGCAGTTCTTTGTTCCGTGGTTTTGGAAAATATGGGTGTTTGAAAGTATTTCTATTTTTAGTTCCTGGGGTTCCCACAGTTCATTTTGAAAAAAACATTTGGCATAAATCAAGTACTTATGACTCAATAGTATCACATACCAAATTTGGATCAAATCAGACCATCAGTTTAGAAAATAGAAATTTCAAGCGAGGCCAAAAATCTTGCCCCTCCCATGACAAAGGCAAATATTGCTTCACAAACTTCGTTTGAACAAACTGGATTCTACACCTCAAAAGAAAGAGCTCCATTACAAATATCAAGGCATTTGTACCCACTGGATCATGAGAAGATTTTTAATAAACAGCTGCGCCATGAGCGCATGATACGCCCGTTATTAATTACAAGAGGGAACCACACAATATGAGTATACATGTGTACTTGTTAGGTTACATATACTTGCTACCAAAAAATCATGAAAATTGCTCAAAGTCCAACATGTGGAAAATTGCCTATATTTTGATGAATAAAGTCCCATAACTCTGGAATGACAAATCGGACAGCGACACAAATCGAAAGGGAGATTCCTTCTATCAACATATACTTGAAACTATAAAATCATGAAAATTGCTCTAAGCATTTTGAAGTTATTGTTCAACATGTGAAAAATAAAGTCCCATAACTCTGGAATGACTAATCGAACGGCGACACCAACCGAAAGGGAGCTTCCTTCCATCAACATAAACCACCTACCAAAAAATTGTGAAAATCTCTCAAAGAGTTCTCGAGTTATCGTACGACGTGTAAAAAATTGACAATTTTCTAAGTAATAAAGTTCCATAACTCTGGAATGACTAATCGAATGGTGACACTAAACGAAAGGGAGCTTCCCTCCATCGATATACACCACCTACCCAAAAATCACGAAAATCTCTCAAAGCGTTCTCGAGTTATCGTATGACGTGTAAAAAATCAACAATTTTCTAAGTAATAAAGTCCCATAACTCTGGAATGACTAATCGAACGGTGACACTAAACGAAAGGGAGCTTCCCTCCATCGATATACACCACCTAACCAAAAATCACGAAAATCTCTCAAAGCATTCTCGAGTTATCGTACGACGTGTAAAAAATCAACAATTTTCTAAGTAATAAAGTCACATAACTCTGGAATGACTAATCAAACGGCGACACTAATCGAAAGGGAGCTTCCCTCCATCGATATACACCACCTACCCAAAAATTACGAAAATCTCTCAAAGCGTTCTTGAGTTATATGACCGGACAGACAGATGGACAGACGGACAGCGGTATACCATAATACGACCCGTTTTTTCAAAACGGGCGTATAAAAAACTTTTTCTCCCACACCCTCCCTATGGAGAAAGGCAGGTTGATTTGAACAAAAACAAAATGCGATGTCAGAACAAGCAATCACCTCAAATTTAACTGAAATCAGTTCAGCGGTTTGGGAGGAAAAGGTGCAAACACTATGTTCATGGATGACAGACAACCGATGACAGAAGACAGACCACAGGCGATGGATGACGGACAGTGAATGATCACCATAGCTCATCGTGACTTTCATAACATAACTAGTGGGGTGTGATTATGACTGCCGGCAGATCATAACAAGTTTCCACTCTCATTCCTTTCTTCATTCAAGGAAAAAATGTCGTGAACATTGCTCGTAAAACTTGGAATGACCACAAACTGAGACACTCACTGCAACATGACTGCTGTTCTAAAAGCAGTTGAATACTGAACATTTGGAAAACACTATGATCCATGTCGAGTAGATTGTGGACACAGTTTTTGGGGTAGAGACTCAAAGTTTTCAGCATTTGTTCTACATGCTCTCCAGAACTCGGACATATAACTTAAATGCCCAAAATCCGAGCATGTGCCCTGTGGGAACTCCACGCACATATGCATACGCTCTTTATGAATTCAACATGACAAAATGCAAAATTTGTGTCGTTGTCCATGGCAGTCAACGCAACAACTATTCGTGAATGCTGAGTGAAAATTTCATGGAAATCCACCAAGAATTGGCTGAAATATAGCGTTTTGATAAGAGGTAATTTTTTTTAATTTGGTCTTTTTCAAGCTGGAGAAAAAGAAGATGGTAGGAATGTGTGCAGACGCCGGACATGGTGATAATATAATGCCCCCTCCTCAAAGAGGCTGGGGGCATAAAAATGTCAGCTGCCAGAAGAAAATAGGGTGCATGTAGGTCTTATCATTTTACTTAACTAGTTTTATTTGTTTTTCAGGCCAATTTGGTTAATTATGCAGAATATATTCGATACCTTGTTTTTCTCCTGTCACCTTATTTAGATACATCCCAGGGGCCTATACTATAGAACTTTTACAACTGTACTTTCTAGAATTGTATCTTCTAGTTATGACTTTAAATGGCTTGAAATAAACCATTAGCATTTTCAAAGATGTTTTAAAATGCTAATGATTCATCCTAATCAGTTATATAAACTCTTTGAACCCGGCAGGCAACTTTTCCGGCCCAGGAACATGATACTTCATAATGTCATTAAGTAGGGTGGCTAAGTGAATGTGTGGGGTAGACTAATCAATATTTTCAACCTGCAGCCCAAAGGCTGCATGTTGAAAATATTGATTAGTTTACCCTAAATAATGAATATGGACTCTTCCAACTGCTGCCATTGAACTGACATGGAAGATACCACCAGTATTCAAAGGCTTAATAAGTAGAAAATACAATTCTAAAAGTTTTATAGTATTGGCTCCAGGACAAAATAGAGATCACCAGTCTTAGTTTAGTAGTGAGCTTTTGAAATGTTTCAGTGTGCCCAGCACAGCAATGCTCCATACCACTTCACAATATATGATACATACCATTCTGGTGCTTCCAGACACAATTTCACTTTGACAATGAAAACACACTTTAAATGATGTTCAAAAAGGTGTACATTGTTGTATATATGTGAGCGATATTTACTCAGATATTTACTAAGAATATCAAATGATTCAAGCAACACATCAAATTTACTTTTAAAGGGCCTCTAGCAAATTCTCAATCCAAAGATCGTGCAGGTTAGCTAAGACTGTGGATAAGGCAATGGGGCCCATGAAATCTACAAAACATTTACATGGGCTGTCGGGGAACAGGATGATCCAATTAAGTTTTTAGATAAACTGGAAGATTATGTTTGACCAAGGAAAAATAAACAAGTAGCTCGCATCAAGGCAAATCAAAGAAAACTGATGGAAGGTAAAGTTTTGATAATTTTGTGAAAGACCTAAAAATTCTTCTTATGGACAGTGATTATAACAACACAGATGATATTTTAATTGACATCATAATAAATGGAGTGAGACACACCAAAGTTCAGGAAAGAATGTCAGACAGAGGATCAGATCTAACTCTCACAAAAGAAACTGAAATAGGTCAATAGTTTGAACTGTCTCAAAAACAACTGAAAATGATTATGCCAAAAAAAAATTAATGTTGTGGTTTGGGTTACATGACAGAAGAAAATGGGGTCGGTAGGTAGGTTTTTTTTTAACACTTTGGGATGAATAATTTAGCTGGACATACCAATACCAATGTGAGAAATCACCCCAGGGGTGGAATATACCAAATGATGTACTCGGTTTCTTCGACAAAGCTAGCACAGGGAATACACAGTATGATTCAGTGGATTGGGCTTTTTATATTGGTTTGAAGCTCACTTGAAGTTGAGAATGTTTCTTTCACATAACACAATCCAGTATGCCTGGAAATTCCACTTTGTTGGTGTTTCTGTACCAAAGCATTCATCATGTACTGTGGTTGGATTTCAGACAGGTCACAGGATATCCACAATCAAAAGTACAGTCATTCACGGTGACTGAGAATGTTGAATTCACGTGAACGATGGGTCAAGTCGCCTGCAGTACGAAACTGAGAGAGGATGTTGCAACTTTTCAAACTGTGTATCATGATATGGACGAGAAAGTTGTCCACAATGTTCATGCTTTCACAAAAAACTAAGTTTTCTAATACGTTCTTTTAGATATTTTTCATGAATAAATAGTTGTTACACGCTTTTGATTGTTCTCAGTCATTTGGAAATGCTTCCCCACGACATATTAACCTATCAAAAGTACCGTGTCAGAACATCAGTTCACCCAAAAAAGCCGTGGACAGAAAATGAAAAACTGATTTTTAATTGATTTCTTGCATGAGCATGTGGACAATTTTCAGTTGCCTTTGCTTTTTTGAACACTCCATTAAACATTGACAATGATTGTTGGAAACGTTTCATGGATATCTTTCTAAAATAAAATAAAATATGTGTATGTCAAGCATTGTTTAATAATATTCTTTTGCTATTGCCAGTATTGGAGAGAAATTTAAAAAATCTGTACTGTAAATTACTGGCCAAATATAACTGACAACATGTGGAAGAGTAGGAATGTAGGTCTCAGAAAAAGTGTTGTGAAGTGTAGGCCCACCCTTGTCAATCATAAATTGTTAACACAGCATGCCCACCAAACCATGCAGAAGGAATCGTGTGTTAGGGTGGGGGGGGGGGGGGGGGGGTCAAATTTTTAGATATATTTTCCCTCCCCCCTCACACAAACTCACACAGGCACCTGTGATGGATAAAAATAATTACACATCGATGTTTTTGCTACAATGTTCCTTTATAACTAATAATGTTAACCCTGTTTAACCCTCATTGAGCGAAGATGACATTGGCCACCCACACAACTTGAGAATACTTTTTTCACCTCTTACTTAAAAAAACGAAGCTAGCGGTGGAGAGGAAGGGTTGTGGTGTCTGAGGAATTGATAGTTTGCTACCTATGCTTCCCTCTATGTAGGGATACGCATGCATGAGGACTTGAAAATTCTGCAGAAGGAAGGGAGTGTGTGTGTGTGTGTGTGTGTGTGTGTTTGAGGTTAAAAAATCGCACTGGCACAGACATTTCATACTGAAATGTTTTTTTCTTTTAATATGCCGCCGAAAAATTGTTTTCATTTACTGAACCCTAATGGGTTTCAAACATGACAAAAAAGTACATAAAATTGATTTAAACTAAGTGATGAGCTTAGGAACTGGTTAAACTGACTGGCAATAATTGATGTTATTCACTGATGGGCTCTAATTTAGTCCTTACAAGGATGTTACGCAAGCTTTTGTTTTTCTTATAGGCGATGACAGGTCGAAGATTCAAAGGTTCATTTAATTTAGCATTGGTAAAATTGAATTCATCTTTTAATATTTTTGCTATTTCGATATTCATTCTGTTGTACGTTAAAGTGAAAGGAATGATGGACCTCCTTTCGCATTCGCCCTCTGATATGTTCATACCAAATGGCCAGAGGGTTTGAAGCGTATTGATCCAAAAAGTTTCACGTTTTTTTCTAAATTCATCCGTTTCTTCTAATGTGTCTTTAATTGGTGGTTGTTCAATTGGGTGGATTTCGAAATCGTCCAAAGAATGGCCAGGAAGGTTAAAATGTTGTGCTACTGGGGCATCAGCATTATGTTTTATATCCTGTTTGTGTCTAGTAGCACGTTCTCGGAAAGGATTTTGACTTTGACCAACATACTGTTTCCGACATCGCTTACAAGTGATAAGGTAAATAATGTTTGGTGAATCACAATGGAGGGGGTTACGGATCTGATAATGATTTTTCGTTTGTTCGGAGGAAAATTCCTCTTTCTGATCAGGCATAAATGTATGCAGTCTACAACGAGGCTTTTTGCAATTAAATACCGCGCCACTACTATTTTGCAACGGTCTGTTGTGTTCAATCTTCAGTGGTTCGAAATCGGTAGTTTCAGCTGGACTTTCGAGCTTCTTCAGGGTTTGGGATTTCAGGCTACGCAAAAGGCGCAGCGAGTACCCTCTCGATCTGAGGGCGCCAAATAGAGTAGAACAAGCCTCATTGAAATTTACCTTATCACTTGAATTGCGGTGGAAACGAATGAGCTGTGATTTGATGATACCTTTAAATGTATGTTGAGGATGAAATGATTTTGTGTGCAACAATTGATGTGAATCAGTTGGTTTAAAATATACTTTATAATCTAAATGACCGGACGCCTGAAATTGCTTGCCTTTATACACGGTCACATCCAGAAAATCAACAGAATTTTCACTGATAGTAGCTTTCAATTTAATATTTGGATCGTGATTGTTCAAAATTTCTAAAAAATCATCAAAATCTTCTTTTGAATGTTCCCAAATAATAAAAATGTCATCTAAATATCTGAGATATACGAGAGGATGCTTTGCACATTTGCTTAAGGCATTTTCCTCCCATTCCGCTACATAAATGCTTGCAAAATTAGGACTGAATCTTTTACCCATAGGACAACCCATTATTTGTAGAAAATATTCTCCATTGAATTGAAAGTCATTACCTTTTAAGCTCAGCTCCAAAAGATCCAAAATTTGTTCATCCGGGCGTTTCGCATCCGGATATTTTTCAAATGCATTTTTAACTGATTTAACACCTTTATCAATATCAATGTTCGTATACATACTGTCGATATCCAAAGTAGCCAGAATTGCATTTTTCGATATTTTCAATTTCGAAATTTGTGACAGGAAATCCTGTGTATTTTTTAGATAGCTCGGATGTCTATTTGCTATAAAAGGAAGTTTCCGACCGCTGGAGTTTCTAAAGCGGTCGGCTAATTTCATTTGCCTAAGAAAATTACAGTTGTATGATGGTAAATTTGTTTCGTTATCAGTTTTAGGCTTTGGTGCTGGTACAAAAGTTAAACCGCGATCTAAAAGAGATTTCTCTTGGGTTGTTAGGTCATTGGTGCCAGACAGGTTAACCACATTAGTTCCTAATCCCACATCTGTTAGGCGGCTGTTACCTTTGCCTTTACTTAGTTTAAATTTAGGTGGTTCAACCAGTGATCGTACATAATATTGGCGGTTCTCGTGGTCCAATGGATTAAATCCTGAGCAACATCAAACTTCGCGTCATCAATATTTGTTATCACGTTAACGTCCTTCGCTTTCCGAATGGTTTCGTTGATGATGCTCAGGGTTCTCCTCACAGCCTGAGGGAGTTTTTGCGAAAAGTTTAGTTCAGCGAAATAAATTTCTGCTGATCTAAACTTGACCCTGATATCGCTAAGCATAATCCGCAACTGCTTAACTACGAGATCAGAATTATCGTTTCGAGAATTCACGCCAATATTTAATAATATTTTTTGGGGACTGGACTGGCCCCTGTGCCCTTTAGGAAGGCCAAATACTTACAATTCTCAAAAGTTCAGTCCACATTGATGAGCAAAGACACCCCAGCATCTCAGTGGTGGAAGACTCTAAAAACACTACTCGATAGCAGTCACGCAACAGGCATTCCCACCCTGGTCCACTCAGACAAAATATACTCCTCAAGTTCTGAGAAAGCTGAAGTCTTCAATGAATACTTCTGTTCTATCTCGACAGTTGACGACTCAAATGCCTCCCTACCGGATGCACCACCCCATGTCTCAAGTGTTATTGATAACATTATTCTACACTGCAGTGACGTATATGCCGCAATGAAGTCTATAAAAGTGTCCAAGGCGTCTGGCCCCGATCAAATAAGCCCGCGTCTCTTAAAAGAATGTAAATCCTCTCTCTGTGAGCCACTTTCAATCTTATTTAACATACTACTGAACAATTCGTACTTTCCGTCACTATGGAAAAATTTTTTTTCGATATTTTCAATTTCGAAATTTTTGACAGGAAATCCTGTGTATTTTTTAGATAGCTCGGATGTCTATTTGCTATAGGTTTCAGATGATAATCAATTAATTCCGAGATCGCATACAATTCCGAATTACAATCTGATACAATTGGCCTCCCGGGTGGAGTTAAGTCATGCGTCCATGAAGAACGGTCCTTGTGGATCTTTGGTAGGATATAAAATTGTCTTGTTTGAGCACTGAGCTTAGCTGTTAAATATTTCAATTGTTTTTTGGTAATGTGACCTTCGTCGAGGAGAAATTTTAAGATCTTATTGAATTTTTCGATATTACTAGGCCAAATAAGTGAATCTATTTTCTTATAATGTTTAGTATTGCTGAGTTGTCTCATGGCTTCCTTTATATAATTATCCCGAGATAGAACAACTACCGACCCACCTTTGTCGGCTGGTTTAATTACTAATTTCTTATTTTTTCGAAGTTTCGTGAGGGCTCTCCGTTCACCAGCTGTTAAATTGTCTTTATCGGAGAGAATGTTCATGCTGAACACCTTTTTGATGATTCGTTTGCTAGCTTCAATAATTTCGGGATCTACTTCACTATCTGGAGGTGACCAACCAGATGATTCTGTAAAAGGAAGTTTCCGACCGCTGGCGTTTCTAAAGCGGTCTGCTAATTTCATTTGCCTAAGAAAATTACAGTTGTATGATGGTAAATTTCTTTGGTTATCAGTTTTAGGCTTTGGTGCTGGTACAAAAGTTAAACCGCGATCTAAAAGAGATTTCTCTTGGGTTGTTAGGTCATTGGTGCCAGACAGGTTAACCACATTAGTTCCTAATCCCACATCTGTTAGGCGGCTGTTACCTTTGCCTTTACTTAGTTTAAATTTAGGTGGGGGGGGGGGGGGGACTTTCTGTTGATCTGATTTTCAAAATTCCCAGTGAATAATTCATTTCTTGTTCAGCTTTCACCCAAATGCATATTTCTTTTACAGACACCAACTATCTCTTGAAATTGAAACTTTCTTTATAAATAGCTGAGAATTCTGAATTTGTAATTCGCTCGCAACACTTTCGATACAATGTCAGTTCGGTATTCCATGGAGAGTGTCCATTGTTTCCAACCACGCTTGCCTCTCCCAAAGTTCCTTCATAAGAACGACTACGATTTGAAAGTAGGCTAAAAATTCTCGAAATGAAATTGTCATTACTTCTGCCTTCTCAATGTTTACCAGTCTTGCATGATCTTCTCGTCAATCTTCGAAAATGAAAATCATGCAATGCGCATTTTTAAATACTTCTTGTATTGCCGCGAAATGGATTGATAAAAGGGGGCGGGGGGGGGAAGGGGCAGATGAATGATTATCATCTCGTCCTCTGAGTATTTGCATTCTAATATTTAATTGCCACCTTATGTCAGAAAGTGCGACTTAATTACTGTTGATTGCCTGCAACAAGTAGGCTACTGAATCAGATGTCGCACATTACAATTCTGCAGAAATCGCGATACACTACCATGCATATGATGTGATTCTATGGGGATTTGCTGCACTTACCTAACACGCTATTATTTCAAATTATTCATTTCGCCTGGATGAGGGCATTTCTTTTTTTTTTTATTAAAGACAAGATTGTTGACATCGTTCAGATGAAAATCAGCAATATGCCGAATTAAAATCGCGAAATGCACAGGTTCTGCTTCAATGGAGAAACGTACTCGTAAAATCTCTACCGATTTAGCAACGTTTTCGGGTTTATGATGTTAGATAAAGGTCACGATTTTTGAAAGCCCGATAAAATTTCTGGAGTCGCAAGCTTAAAATAGGGTCGGTTGGGTAACCCAAACCAAAACATTTTTTTTTTTGCCCTTAGGGGAGAAGAAATTGTTTAAATTTCTAACAATTTCAAGTGAAAAGAAAAACCAAAATCAAATATAAATATAAACAAGTGCACCAGCATGGGCTATGTCCCCCAAAGCAAGTTCTTAAACTGGACATATTGAAGACTAAAACAACAAATTTTCAATGTTGAAAAAATGGAAAAAGGGCCATAACTCCACCAAAATTGGTTGAACTGAACCCAACTGCATATTCATGAGACAAACCTATGTACAAAATTTGGGGTTGAACCAATAATTTAAACTTAAGTTATCATCCGGACATCCAATTTTCAACATCAAAAAAAGGAAAAAAGGGCCATAACTCATCCAAAATAAGTCGCACCAAATCCAAATTCAAACCTGACCTGCGTATTCTTGAGACAAACCTACGTACAAAATTTGGTGTTGATTTAAAAACTCAAACGTAAGGTATCATCCGGACACCAAATTTCCAAAGTTGTGAAATTGGGCGGAAAAGCATTGAAAAAGGGGCATAACTCCAACAAAAATTATCGGATCCAGCTGATATTCAGAATTCACCTAATCAATGGAGTAAGGGACATATGCACCAAATTTGGTATGGAGTCGATGACCCAAACTTTAGTTATCACTACGGAGAGACAGATGGATGGACAGATGGATGGCCGCAGCTGATTACAATAGCCCTCTGACAAAGTGTCAAGGGACAATAAACTTTCAATTAAAACAAACCACTCTGACAAATTTCCAATAAAACTGTGCAATACAAGTGTGACAAATGAGGAATAGTACATCAAAAAAGCAAATGCCAAGCAAAATTAACTACCTGCAAATATTGTAAAAAACCTGACCACCGGCTGAAAGTTTGTCAGAATGGCTTCATAAAATTAACTTGATAAAAGAAAGTGAAAGTGACAGCGAAGAATTGTTCTTTTTCAAATCGTTGACGCAAATAATTATTTGTCAGAAGACAAATGGCAGGTGGACCTATCAGTAATCTTACAAATATTCCATTTCATATTGACACTGGTGCCATATGCTGCATTGTGGTGAAATCTATGTATGATAGCTTGAAACATAAATGCAAAATTGAAAAATCTCAAAAACCTTTAAAATCTTTCACCAGCCACAAAATAAAGCCATGGGTAAAGTGAGTTTGCCAGTATGTCACAAACACAATGAAGCTGTTGTATCATTTGAAATAATAGACTGAGATCAAGAAAGCATAATTATTGGTGAAATAGCTGAAAACCTTGACTTACTGAGATGAATCAAAATTAATGAAATAGAAATTTATGAAAATCATGCTGAAAGGGAATTATCACGACTTTCCAGATTTAGACTAGAAAGTGTTTTAGCACACTAAAACATATGTCTCCCCTTCCTTTTGAGGTCAGATGTCAAGGTCACATGCAGTTCATCAAGGTAGCGGACATGCGGTTTCATGGTGACACCTCCACATGTCAAAAAAAAAAAAATTCTGGTCTGGACAATTACTCCCTATTTAAAGTACATAAATTTGACCTTGAGGTCAAGGTCACATGAAGGTCATGACAACATGTGGTCCCATTGTGATACATCCACATGTCAATCATCTAAGTCCTAGGTCAAAAAACAAAAAAGTTCTGATCTGGACAATTATTCCCTATTTGAAGTACATAAATTTGACCTTGAGGTCAGAGGTCAAGGTCACATGCAGTCCATCAAGGTAGCCGATATGCAGTTTCATGGTGACACATCCACATGTCCAAAAAAAAAATAAAAATCTGGTCTGGGCAATTACTCCCTATTTAAAGTACATAAATTTGACCTTGAGGTCAAGGTCACATGAAGGTCATGATTACATGTGACATGTGGTCTAATTGCGATACATCCACATGTCAAATATCTAAGTCCTAGGTCAAAAAACAAAAAAGTTCTGCTCTGGATAATTATTCCCTATTTGAAGTACATAAATTTGACCTTAAGGTCAGAGGTCAAGGTCACATGAAGGTCACAACATGCAGTCTCATGGTGACACATCCACATGTCAAATAACCAAGTCCTAGGTAAAAAAACAAAAAAATTCTGGTCTGAACAATTACTCCCTATTTGAAGTACATTAATTTGACCTTGAGGTCAAGGTCACATAAAGGTCACAATGGTAAGCGACACATCGGCTCATGGTGATACATCCATGTGCCAAATATCTAAGACCTGGCTCAAAAGACAAACAAGTTTTGGACCGAACAAAGTTTCCTTGAAAAAAGCACAAATCTGACCTTCAGATCAAAGGTCAAGGTCACATGAAGATCACAATGGCACGCTACACACCGGCTCATGATGATACATCCACATGCCAAATATCTAAAGCCTGACTCAAAATACAAAAAAGTTCTGGTCCAGACAGTTTCCCTTAAAAAAGCGCATAAATCTGACCTTCAGGTCAAAGGTCAAGGTCACATGAAGGTCACTATGGTACACTGCACACCGGCTCATGGTGATACATCCACATGCCAAGTATCTAAGGTGTAGTTCAAAAGACAAAAAAGTTATGTCCCGGACAATGTTTGTATGAGAAGAAGAAGGAGAAGAAGAATATGCACTAAAACAATATGTCTCCCTTCTGGGAAGGGGAGACATAATAAAACTACTGGTACACTTCCAGGAGAATGTGCAATAATGAAAGTGTCAATGACACTGTAGCTTAACTTGTCTGTGTGTTGTGTTTGATGAAAAGTATAATGTTCAATATTTATGAAAGGATTATGAAATAAGACAAGAATTGTGATAATTGGGAATATGTTAATTTCTGTTCCCTGTATGCTATGTTTTTAATAAAAATAATATGAGGTGTACACTGCACTAAAGAGATGATGGGTGAATTAATATGACCTCACAGTTAATGTATGTGGCCCTCACAGTTAATGTATGTAGCCCTTACAGTTAACATATGTCAACAAAAGTTACCAAGTTACAGTGAAATTATTCCAAAACGAGTCATCCTATCAAGTTACATTGAAATCCCTTCATAAATATGGCCTGTATACTGTGCTAAAGGTTTTGGAGCTTCAGGCCTGTGTAGCCATGATGGTAAACCGATTGCAACTAAAAGGAGGTGTCCTCATCTCGACATTATACTGAGTCATTCTACTAAGTTACAATGAAATCCCTTCACAAATACGACCTGTAGTCTGTACTAAGGCTTTTCGGGTTTTGGGTTCGGGAAGTCATCATGGTTGAATGATCACAACCAAAAGGGGGCATTGTCATCTGGGCATAACCTGGAGTGATCCCATGAAGTTACAATGGAATCCCTTCATATATATGACCTGTAGACAGCGCTTAATGTTTTCGGCTTCAGGCCCCTGAAGCCGTCACAGTTGACAAATCACGACCAAAAGAGGATGTCATCATGTAGGCATTATATGGAGTCAACCTAACAATTTGCAAAATCCTTCCAAAAATATGACCTATAGACTATGCTAAACATTTTTGGGCTTTGGGCTTGGGCAGCCATCAAGGCTGAATGTTCGCGACCAAAATGGCACGTTCTCATCTAGACATTATCTGGAGTCATCCTACCAAGTTACAATGAAATCCCTTCATAAATATGACCTGTAGACCGTGCTAAAGGTTTTCGGTCTTCGGCCCCTGTAGCCGTCACAGTTGCCCAATTGCATCCAAAAGAGGACGTTCTCATCTAGACCTTATATGAAGTCAACCAACCAAGTTACAATGAATGAAATCCCTTGATAAATATGACCTGTAGACTGTGCTAAAGGTTTTTTGGGCTTTGGGCTCGGGCAGCCATCATGGTTGAATGATCGTAACCAAAATGGGACATTCTCATCTGGGCATCATCTGGGGTGATCCTATGAAGTTACAATGAAATCCCTTCACAAATATGACCTGTAGACTGTGCTCAAGGTTTTCGGGCTTCAGGCCCCTGTAGCTGTCACAGTTGACCAATCACGACCAAAAGGGGATGTCATCATCTAGGCATTATATGGAGTCAACCTAACAAATTACAATGAAATCCTTCAATAAATACGACCTATAGACTATGCTAAAGGTTTTTGGGCTCAGGCAGCCATCAAGGCTGAATGATCGCGACCAGAAGGGGATGTTCTCATAGATCTAGACATTATTTGGAGTGATCCTACCAAGGTACAATGAAATCCCTTCATAAATATGACCTGTAGACTGTGCTAAAGGTTTTCGGGCTTCAGGCCCCTGTAGCCGTCACAGTTGCCCAATCGTGTCCAAAAGGGGATGTTCTCATCTAGACATTATATGAAGTCAACCTACCAAGTTACAATGAAATCCCTTCATAAATATGACCTGAAGACTGTGCTAAAGGTTTTCGGACTTCGGGCTTTGGCAGAAATCATGGTTGAATGATCGTAACCAAAAAGGGACCTACGAAGTTACAATGAAATCCCTTCATAAATATGACCTGTGGACTGTGCTCAAGGTTTTCAGGCTTCGGGGACCTGACACAGTTGACCAATCACGACCAAAAAGGGTTGTCATCATCTATGCATTATATGGAGTCTACCTAACAAGTTACAATGAAATCCTTCCATAAATACGACCTACAGACTATGCTAAAGGTTTTTGGGCTCGGGCAGCCATCAAGGCTGAAAGATCGCAACCAAAAGGGGACGTTCTCATCTAGTCATTATTTGGAGTCATCCTACCAAGCTACAATGAAATCCCTTCATAAATATGACCTGTAGACTGTGCTAAAGGTTTTCGGGATTCGGTCACCTGTAGCCGTCACAGTTGCCCAATCGTGTCCAAAAGGGGACGTTCTCATCTAGACATTATATGAAGTCAACCTACCAAGTTACAATGAAATCCCTTCATAGATATGACCTGTCCACTGTGCTAAAGGTTTTTGGGCTTCGGGCTCGGGCAGCCATCATGGTTGAATGATTGCAACCAAAAGGGACATTCTAATCTGGGCATCATCTGGAGTGATCCTACGAAGTTACAATGAAATCCCTTCATAAATATGACCTGTAGACTATGCTCAAGGTTTTCGGGCTTTGGCCACCTGTAGCCGTCACAGTTGACCAATCACGACCAAAAGGGGATGTCATCATGTAGGCATTATATGGAGTCAACCTAACAATTTGCAATGAAATCCTTCCATAAATACGACCTATAGACTATGCTAAAGGTTTTGGGGCTTGGGCAGCCATCAAGTTTGAATGATCGCGATCAAAAGGGTACGTTCTCATCTAGACATTATTTGGAGTCATCCTACCAAGTTACAATGAAATCCCTTCATAAATATCACCTGTAGACAGTGCTAAACGTTTTCGGGCTTCAGGCCCTTGTAGCCATCACAGTTGCCCAATCACATCCAAAAGGGGACGCTCTCATCTAGACATTATATGAAGGCAACCTACCAAGTTACAATGAAATCCCTCCATAAATTTGACCTGTAGACTGTGCTAAAGGTTTTTGGGTTTTGGGCTCGGGCAGTCATCACGGTTGACAGATCGCGACCAAATGGGGAAGTTCTCATCTAGACATACAGAGTCATCCTACCAAGTTACAATGAAATCCCTCCATATTAAATATGACCTGCAGACTGTGCTAAAAGTTTGACAGATCATGACCAAAAGGGGACGTTCTCATCTAGGCATTGTACAGAGGCATCCTACCAAGTTACAATGAAATCCCTTCATAAATACGACCTGTAGACTGTGCTAATGGTTTTGGGGTTTTGGGCTCGGGCAGCCATACCGGTTGACCGATCACGACCAAAAGGGGACGTTCTCATCTAGACATGACCCCAAACCTGCATATCAAATTTTGTGATGATCAGTCAAGAACTACGGGGTGTAGCCTGTGCTAAAGGAAAATGTGAACAGACTCACAGACTAACAGACTTCCGCACGCATGATGGCAATAGCTTATCTTGACTTTCTCAAGTTAAGTTAAAAACTGAAGAAAATGCCAAAGGAGTAGTTCATCTTCCCAGAAAGCTGCCTACAGCCATTCGACAGTGTAGAAATGAAAAGTTACTAGAAATGGGAAATAATGGTTACATCACAAAAATAGACACACCTGCACTGTCCTTCAGAAGGGGTTAGTTCAATTTATTTATTGGTATTAAGGTCACATACTTATGCACAATGGCTAATCTTGACCGTGACAGTTTTATGGACGGAGGAAGCCGGAGAACCCGGAGAGAACCACCAAGCAACGATGAGCAGCTGCCAGCTCCCCAACATCGTAACTCCGCACTGCAGCACAGACAGGGTTAAATTGGTTGAAGACATGTGCACCACTGACGTGCAGTACGCCTTAGTACACGGCATCATCGTGCCCCCATGTGGACAATCAGGGTTAGGTGCCTTGCTCAAGGACACAACGCGGGAGTCCAAACCGATCACTCAGACAGTCACCCATCCGAGGACTAACCGGGCTTGACGTTGCTTAACTTCGGTGATCTGACGAGAACCAGTTACCGAAACGTCACCGCGCCCCCGGTTAGTTCAATGGTTGTTTCAGTTCGTAAGGACAAGTTAAGGATCTGCATAGATCCTAAAGATCTTAAAATGGTGATAAAGTGCAAACACTACCCACTGAAAACAATCAACGATGTCATCAGTAATATCCCAGATGCAAAAATCTTTTTGGTTTTAGATACAAGATCAGGATTTCTGCAAATTAAGCTGGATGAAAACTCGTTCAATACACCAATTGGCAGGTTTCGATGGCTATTGCTACCCTTCGGAGTAAAATGTGCCTCAGACATCTATCAGTGCATTGTGGACCAAATGTTAGAGGGAATTGACGGAGCATTTGCTATAACAGACAATATATTGATCGCAGGTCACGACAAACATCATGACAGGATTTGGACACACATAGTGGAAAGAGCGACAAGCTACAATTTGAAACTTAATTTTGATAAGACAATCTAAAGTAACTTGTATGGGACTGCAGCCTGACCCTGTGAAAGTACTAGTATAAGCTTTTATTGGCATGCCAGCTCCCCAAAATAAAGAGGGTATCAGAAGATTTCTCAGACTAGTTTAGTACTTATCAAATCAATGGTATTCAGCACATCAAAATGTCATCACTACATATTTGGCAAAGAAACTTCAGTATATAAGGATCATAAACCTCTGGAACAAATCTTTGCAAAATCTTTACTATCAACACCAATGAGAATTCAGAAAATGAGACTCAAGCTACAGTGGTATGACCTAAAAGTGTGTTATAGAAAAGAAAAACATGAAAATTTTGGACGCATTATCTTGTGCATACTTACAATGTGCCACATAATCCTTCAGATGGAGAAGATCTTGATTAAATCAACATGATAAGCATGATTTCATTCAGTAAGGACAAGTATTCAGAAATTTAAATTTTATAGTAAATTTCCTTTCATATTATACCTACCACAATTGTTTACAACAGGCTTGCACTACAGTGGAGGTCTCTAACTCGAAAGTATACTCTCTATTTCTAATTCTTTCCCAAGCAATTTGAAAAAGAAAAGGTGGTGCAAAAGCACCAAGAAAAAATAAGCCCAAAACTGGGTCGAATGCAACTGGTGCACACTCAGTAGGAGACACTCTTCAATGTACCAACCACAGCTTCTGATACCAGTGCGTAGACATATAACCAATGTGTCATTCTACTTGAATCCACCAACATTGGAGTTATGTGATCAGTGGGAAGGAAGGATTCTTACCCGAATAAGAAGACAGGAGGGCTTCCGTGTAAACAATTTGTTGGCGGAGAACCATAATGTTCTAACTACCATTTTCATCTTTTCGAGAAAATCAAGTTTAAAGTTATGTTATGGTTATAAGTATGTGTTTCATTGTTATAATTATAGTAATTATTAAAATATCACATTTCAAAGAATACAATGTGTACTAAATTAACCTATTAAGCTAATCTCCACTTTTTTTCATTTGGAGATAGAACACTTTTCACTTGCAGTGCAACACTTCTTTAGAACCATTGTGGTGTTTGGAGATAGAACACTCTGTTCATGATTTGTGGATAAATCTTCATTGTAACTACAGTGAAATTATGTTGCCTTCACTCACGAAGTAGTGATTTATTTTATCCCATACATTTTCAACTTATGAAGAGTATCATGTAGAAACCCAGAATATGGTTTGAGTTATGAAATTTATGTGATAATCAGAAAATTCATAGTAATGTTTAAGAATGTCCTAACAAAGTATGAGATACGTTGGTTTCACGTTAGCAACCTTTACTGTTGGTGGTGTTTCTACCGATGTGCAACAACATCATTACTGATAAAGGAATGCCTAGCTGGTGGGTGGGTGGGTGGGTGGGTGGGTGGATGGATGGCTGGCTGGCTGGCATATCGGTGGATTGATGAATAAAGATATTTGAATGAATGGATAGATAAATGATGATGTAGATAAATTAGGTATAAAAATCACACATGTGTGGATAATGAAGTGTAATTTGGGTTCCATTCAATTTACTGGTAAATAGACAGGCTAAAGATAGAAGAAATTGCAGAACGAAGAGAATTTATTTTAAAACAATATTCAAACAAAAAGGTTAAAAGTGACATCAATGGAAATTCTATAGTTTTGTCAGTACATGTATTTTTATGGCTGATGTGAATGCACTGGAAGATGAAATAACCAAAAATAAGAATACCTTCAACCTTTCACAGATGGTATAATATTAACAGTTTGGGGTGCAGACGACAACGTTCTCTCTGTTTTTTTATTATTTCAATGTGATGATGAAAAATATTTCAATCTAAATTTATTCATAAAATAGGATTTATTTTTTTTCTGGATTTTCCTGTCAAATCAAGCCATGACTGCTTATAACAACCTTGACTTGATTTCAAACAAACTTTAGAAAAGTTATAATCTAGGGAAATTATCGAAAATATTAAATGGTGAATTGTATATCTTTGGCAGTGGGTAGGGTGGGGTGGGGTTGCAACTGCGTGGTACAGAAGGTGAAAACACAATGTGTTTTAAAATTTTTTATGTAACCTGATATTACTAAACTGAACCATCCTGTCATCTGTAGTAAATTTTACATTGAACAACTGAATGTTTCTGCAGGAGCCATCTAAAGTGAATCAAACTTTAGGAAAAGGGAAATTGAAAATCAAATATTGTTTGATAAAACTCAGAAAGCTCAGTCAAGTAATAAATGATTGATCTAATTCCAATTTGCAGATGTATAATTGTTTTCATTTGCTCACTTCAGAAAAAAACTCTTATTGGGAGGAGAGTGTCAATAAGTTATGATCATTGATATTCTTTGTACTATAACATTCTTAGATAGAGTAGAGTTACAGTTTACAGTACTTCAATGATCATCTTTAGTTAGCCTTTTCCTTATTGAAGCTTTTAAATGGTTAAGGCTATGAATGAACATTATGAAAGTTATGGGATAAGCAATATTAAATTTCAAATCCAAAGCCTTTAGATATGAAATTAAAACCATCTCAACCCCTTTTCTTTCATAAGTTTTTGGCTTCTGTTATAACACAGCATGGAATACAAATTATGATGTGCAAACATATCACTGGTACTGAAATAGTTAAAAATAACAAATCTGTATGCAAAAATATGTCGAGACAATGTTTTTTTGTAAAATAACGATGAAGATCCTTTTTTGCAATAATTATTGTCTGTGTCTCTGTGCTGATGAATAATAAATACTCTAAAATTATAATTAATCACTCTAATATGTAGATTTTGTTTGTACAAATACACTTCAAAATAAGCATAAATAAAGCCCTATTGCATAATAAAAATGGAGTACATATATACAATTAGTATGGCAACTACTGTAAATAATATTTTGACTCTATATTCTTGTGATATTTGATGAGAAACTTACCATTCGGACATGATAAACACACATTTTTATTTCTTTGAAGGAAACTGTGTCACATGACGTAATTTACATTATGCGATTGGCACGCATACAGTTAGAACAGGGTGGTCCTTCAAAGATACTTCAAAATGGAGATAGAACAAAATAATTCTGCATTTTAAATGGCTGAACAGTGTTTGTGCTTTGTTTTTTATTTGAAATGTAGAAAAACATTCAAAGAATACAAAGGAAACAAAATCTTGATTTTGACAAAAATGGAGATAGAACATAATGGTTCTTAGCCGACGAAATGTGGTAGATATAACAAGAAAGGAAATTTACTATAAAATGTAAATTTTTTATCAACCTACTCACAATTGTTCACAACGGGCTGAATAGATAATAGGAGATGGGAATCATATAATCAACCCCCACATCACCCAACTGCATTGGAGCCGTGACACAAGAAGAGTTCACAAGGCCTATAGAGCCATTTCATCATAAACATCGATATAGAACAATGTGAGACAAGGCCATGTGTGACACACAGACAGAAAGGACAGTAACAATACGCAAGGATTGAACTGGTCCTGAAAGAAATGGTTAATGGCGAGGATTGATAACAGCCTGAGCAGAAGAAAGAGGCCCTAGATAAAAAAGGTTCTCAGACTGCTCCTGCAACTGACGCATATAAAAGGAGGAGAAAGTAGAAGTGTTTCTCAAGTAGGCTGCCTGCCTACTGTCCGACAACTTGACAGAGTTAGCATAAGGAGGTATACCGACAATGCACGCACCTCGTGGGCAGAAATGTGGTTGGTAATACAATTGTCCCTTGCCAAATGAGCGTATGATGCTCTAATAGCAAGACAAATCCATCTAGAGATGGATTGAGAAGAGATCTTCTGCAGACCAGGAATCAGGGACAGAAAGAATTGCTTTTCAAATAAACTGTGTCCGGTTAAGGTAAATGCGAATGGCACAAACCAGACAGAGCAAAGGGCGACTACCCTCAACCGAAGGAAGAGCACTGATACAGATAGGAGGCGGAGATGGTTGTGGTATCTGATTCTTGGCTAAAAAGGAGCAATCAGTAGAAAAAGTAACACTGTTGGCAGAACTCCTGAAAAAACCTGGATCAACTGAGAGGGCATGAAGCTCGCTGGCTGAGGCAAAAGCCATTAGAAAAGCTGTCTTGTATGTGAGAAAATGCATATCCACCTGGAATAATAGTCCGAATGCCTCTCCCCCCCCCCCCCCCCCCCCCCCCCCCCCCCCCCCCACCAAGCAGAGCAGCACCCAAGAAAAATTCCATCTTGGGGTCAGCCGCAAACTCTAGGCCTTTTCAAAGTAAAGTGCTGAAAGAGCACTTGGGCTTGGAAAGCCTGAGGGAGTTGGAGACCTGATCCAAGACTAATCTGGTAGACTGATGGACTAGCGGACTAATGATAATGCACAGGGGGCAAAAAGGTATCAGGCCTAGTGAAGAAAGATGTCTTCATAACCTTGGAAATCAGCTTATAGTCCAATGCTGCAAATGCCTCAACCACTTGTAGTGACTGGTACAATCGAATGTGCCTAGAAGCAAGTTGCTCCACAGACTGTAGGCGCATGGCGGATGATTGCAGCCTGGCTGAAACCTCTGGCTGGTCTGATGATTTAAGCTCTGTAAGGAACTCAAACACAAAGTCAAGAGCTGCCCCTAAGTCAGAAGACTGATGGCTCTCAACGTCAGGTGTGTTAGACCCAGATCCTGAGTCGGAAGACACATAGCCCAACTCGAGCATATCAACCGAAGCCTCCCATGGTGTAGGAACACTAGTGGGATCAGAAAGCAGCCTGTTTCCAATCCCGGGATGGAGCGCTGCCGAGGGAACCAGGAAACCACCACAAGTAGCATCGCTGGAGGCAATGGGAAGGCTCTTGGAAAGAACCTGCATGAGCAAGGCCTTCCTAAGCTCATAACCCGAATCTGCCGGTCCAACTTGGGAAGGACCAGGCAATGTGGCTCCACATCTGACCCCTTTTAACCAGCAAAGGCTCACAATCCTCAAAAACACCCAACGCCAAACGATGGGTGGCAGCCGAAGCATCTGCAGACACATGCAGATAGGA
This sequence comes from Pictodentalium vernedei, assembly GCA_031216915.1. Lineage (NCBI taxonomy): Eukaryota > Metazoa > Mollusca > Scaphopoda > Dentaliida > Dentaliidae > Pictodentalium > Pictodentalium vernedei. Next base: position 388,913,932 of record CM062295.1, on the reverse strand, counting down.
ATCTGATGTGTGGGAACTCAGGAAAGTCACCACAGACCTCTGAGGGACAGAAGGTCCAGGCTGCACAAAGTGTGCCGGTCCTGCTAAACTGGCCGAAGGGTTCGACTGTGAGGACGGAAGTGCAACAGATTCCATGGTGACACCAAATCAAGACCTGTTTGGACTAACAGCTGGGAGAACGAAGCGGAAGTGCCGACCGACAACCCCTTCTGACTTCGCCAAGTTGAAGTCTGGAAGGCTGAGGCTGATATCCCATGTCCAAAGGAGCAGAAAACCCTGCATGGATAAGCCAAGGCCAGCTGAAACGGAAACTGAAGACACCACTGATGGAGCAGCAGCAGGAGTCGATGCATCGGTAGCTGTTGACAATGGCAGGAAAGCAAAGACAGCAACCAGGCTCAGATCCAAAGGAGGAGACACAACCCTAGTGACAGCCTCAGATGTTGACTGGAGGGGGACAAAAGTCATGGAACCAGGCATCTCTTTGCCAGAAATGTCAGCAGCTACCGCAGCATTCACTGCCAGAAAAGACTTCAAATCCATCATGGAGGGGGTAGAACTCTCTCCAGACAGGGTCATGTCGGGAGGCCCCAAATGACTGCATTCTTCTCCCAGCGGATGTGGGACAAACGGCCACAGGCACATACTACATGGTTTATTGAAGCCCAAAAGGTGGAAGCTACTTACTAATACAGAACTCAATGTGTTGTACAATGTAATAAATGATGGTTGGCCTGATGTGAGCAGTGAACCACCATTCGAAGCCAGACAATACTGGGACTCTTGTGATCAATTATCCATTCCCAATGGTATTATATACAAAGGCCTCAGACTTGTCATTCCTCCAAGTCTTTGTGATCAGATGCCAAAGTTAATACACAAATCTCCACTTGGTATGTCAAAGTGCAACAATGTGTGCATGAAGATATGTACTGACCATGTATGAACTCTGATATACAAAATGCCATACAAGACCTTACCTTATGTGCAACTTAGCAATATCAGCAAGCTGTAGAACTGTTAAAACCTGCACTTACACCAGACTTACACAAATAGCCTAATTTGCTGTGACCTTTTTGACTTTGAATTAAAAAAGTATTTACTTACTGTAGATTACTACTCAAAGTTCATAGATGTTGAGCAGTTGGACTCAATAACAACTACTGATGCAAATGTAGTCAATGCACTGAAAAGCATATTTGCTACCCACGGTATTCCATTTAAACTTTTTTCAGACAATGGACCCCAGTCAGTTCTCATTAGTTGAATTTGAAAACTTTTTGCGAAGAATTAGGTATTGAACATGTGACATCAAGTCCACATTTTTAAAGTGGCAATGGCAAAGCAGGGAAAGCTACTCAGACTTTCAAATGCCTGCGAAAAAAGTCAGAAGATAAACTTTTAGCGTTATTAGACTATTGCACCACACCTATACTTCTCATGGGAAGGCAACCAAGAAATTCTTTACCAGCAGCAAAGGGAAAAAAAAACTTATTGCAGTTAATCCTGAAAGTGCTAAAAGACACTTTAACCAGCAGAAGGAAAAGCAAAAATTTTACTATGATCACAGATAGGGTGGGAATGAGTTACCTACTTTCGATATTGGAAACAAAGTGTGCATGCAACCACAATCTGGTTCTAAAATATGGACTTGAGAGACTGTGATTAGGTCATGTGTTGTAAAAGGTGACAATAAAATTGTGGGCATTCGTATCGTCAAAACGGCAGGCACTTATACATTTCCACCAAGTCAGCTTTTACTTGTACTGATGCAAACATTCCAGCTAGTAATGTGAACACTCATGAGGAAAATGATAATTATACCAGCACCAGTGATTTATTGCACAGTGCAGCTGGTGATCAGCCAAATATTGAAAATGTAACAAGTAAAACTGTAAACAAAACATCTGATTTCATACCTTGTAATACAAGGTCAGACAGACTTATTGTGAAACCAACTAAACTTGACATGTAGATAACTTTCTACATTCGCAGTGATTTTTTTTACAGCATAACTAGAGAGACTTAAGTCATACAAGTAATCAATACAGTAATTGTGAACTTATTGTGAACAATTAGCTCTTTTATTCAAATGGATCACACTGTTATCCATCCGATTTCATTAGCTGTTGACTATTCGACCCTTGTTAATTTATGGAACAAAATGCGTTTTGAATTTTATTTCCTTCGTTTTGAGTTTCTGGTAGGAAAAGGGAAGATATAGCATATAATTATGTCAAGAACCTAATTAAGCAACAGCCCTTTTTGTTGTTGTACTAATCCTGTAGTACACAAGAGACATGCAATAAAAGTTTTAGGTCCATAGTCATAGTACATTGTGATATACATGTAACTGACCAGAGATCCCAAGTCTCTCAGATGGTAAAATCTATCCTGTTGATGCTCTGTGTGTCAGGGTTATATTTCAATTTGGATTTAATCTCGCTAGTACCCATGTTAGCAGACTGGTGATGTAACTTTCAACATCTAAGGCCATATCGTGGCAAAGTCTTTGTGTTTTTCAGCAATTAAGCAGAGGCAAGTAATGAACATTGGCATCTTCAGAACTAGAGCTATATGACAAAATAGGCATGCACACTCACAGTAATATGGCTATATAGAGCAAAAAAAGTGGAGACCAGTAATCCACTCAAAACGGTCTAGACCACCCCCAAGGCTGATCAGGGCAAACAAAGGTAAGCTTCAGAAGTCCTTTGTAGTCCTCACCCACTGTTAGAGAGACTCTTACTTTAGGCAATGGTTGCTGTAAGCCAATTTTTTCTCAGTATGGTGGTTGAAGTGTGCGCGTATGTCTATACTCATACGCACAGACCAGCATCCTCATCAGGTGTCACACAGAACCAAAAAGCAAGTCTGGCAGGTTCAAGTATATGTCCCAACAACATGACATATGTCTTTGCACACTGTGCCATTATGTTTTAAACTGGCAATTGTGATTAACGCCTGACCAAGGACAAAACTTGAAGACTCCTTTGTTATATTACACCCGGAGTAATGGTCCTCGTCAATAAAACAATATGTTGTTGATGCCCAGACTGAATATCACTGAAAACCCAAAATGTGTAGTCCCCAAATGATTATGTGTGTATGTGTGCATGTAGCCTACACATGTGATAATGCATGTGTGGGTGTGTGAGGAAAGGTGTGTAAGAGTTCATGTGTGACTTATTCAGTACTCAATGTCTTTCTTTCAGGTTGTGCAAACTGAAGACAAAGAGGCAAATTATGTTATCTCAATCAATGCAGTTATGTGTGTATGTGGCAAGTGAAAACGGATAAATCATGGCAAATAAAAAGAGGATGCCACTTGCAAAATGGAACATCCATGGCAGTCAACAAGATGGATCAACTTGTATTTTTGTCTTGTAATGTTAAGCTAACTAGAACTAGAGTGATGTCACGCATGCAGCCAGACTGTCCCAGGAATGGCAATGCTTAGATGCAAAATAGTCGGAGCCATTTTTACAGTTTACAGTTTACCTAACGAATCTGCCATATCTACACTCGTGATATACAAAATTTGCTATTCAAATTTTATTTTTTCATTTCTCTACTTCAAAACATACCTCATGACCTTAATATTAATGGAACAAACTTGATGAGCTTGTTCCAATAAGGAGTAATAAGCCATGGTTAGAAGTAAATAAAAAATGAAAAAATCTGATGTTTCAGAAAAATAATTTGTACTGTTGGTTTCAACTTGTGTTAGGAAAGGATTAAAGATGCAGTA
>CM062295.1:388064440-388166940 GCA_031216915.1 Pictodentalium vernedei | reverse complement strand
GGGTGGTAGGTCATCTTTTTGATTATCTAAACTACTATTTTTCAAAAAAAGGTTATTCAAAAGTTCCGCTTTTTCTCCATCATCGTCGACAATTTTGATTCCAGATTCAGTTGTAAGTTGTAAAGGTGGAATAGACGTGTTTTCCATAAAATTATTCATACATTTTTTCACAATATGCCAGAACTGACTGGAGTTGGAATTAGAATCGGCAGTTAAGGATTCATCTACTTTATCAAAAAATCTTTTCTTCGCTATTTTTTTCATGTTATTTACTTTATTTCTAAGAGATTTATACTTTTGCCACGAGGCGATGGTCTTTAATTTCAATGCAAGACTCCTTGCTCTGTCTCTTTGACGAATTGTTTTTCTGAGAGTATTGTCAAACCACGGTTTGTCGTTTTTCCTAATTGTCACCTCATATCTCGGTATACAAGCTTTTGCTAGTTCAAGAAATTTACGTTGAAAGTTATCCACAGAAAGGTTGATATTGTCAGGTTCACATATAATGGGTTTCCAATCAGATTCATGTATTAATTCATTTAATGTCTCAAAATCTGCATTACTGTAGTTCCATACACATCTTGTGGTACAAGACAATTTTGGTCGAGTTTGATTTAAAAATAAAAACGTCGCTTTGTGATCAGAAAGCTCTAAGTCAATGGTTCCAGAAAATATATCGTCAACGGTGTCACTTATAATAATTGGATCGAGTAAAGTTTGACTTCTCTGTGTAATTCGCGTCGGTTCTTTTATAACATTTTTCATGTTTAGACTTGTTATCATATTGTGTAACGGGCCAGTACATTTTAATAAGTCGCTGTTTAAGTCTCCAGCAATTATTACTGAAGGGTTTAGGGTTAATGCTTGCTCCGTCTTTTCGCGGAGATTGTCCCAATAATTTGGGGTACACAAATTTTCTGACCTATATGTGACACATAAAAGAAATCGTGATTTCGTACCTACTTCGAACCATAATATGTCATCGTCAAATTGTAGACTGTGTAGTGGGTTAAAAAATAAATTGTCAGAGAAATATACTGCGACACCGCCGCCAAACTGATTTCTATCACGCCTAACTGGGGTTTGAAATCCGGATATACAAATATCATTTGAGCAGACTGAGGAATCAAGGTGAGTTTCTGTGAAACAAAGAATGTCATACTCATCTACTAGATGATTTAAGACATCTATTTTGTTACGGATGCTATTTATATTATAATGAAATAATGCTAGTGTATTATGCGACATTTCACTATTAGTTGTGGAGGGACCCGGATTTTGTTTTACATCTCCGGACAGTATAAGAAGGACACTTAAAACAAATACGACCCCAATCAAAAGAAAAGGGATTTTTATATTTGTCAGCCCCCAAATCTTAAAAATAAGACGGTGATTTTCGCTTCGCTGAAAACATGAGGGGCAGTAGGCGATGTTGTAGAAAATACCCACGGTAATACGATATTGACCTAAGTCACCCGCCATGGAAGATAGTTATTGGGTCGTTCTCGAATAGTGGCCATGAGTCTAGTTCTACAACATAACTGGCTGTAAAATGCATTCTGCCAACTCGTCGCGCAACTGCAGTCGTCTTCAGCGCCCCCGAGCCAGATCTAGTCAGTGAGGAAGCCTTTCTGTATGGAAAAAGAGAAGGGAAGCAGGACAGAAAGAGTAGTAAAGTGTAAAATAAATACAAGAGTTTAACAAGGAACAAAAACATTGTCATGAAAAAAAGTGGGAAAGTAATTTAGTCTTCAACCCGAGGGCTGAAAGGGCAAAACTCCTACTTTTTTACAACTCTGTGTATCACATGTGTGAAGACCATATCTCAGGACTGAATTCAATCAGGCAATAATTTTGACTATTGTTGTATGTTTATAGTTCACACGAGACGAAATATAGATATAGACGGTTCGAGCTATTCTCAAAAATGTGGCAGTCGAACCACAAGTGGGAATTGAAAAAAAAACAATGAATAAAAAAGGAGAGAGAGAAAAAAAAACAAGAAAAAAAACAATAATAATAATACGCGTACTGAGAAATGGTTTGAAGAAAGCGTGCACCAAATTTACCGTTTGTAAAAATGTTCATATTCGAATCAGAAAAAGTCATTAACTGCTGTGTCACTGGGAAACTCACGGACATCACACTGCAATCAACCTCGCAGCTTCGGCAAAAAACATTGCTGACTAAACCTTTCGGAAAAACCAACATGATTTCGTTAAGAAAGTTAAGTGTTTCTAGTTTTGGATTCTTCCGCATTTTGGATTAACTTTACACAATTGGACTAGGGAAAATTTAGATGGAGATGCATTGAAACGGGATTAAATGCATGATTTACACCACAGGTGTTGGTTCTTGGTTGTCATCAGTACATTCATAGTACTTAATACAAAAAGAAAGAATAGTGAATGAAAGAAAGCAAGCCGAGTGGGCTCTTTACCCCTAACCTGTTATTCCTGTAAAATAGTTGGAAAACACACAAATATATATATATACACCCCCCCCCACACACACACACCCACACATATACATATACACACCAATATGCACGTACACATGCATATGCATACACATATATACATGCATATATATACACGTAAATATACACTCTCCAGCAATTCATAAACAAATAATTTTTTATCAACATTATGTCCTTTTATATACACTCCCTTCCGTGTGCCTATGCGTACGCGGGTGGGTGGGGGCGGTAGGGGTAACTTATGTGTATGATTTGTGCACAATCTGCCGGAGTGTGAAACCTCCACTTTCCAGCAGTGTGTGAACAAATCATACCCATGTATGTTTAACTTGGTGTACGTAGGTGGGGTTGTATGCATAGCTTATTTCAGTTGACACCTGCCGTCTCTAGCAATTCATGAACAAATTCATAAGCAAATAAACAATTTTCTTTAACAGTATGCCCATTTATACACACACCCATCTTGATGTGTATTTAAGTGTCCGTGTGTGAGGGGGGGGGGGGGGGGGGGGAACTTTTGTGTACAATTTGTGTACAAATTTGCCGGAGAGTAAAATTTTCACCCCTCATCCTCCAAGAACAGGTTGGATTGTGTGGTGTGGACTGCAGTAAATCATCTTTGATTTTTTCCATGTTTTTTTTTATCACTGGGGGTTTCTTAAAAAAAGTACTACCATTATGAACATGTAAACACACCTTATGTGTATAAGTAGGTGTTGGTTGGGGGGGGGGGGGGGGGGGGCGAGGGGTGTAGTATAAATAACTTATTTGAGAGTGAGACCTGCACTCTCTAGCAGTATATAAAACTTATTTTTATCAACATTATGCACTTTTATACACACCCTATCTTGCTATATATGAGTGTTGGGTAGGTGAAGGTAACTAATAAGTATAATTTGTGTAATTTGTGTACACTCTGCTGTAGAGTGAAACTTCCACTCCCTAGCAAATTGCAAGCAAATCAATTGCTAGGAGATGAGAGATCAAACCACGAGAAGGTAACTGTTGTCTAGAATGTTAAACTAGAGTTAAGTATAGATACTGATGAGTAGTGATGATTTATAACATTTATATTTGATAAAAAAAATATTTCAAGGTATAAACTGTATTAAATCATCTTTGATTTTTATCATGATTTGGGACCTACAGAGGGATTTCTTGGCAGAACTTCTTCCATTATGCACGCAATGTGTATGAATGGGTACGGGTGGGTGTGGCCATAAGCATAATTAAGAAATTAATAAACAAATAATTTTTATCGATATTATGACTCACCCCCTTTTGATGCGCATGAGTCCGTGGGTGGATGGGGTAATTTGTGTACACCTTGCTGGATAGCGAAACCTCCACTTTCCAACAATTTAATATTTCATTATGCACAAAACATCACACCCGTGTATGTATGAGTGGGTTTTGGTGGGTGAGGCTATATGCATATCTTATTTGGGAGTGAAACTTGCACTCTCCAGTAATGCATAAAGAAATAATTATTAGTAAAATTGTGCACTTTATACACACACTCATATTAATGTGTATGTAGTTGGGGGAGTGTGTGGCGGAGGGGCGGGGGGGGGGGGGGTAACTTATGTGTATAATTTGTGTACAATTTGCCGGAGAGCGAAATCTCTATCTCCAGCAACTTGTGAAGAAATAAATTGGTTGGGCATTAAATTTCTAGAAAAGAGAGAACAAACCACAAGAATAAATGAGAACTGTTGTCTATTAAATATAAATACCAGTGGGTGTTAATGAGTTCTGGAGCTTTCTAACATTTTCCTTTGAAAGTTTTGTTTTAAGAATAAACTGTAATTGATTATCTTTGATTTTGACCAAGATTTTGGGTTCGCTGGGAGATTTTGTAGCAGAAATTATTCCATCATGCCAACACAACCCTGTGTGTTTTAATAGGCGTGAGTAGGTGGAGTTATATGCATAACTTATTTGAAAGTGACACCTGCACTCACCAGCAATTCATAAGCAAATAATTTGTATTACCATTATGTACTTTTATGCACACATTCATCGTGGTGTGTATGTGAGTGGAGAATAGCTTATGGGTGAAACTTGTGTACAATTTGCTTGTTGCCACCCAAGGAAGATATGTATCGGCGATTTTATAGACGGGTTCGTGATTAGGAGCTAGGCGGCCACTTGCCAAATAATAAATCGATCTGTAAGACGTACGCGTATCTCAATCAATTTTATAATTCCCATTCAACAAATAGGATCTGTGTGACGCTAAAGTTTACGTTCCCATGACGCGATACACATTGGTACGGCACTTAACGTAACGGAATAATACTTAGTCAAAAATGAAAGCCGCTTAGAAGGAAGTAAACTTCCGAGCATGACGGAAGTTATATATAACTTCGTCAAATTGCCGTCATGCTCGGAAGTTTACTTCCTTCTAAGCGGCTTTCATATATATATATATATTTACTTGATAACCATAGAGTATAACAACCGTTGTATATACTTGAAGTATATACAACGGGTGCTGTATATAATTATAATTTATGCGAACGACCTCTGACCTCTTTCAATTCCATTTTCATTCATTCATTCATGAAACATCGTTATATCACAGGGCAGGTTTTAATTGTACGCTTATTGCACTTTGTCACAATCCTCTGATGGTGTCATTTCTTATTTATTTTGCTTTAATAAAGGCAACCTAAAATTTTGCTTCAAAACATTGTAGAAATTACTTGAATGTTAATTGTAATTAGTATGCGGCGACTGCGAACTATTTATAGTCACGGCCTCGATCAAATGTACTCGCGGAACTGCGCTAATTAAAAGTCCGTCTGCTCTACCTGAAAAAAAAAACACTTCGTAAAAATTGTAAACAAACGCAAAATTATTTGTTATATTGGGACTACAGCATAAAACACGGAAGAAAACTGGAACTATGTCAAAAAAAGAATAACTCTACTGAAACACCGTTTTGTTACTGTTAATAAAATAGTTGAAATTTATTTTGTTCCAGCGCAGTTACATGATGCAAGAAGTGCAATCGCACTTTACAATCGCCGTCATCGATTTTGTAATGTAAGGGATACAACTCTATGCATCTTGTCCTATTTCTTTTGTCTCGTAGACTGGTTTTCTTTGGAGGCCCGTGGGAAACATATATAAGTCGGGTAGACGCACGAGACGGGTGTCTGTTTGTTATCAGATAAAAACAATAAACATATAGTGTGTTTTTATATCTGTGTTATACAACTCGTTGAAATATGGTTTATTTTTTCTCGGCGAAGCCTCGAAAAAATAAACCATATTTCAACTCGTTGTATAACACAGATATAAAAACACACTATATGTTTATTGTCTATATATATATATATATATACTAGCTGGGGCCCGCCTTCGTCCGAGAACGAATTAAATAGGCAGGTGTGTTGAACATGCGCAACTTGAGTGCAACAGAAGACTACCTGATGAAAATTATACGTAATGCAACGTTTCGTCCAAACAGCCGTGTAGTTTCCTTAATCGTCACTGCGCCTGCACGAAGACGGAAACACACCTCACACCCGACGATGGCAAATCACTACCCGATGGACCCTACATACAAATTCTAAGTTTCGCCCACATCGGCCCAGTAGTTTCCGAGAACGTCACTGCGCATGCGCGAAAACGACCCCCCCTCCACCCCGGTCCGATGGGCGGAAAACCTTCCCGGGGGCCGAACTACATTCGCACGCCAAGTTTCGCTCCGATCGGCCGAGTCGTTTTTGAGTCTATAGCGAACAGACAGACAGACGGACGGACGGACGGACGGACGGACGGACGGACGGACGGACGGACGCACGCACGCACGCACGCACGCACGCACGCACGCACGCACGCACGCACGCACGCACGCACGCACGCACGCACGCACGCACGCACGCACGCACGCACGCACGCACGCACGCACGCACACACACAGAGTCTTGTTTTTCCTACATACCGAGGTACCCCATTGTCTGTCCTTTGTGTGGACTAACGGTTTCAACCTCGTTTTGCCGGTACAGTTCTGGGAAAACAACCGAGGTAAAGGGTTTCTTTTGTCTTTTGTACCTCGGTAAGGCGAAACACGCAAACTCTTTTGTCTAGTTACCTCGTCAAGTTGGTAAGACAAACCCACACACACACACACACACACACACACACACACACACACACACACACACACACACACACACACACACACACACACACACACACACACACACACACACACACACACACACACACACACACACACACACACATCGAGAGGGTACTCGCTGCGCCTTTTGCGTAGCCTGAAATCCCAAACCTTGAAAAAGCTCGAAAGTCCAGCTGAAACTACCGATTTCGAACCACTGAAGATTGAACACAACAGACCGTTGCAAAATAGTAGTGGCGCGGTATTTAATTGCAAAAAGCCTCGTTGTAGACTGCATACTTTTATGCCTGATCAGAAAGAGGAATTTTCCTCCGAACAAACGAAAAATCATTATCAGATCCGTAACCCCCTCCATTGTGATTCACCAAACATTATTTACCTTATCACTTGTAAGCGATGTCGGAAACAGTATGTTGGTCAAAGTCAAAATCCTTTTCGAGAACGTGCTACAAGACACAAACAGGATATAAAACATAATGCTGATGCCCCAGTAGTACAACATTTTAACCTTCCTGGCCATTCTTTGGACGATTTCGAAATCCACCCAATTGAACAACCACCAATTAAAGACACATTAGAAGAAACGGATGAATTTAGAAAAAAACGTGAAGCTTTTTGGATCAATACGCTTCAAACCCTCTGGCCATTTGGTATGAACATATCAGAGGGCGAATGCGAAAGGAGGTCCATCATTCCTTTCACTTTAACGTACAACAGAATGAATATCGAAATAGCAAAAATGTTAAAAGATGAATTCAATTTTACCAATGCTAAATTAAATGAACCTTTGAATCTTCGACCTGTCATCGCCTATAAGAAAAACAAAAGCTTGCGTAACATCCTTGTAAGGACTAAATTAGAGCCCATCAATGAATAAAATCAATTATTGCCAGTCAGTTTAACCAGTTCCTAAGCTCATCACTTAGTTTAAATCAATTTTGTGTAATTTTTTACCATGTTTGAAACCCATCTGGGTTCAGTAAATGAAAACAATTTTTCGGCGGCATATTAAAAGAAAAAAACGTTTCAGTATGAAATGTCTGTGCCAGTGCGATTTTTTAACCTCAAACACACACAGGCGAGTGCCAGAGTTCATATATGCCCAAAAACAAAATAGGTTCTAATTTCAATCATGTGTATGTATTTCCTAAGTAAAATTATTATTTATTTATATATTTATTTATTGATTATTTTTAATTTTTAATTTTTTATTAATTTTTATTTATTTATTTATTTCATTATTTATTTATTTATTTATTTATTTATTTATTTATTTATTTATTTGGTTGATTCATTTATTTAAATTATTATTATTATTTTTATTTTTAATTTTTCATACCTTTCACACAATGTAGAGGTTCAGAAGGTAAAACACACAATTTCTACGTGGTGTAAAATATTTTCCGTCATAAACCTCCGTCGGGGGATATTCATTCCAACTGATAACATTCGTGAGGCATCATGGAATTTGGCGTTATGTTTTCATTTATTTCTTTAGTCTAAATATATTTTATCAAACCATTTTTTCATATTATTTTCACATACTTCTGAAGCCAGTAAAGCAAACCGCTCCCGATTGGTTTTACTTAAATCAAAGCCAACCAATAGGGCTTCATGGGGTCAGTAAAGCAAACCACCCACTGACTGATTAAAATTCAATGGAAGCCAATCAATAGGGTTTCATCTAATTTGTTTGGACGACACAAACTGAGTTGTGAAAAACAAACTTGGGACATCTCAGATTGAAAAGAATTAATTAGATGAGTGACATTTGTCAGCTTGTTACCGAGTTTAATTATGTACTGAGCTGTGAAAAACACCCCAGCCCACATATGGATATATACCATACATGCCCTCCCAAAGTTGGAATCATTTTCCTCAAAGCCTCTTTGAAAAAGCCAAACCAAGCGAAACGCGTCGAGACAGACGGATTATTCTCTACCTTTGCTGAAGACTGCAACCAATCCAGGTATCTTCTTTAATAGGTAATATCTAATTTTCCAATTTTATTTATTTCATCACTTTCATATTTTATTTATACTTAATTCAACTACTTTCTTTAACAATGGCAAGAAAAGGGCAGAGGCATCAGAGGCAGAGAGTTGCCCAGTCCGGAACTGGCCAGGAACAATCGTTCCAGGCTTATTCTAGGCTGGTTAAGGCTTTGTTTCAGGTGCTTCAATGTTTGCACCACATTGGGCTATTAGAGCATCATTTGGCAAATCGGGATTTCCCGAAACAGCTGGAGAAGATAGTGGATGAGTTAGGTGGCTTTCTAAAGCCAGCTCTTCCCACCCCACACATTTTTTCTGTTTTTCGACAGATTAGTGTGGGATGGGCCAATCAAACGTTAAATGCTTTAGTTGAGCATTATAAGGTAAATTTAAACCAGTTGAAGTCTAAGATAACTTTGGCTATGCGACCACCTCCTGGACTCGAAAAAATAGACTTCAACAGCGCTTCGGCGCGTGCCTTGATCTGGGCTAAAAAGAACTTTAAAAATAAGTTGACAGATAAGACGATTTCAGCCTATGAGTCTTACATTTCGGAACTTCGCCCAGCGTCTGGAGTAAGGAACAATACGGGAGGGAGCAAGCAAACTCCGGTCCGTGTTGTCCCTCTACCCCAACGCGAAAAGCAAAATAAGAAAAGATCAAGGCAAAGCACTTCTCCCTCTTCTTTTCCTTCTACTTCTTCTTTCTCTCAGAGTAAGCGGCTGAATTTGCAAACATCTCCGGTCCATATTGTGACTGAAGATGCTCGCAAATTGAGTAACGCTGTCTCGCCTCGTCTTGCTCCTCTACCTCCTACTCCTCCTCAGCCTTTCTTCTCTGGTTCTCCTTGTGCTCTCACTAGAACTCCTCCTCCTCCTTCTGTTTCTTCTCCTGCTTCTGTTTCCTCTCCTGCTTCTGTTTCTTCTCCCCCTTCTCCTGCCTCTAGTGTGGTTCAACCAGGTATATCGTACTCAGAGAAAGTCAAATCACCGAGCCGCAACTCGGGCCGCTCATTTGATTCTAAATTCTCCCAGTTTCGGCATAAAAGCGGAGTTAATTTTGACAAAAGGAATTGGCGCCTCCCCGATGTTTGTAAAAACATCCTTATGATTGGAAGTTCAAATTTAGGACGCATTGATCGAAATCCCCATGCGGACATCCAGGTGGAGTGTTACCCCGGCGCCAAATTCAATCATCTGCGCTCTATGTTTAAAGGGCACAGGGGCCAGTCCAGTCCCCAAAAAATATTATTAAATATTGGCGTGAATTCTCGAAACGATAATTCTGATCTCGTAGTTAAGCAGTGGCGGAATATGCTTAGCGATATCAGGGTCAAGTTTAGATCAGCAAAAATTTATTTCGCTGAACTAAACTTTTCGCAAAAACTCCCTCAGGCTGAGAGGAGAACCCTGAGCATCATCAACGAAACCATTCGGAAAGTGAAGGACGTTAACGTGATACCAAAAATTGATGACGCGAAGTTTGATGTTGCTCAGGATTTAATCCATTGGACCACGAGAACCGCCAATATTATGTACGATCACTGGTTGAACCACCTAAATTTAAACTAAGTAAAGGCAAAGGTAACAGCCGCCTAACAGATGTGGGATTAGGAACTAATGTGGTTAACCTGTCTGGCACCAATGACCTAACAACCCAAGAGAAATCTCTTTTAGATCGCGGTTTAACTTTTGTACCAACACCAAAGCCTAAAACTGATAACCAAACAAATTTACCATCATACAACTGTAATTTTCTTAGGCAAATGAAATTAGCCGACCGCTTTAAAAACTCCAGCGGTCGGAAACTTCCTTTTACAGAATCATCTGGTTGGTCACCTCCAGATAGTGAAGTAGATCCCGAAATTATTGAGGCTAGCAAACGAATCATCAAAAAGGTGTTCAGCATGAACATACTCTCCGATAAAGACAATTTAACAGCTGGTGAACGGAGAGCGCTCACGAAACTTCGAAAAAATAAGAAATTAGTAATAAAACCAGCTGACAAAGGTGGGTCAGTAGTTGTTCTATCTCGGGATAATTATATAAAGGAAACCATGAGACAACTCAGCAATACTATTATTATAAGAAAATAGATTCACTTATTTGGCCTAGTAATATCGAAAAATTCAATAAGATCTTAAAATTTCTCCTCGACGAAGGTCACATTACCAAAAAACAATTGAAATATTTAACACCTAAGCTCAGTGCTCAAACAAGACAATTTTATATCCTACCAAAGATCCACAAGGACCGTTCTTCATGGACGGATGACTTAACTCCACCCGGGAGGCCAATTGTATCAGATTGTAATTCGGAATCTTATGCGATCTCGGAATTAATTGATTATCATCTGAAACCTATAGCAAATAGACATCCGAGTTATCTAAAAAATACACAGGATTTCCTGTCAAAAATTTCGAAATTGAAAATATCGAAAAATGCAATTCTGGCTACTTTGGATATCGACAGTATGTATACAAACATTGATATTGATAAAGGTGTTAAATCAGTTAAAAATGCATTTGAAAAATATCCGGATGCGAAACGCCCGGATGAACAAATTTTGGATCTTTTAGAGCTGAGCTTAAAAGGTAATGACTTTCAATTCAATGGAGAATATTTTCTACAAATAATGGGTTGTCCTATGGGTAAAAGATTCAGTCCCAATTTTGCAAGCATTTATGTAGCGGGATGGGAGGAAAATGCCTTAAGCAAATGTGCAAAGCATCCTCTCGTATATCTCAGATATTTAGATGACATTTTTATTATTTGGGAACATTCAAAAGAAGATTTTGATGATTTTTTAGAAATTTTGAACAATCACGATCCAAATATTAAATTGAAAGCTACTATCAGTGAAAATTCTGTTGATTTTCTCGATGTGACCGTGTATAAAGGCAAGCAATTTCAGGCGTCCGGTCATTTAGATTATAAAGTATATTTTAAACCAACTGATTCACATCAATTGTTGCACACAAAATCATTTCATCCTCAACATACATTTAAAGGTATCATCAAATCACAGCTCATTCGTTTCCACCGCAATTCAAGTGATAAGGTAAATTTCAATGAGGCTTGTTCTACTCTATTTGGCGCCCTCAGATCGAGAGGGTACTCGCTGCGCCTTTTGCGTAGCCTGAAATCCCAAACCCTGAAAAAGCTCGAAAGTCCAGCTGAAACTACCGATTTCGAACCACTGAAGATTGAACACAACAGACCGTTGCAAAATAGTAGTGGCGCGGTATTTAATTGCAAAAAGCCTCGTTGTAGACTGCATACATTTATGCCTGATCAGAAAGAGGAATTTTCCTCCGAACAAACGAAAAATCATTATCAGATCCGTAACCCCCTCCACTGTGATTCACCAAACATTATTTACCTTATCATTTGTAAGCGATGTCGGAAACAGTATGTTGGTCAAAGTCAAAATCCTTTCCGAGAACGTGCTACTAGACACAAACAGGATATAAAACATAATGCTGATGCCCCAGTAGCACAACATTTTAACCTTCCTGGCCATTCTTTGGATGATTTCGAAATCCACCCAATTGAACAACCACCAATTAAAGACACATTAGAAGAAACGGATGAATTTAGAAAAAAACGTGAAGCTTTTTGGATCAATACGCTTCAAACCCTCTGGCCGTTTGGTATGAACACATCAGAGGGCGAATGCGAAAGGAGGTCCATCATTCCTTCCACTTTAACGTACAACAGAATGAATATCGAAATAGCAAAAATGTTAAAAGATGAATTCAATTTTACCAATGCTAAATTAAAGGAACCTTTGAATCTTCGACCTGTCATCGCCTATAAGAAAAACAAAAGCTTGCGTAACATCCTTGTAAGGACTAAATTAGAGCCCATCAGTGAATGACATCGATTATTGCCAGTCAGTTTAACCAGTTCCTAAGCTCATCACTTAGTTTAAATCAATTTTGTGTAATTTTTTGTCATGTTTGAAACCCATCGGGGTTCAGTAAATGAAAACAATTTTGCGGCGGCATATTAAAAGAAAAAAACGTTTCAGTAGGAAATGTCTGTGCCAGTGCGATTTTTTGACCTCAAACACACACACACACACACACACACACACACACACACACACACACACACACACACACACACACACACACACACACACACACACACACACACACACACACACACACACACACACACACACACACACACACACACACACACACACACACACACAGAGAGTCTTGTCTACCCTACATACCGAAGTACCCTGGGAAAACAACCGAGGTAAAGGGTTTCTTTTGTCTTTTGTACCTCGGTACCTAAGTTGGTAAGGCACGCACGCACGCACGCACGCACGCACGCACGCACGCACGCAAGCACGCACGCACGCACGCACGCACGCACGCACGCACGCACGCACGCACGCACGCACGCACGCACGCACGCACGCACGCACGCACGCACGCACGCACGCACGCACGCACGCACGCACGCACGCACGCACGCACGCACGCACGCACGCACGCACGCACGCACGCACGCACGCACGCACGCACGCACGCACGCACGCACGCACGCACGCACGCACGCACGCACGCACGCACATATACACAGACACAGTCAAACAAGCTCGAATATATAGCAGACTAGTCGGGGTGCCCGACTTCGTCCGGCGAAGACGGAGACGGGCACCCACCCCACAACCAACGATGGCAAATCACTACTGATGATCCCTATATGCAAACCCCAACTTTTGTCCCGATCGGCCCAGTAGTTTCCGAGATCGTTACCGCGCATGCGCGACGACGCCCCCGCCCACCTCCGTCCGATTGGTGGAAAGACTTTCCGGGACCGAACTGCATACGCATGCCATGATCCGTCCCGATCGGCCCAGCCGTTTTCGAGTCTATAGCGAACAGACAGACACACACACAAACGAACCCAAATACATAGTAGACTAGCTCGGTGCCCGACTTCGTCTGGGCTTTTGTCACTGCGCATGCGCAAAGATTGGCTCCCACCCCTGCAAATCATTACCCGATTGACCGTACATACACCCGACGATGGCGAATGAGTTTTTGTCACTGCGCCTGCGCAAAGATTAGCTCCCACCCCCATACCCTATGATGGCAAATGATTACCCGATGGACCATACATACAAATCTCAGGTTTCGTCCCGATCGGCAAAGTAGTTTTCGAGATCGTCACTGCGCAAAGACGGCCCCACCTCATATCTGACGGGGGGAAATCACTACCCGATGGATTCTACATACAAATCCCAAGTTTCGTCTCGATCGGTTCAGTAATTTCCAAGATCGTCACTGCGCATGCGCGAAGACGTGCCCCACCCCGATTTAGAATAGCCCCTAAAACCTTCCCGGACGCGAACTACACACCCGTGCCGAATTTCGTCTCGATCGGCCCCGCCGTTTTCGAGTTTATAGAGAACAAACAAACAAACAATCAGACAGACAAGATTACTCAAATATATATACAGATAAGCTGGATGCCCGACTTCGTTCCGGCTTTTGTGTCCGCACATGCACAAAGATTGGTTTCCACCCCACAGCCGACGTTGACGAAGGACCGTAAACATAAACCCAAGTTTTGTCCCGATCGGCCCAGTAGTTTCCAAGATAGTCTCAGTGTATGCGCGAAGACGGGCCCCACCCCACATCTGAGTAGCCTAAAACCTCCCCGGACGCAAACCACACACCCATGACAATTTCGTCTCGATCGGCCCTGCCGTTTTTGAGTCAATAGAGAACAAACAAACAAACAAACAGGCAAACAAACAGACAAGATTACTCAAATATATATATAGACCAGCTGGGTGCCCGACTTCGTCCGGGCTTTTGACATTGCACATGCGTAAATATTGGCTCCCAAATCATTACCCGATTGACCGTACATACAAATCCCAGGTTCCGTCCCGATCGGTCCAGTAGTTTTTGAGATCGTTACTGCGCATGCGCGAAGATGGACACCCACCCCATACCTGCTGATAGCAAATGACTACACGATGGACCCTACATACAAATCTCAGATTTCGTCCCGATCGGCCCACACAAAATCATTTCATCCTCAACATACATTTAAAGGTATCATCAAATCACAGCTCATTCGTTTCCACCGCAATTCAAGTGATAAGGTAAATTTCAATGAGGCTTGTTCTACTCTATTTGGCGCCCTCAGATCGAGAGGGTACTCGCTGCGCCTTTTGCGTAGCCTGAAATCCCAAACCCTGAAAAAGCTCGAAAGTCCAGCTGAAACTACCGATTTCGAACACTGAAGATTGAACACAACAGACCGTTGCAAAATAGTAGTGGCGCGGTATTTAATTGCAAAAAGCCTCGTTGTAGACTGCATACATTTATGCCTGATCAGAAAGAGGAATTTTCCTCCGAACAAACGAAAAATCATTATCAGATCCGTAACCCCCTCCACTGTGATTCACCAAACATTATTTACCTTATCATTTGTAAGCGATGTCGGAAACAGTATGTTGGTCAAAGTCAAAATCCTTTCCGAGAACGTGCTACTAGACACAAACAGGATATAAAACATAATGCTGATGTCCCAGTAGCACAACATTTTAACCTTCCTGGCCATTCTTTGGATGATTTCGAAATCCACCCAATTGAACAACCACCAATTAAAGACACATTAGAAGAAACGGATGAATTTAGAAAAAAACGTGAAGCTTTTTGGATCAATACGCTTCAAACCCTCTGGCCGTTTGGTATGAACATATCAGAGGGCGAATGCGAAAGGAGGTCCATCGTTCCTTTCACTTTAACGTACAACAGAATGAATATCGAAATAGCAAAAATGTTAAAAGATGAATTCAATTTTACCAATGCTAAATTAAAGGAACCTTTGAATCTTCGACCTGTCATCGCCTATAAGAAAAACAAAAGCTTGCGTAACATCCTTGTAAGGACTAAATTAGAGCCCATCAGTGAATAACATCGATTATTGCCAGTCAGTTTAACCAGTTCCTAAGCTCATCACTTAGTTTAAATCAATTTTGTGTAATTTTTTGTCATGTTTGAAACCCATCGGGGTTCAGTAAATGAAAACAATTTTTCGGCGGCATATTAAAAGAAAAAAACGTTTCAGTATGAAATGTCTGTGCCAGTGCGATTTTTTAACCTCAAACACACACAGGCGAGTGCCAGAGTTCATATATGCCCAAAAACAAAATAGGTTCTAATTTCAATCATGTGTATGTATTTCCTAAGTAAAATTATTATTTATTTATATATTTATTTATTGATTATTTTTAATTTTTAATTTTTTATTAATTTTTATTTATTTATTTATTTCATTATTTATTTATTTATTTATTTATTTATTTATTTATTTATTTATTTATTTATTTGGTTGATTCATTTATTTAAATTATTATTATTATTTTTATTTTTAATTTTTCATACCTTTCACACAATGTAGAGGTTCAGAAGGTAAAACACACAATTTCTACGTGGTGTAAAATATTTTCCGTCATAAACCTCCGTCGGGGGATATTCATTCCAACTGATAACATTCGTGAGGCATCATGGAATTTGGCGTTATGTTTTCATTTATTTCTTTAGTCTAAATATATTTTATCAAACCATTTTTTCATATTATTTTCACATACTTCTGAAGCCAGTAAAGCAAACCGCTCCCGATTGGTTTTACTTAAATCAAAGCCAACCAATAGGGCTTCATGGGGTCAGTAAAGCAAACCACCCACTGACTGATTAAAATTCAATGGAAGCCAATCAATAGGGTTTCATCTAATTTGTTTGGACGACACAAACTGAGTTGTGAAAAACAAACTTGGGACATCTCAGATTGAAAAGAATTAATTAGATGAGTGACATTTGTCAGCTTGTTACCGAGTTTAATTATGTACTGAGCTGTGAAAAACACCCCAGCCCACATATGGATATATACCATACATGCCCTCCCAAAGTTGGAATCATTTTCCTCAAAGTCTCTTTGAAAAAGCCAAACCAAGCGAAACGCGTCGAGACAGACGGATTATTCTCTACCTTTGCTGAAGACTGCAACCAATCCAGGTATCTTCTTTAATAGGTAATATCTAATTTTCCAATTTTATTTATTTCATCACTTTCATATTTTATTTATACTTAATTCAACTACTTTCTTTAACAATGGCAAGAAAAGGGCAGAGGCATCAGAGGCAGAGAGTTGCCCAGTCCGGAACTGGCCAGGAACAATCGTTCCAGGCTTATTCTAGGCTGGTTAAGGCTTTGTTTCAGGTGCTTCAATGTTTGCACCACATTGGGCTATTAGAGCATCATTTGGCAAATCGGGATTTCCCGAAACAGCTGGAGAAGATAGTGGATGAGTTAGGTGGCTTTCTAAAGCCAGCTCTTCCCACCCCACACATTTTTTCTGTTTTTCGACAGATTAGTGTGGGATGGGCCAATCAAACGTTAAATGCTTTAGTTGAGCATTATAAGGTAAATTTAAACCAGTTGAAGTCTAAGATAACTTTGGCTATGCGACCACCTCCTGGACTCGAAAAAATAGACTTCAACAGCGCTTCGGCGCGTGCCTTGATCTGGGCTAAAAAGAACTTTAAAAATAAGTTGACAGATAAGACGATTTCAGCCTATGAGTCTTACATTTCGGAACTTCGCCCAGCGTCTGGAGTAAGGAACAATACGGGAGGGAGCAAGCAAACTCCGGTCCGTGTTGTCCCTCTACCCCAACGCGAAAAGCAAAATAAGAAAAGATCAAGGCAAAGCACTTCTCCCTCTTCTTTTCCTTCTACTTCTTCTTTCTCTCAGAGTAAGCGGCTGAATTTGCAAACATCTCCGGTCCATATTGTGACTGAAGATGCTCGCAAATTGAGTAACGCTGTCTCGCCTCGTCTTGCTCCTCTACCTCCTACTCCTCCTCAGCCTTTCTTCTCTGGTTCTCCTTGTGCTCTCACTAGAACTCCTCCTCCTCCTTCTGTTTCTTCTCCTGCTTCTGTTTCCTCTCCTGCTTCTGTTTCTTCTCCCCCTTCTCCTGCCTCTAGTGTGGTTCAACCAGGTATATCGTACTCAGAGAAAGTCAAATCACCGAGCCGCAACTCGGGCCGCTCATTTGATTCTAAATTCTCCCAGTTTCGGCATAAAAGCGGAGTTAATTTTGACAAAAGGAATTGGCGCCTCCCCGATGTTTGTAAAAACATCCTTATGATTGGAAGTTCAAATTTAGGACGCATTGATCGAAATCCCCATCCGGACATCCAGGTGGAGTGTTACCCCGGCGCCAAATTCAATCATCTGCGCTCTATGTTTAAAGGGCACAGAGGCCAGTCCAGTCCCCAAAAAATATTATTAAATATTGGCGTGAATTCTCGAAACGATAATTCTGATCTCGTAGTTAAGCAGTGGCGGAATATGCTTAGCGATATCAGGGTCAAGTTTAGATCAGCAACAATTTATTTCGCTGAACTAAACTTTTCGCAAAAACTCCCTCAGGCTGAGAGGAGAACCCTGAGCATCATCAACGAAACCATTCGGAAAGTGAAGGACGTTAACGTGATACCAAAAATTGATGACGCAAAGTTTGATGTTGCTCAGGATTTAATCCATTGGACCACGAGAACCGCCAATATTATGTACGATCACTGGTTGAACCACCTAAATTTAAACTAAGTAAAGGCAAAGGTAACAGCCGCCTAACAGATGTGGGATTAGGAACTAATGTGGTTAACCTGTCTGGCACCAATGACCTAACAACCCAAGAGAAATCTCTTTTAGATCGCGGTTTGACTTTTGTACCAACACCAAAGCCTAAAACTGATAACCAAACAAATTTACCATCATACAACTGTAATTTTCTTAGGCAAATGAAATTAGCCGACCGCTTTAAAAACTCCAGCGGTCGAAAACTTCCTTTTACAGAATCATCTGGTTGGTCACCTCCAGATAGTGAAGTAGATCCCGAAATTATTGAGGCTAGCAAACGAATCATCAAAAAGGTGTTCAGCATGAACATACTCTCCGATAAAGACAATTTAACAGCTGGTGAACGGAGAGCGCTCACGAAACTTCGAAAAAATAAGAAATTAGTAATAAAACCAGCTGACAAAGGTGGGTCAGTAGTTGTTCTATCTCGGGATAATTATATAAAGGAAGCCATGAGACAACTCAGCAATACTAAACATTATAAGAAAATAGATTCACTTATTTGGCCTAGTAATATCGAAAAAGTCAATAAGATCTTAAAATTTCTCCTCGACGAAGGTCACATTACCAAAAAACAATTGAAATATTTAACAGCTAAGCGGATGAATTTAGAAAAAAACGTGAAGCTTTTTGGATCAATACGCTTCAAACCCTCTGGCCGTTTGGTATGAACACATCAGAGGGCGAATGCGAAAGGAGGTCCATCATTCCTTTCACTTTAACGTACAACAGAATGAATATCGAAATAGCAAAAATGTTAAAAGATGAATTCAATTTTACCAATGCTAAATTAAAGGAACCTTTGAATCTTCGACCTGTCATCGCCTATAAGAAAAACAAAAGCTTGCGTAACATCCTTGTAAGGACTAAATTAGAGCCCATCAGTGAATGACATCGATTATTGCCAGTCAGTTTAACCAGTTCCTAAGCTCATCACTTAGTTTAAATCAATTTTGTGTAATTTTTTGTCATGTTTGAAACCCACCGGGGTTCAGTAAATGAAAACAATTTTTCGGCGGCATATTAAAAGAAAAAAACGTTTCAGTAGGAAATGTCTGTGCCAGTGCGATTTTTTGACCTCAAACACACACACACACACACACACACACACACACACACACACACACACACACACACACACACACACACACACACACACACACACACACACACACACACACACACACACACACACACACACACACACACACACACACACACACACACACACACACACACACACACACACACACACACACACACACACACACACACACAGAGAGTCTTGTCTACCCTACATACCGAAGTACCCTGGGAAAACAACCGAGGTAAAGGGTTTCTTTTGTCTTTTGTACCTCGGTACCTAAGTTGGTAAGGCACGCACGCACGCACGCACGCACGCACGCACGCACGCACGCACGCACGCACGCACGCACGCACGCACGCACGCACGCACGCACGCACGCACGCACACTCGCACTCGCACTCGCACACACACACACACACACACACACACACACACACACACACACACACACACACACACACACACACACACACACACACACACACACACACACACACACACACACACACAGAGAGTCTTGTCTACCCTACATACCGAAGTACCCTGGGAAAACAACCGAGGTAAAGGGTTTCTTTTGTCTTTTGTACCTCGGTACCTAAGTTGGTAAGGCACGCACGCACGCACGCACGCACGCACGCACGCACGCACGCACGCACGCACGCACGCACGCACGCACGCCGCACGCACGCACGCACGCACGCACGCACGCACACACACACACACACACACAAAAAACACAGTCAAACAAGCTCGAATATATAGCAGACTAGTCGGGGTGCCCGACTTCGTCCGGCGAAGACGGAGACGGGCACCCACCCCACAACCAACGATGTCAAATCACTACTGATGATCCCTATATGCAAACCCCAACTTTTGTCCCGATCGGCCCAGTAGTTTCCGAGATCGTTACCGCGCATGCGCGACGACGCCCCCGCCCACCTCCGTCCGATTGGTGGAAAGACTTTCCGGGACCGAACTGCATACGCATGCCATGATCCGTCCCGATCGGCCCAGCCGTTTTCGAGTCTATAGCGAACAGACAGACACACACACAAACGAACCCAAATACATAGTAGACTAGCTCGGTGCCCGACTTCGTCTGGGCTTTTGTCACTGCGCATGCGCAAAGATTGGCTCCCACCCCTGCAAATCATTACCCGATTGACCGTACATACACCCGACGATGGCGAATGAGTTTTTGTCACTGCGCCTGCGCAAAGATTAGCTCCCACCCCCATACCCTATGATGGCAAATGATTACCCGATGGACCATACATACAAATCTCAGGTTTCGTCCCGATCGGCAAAGTAGTTTTCGAGATCGTCACTGCGCAAAGACGGCCTCACCTCATATCTGACGGGGGGAAATCACTACCCGATGGATCCTACATACAAATCCCAAGTTTCGTCTCGATCGGTTCAGTAATTTCCAAGATCGTCACTGCGCATGCGCGAAGACGTGCCCCACCCCGATTTAGAATAGCCCCTAAAACCTTCCCTGACGCGAACTACACACCCGTGCCGAATTTCGTCTCGATCGGCCCCGCCGTTTTCGAGTTTATAGAGAACAAACAAACAAACAATCAGACAGACAAGATTACTCAAATATATATACAGATTAGCTGGATGCCCGACTTCGTTCCGGCTTTTGTGTCCGCACATGCACAAAGATTGGTTTCCACCCCACAGCCGACGTTGACGAAGGACCGTAAACATAAACCCAAGTTTTGTCCCGATCGGCCCAGTAGTTTCCAAGATAGTCTCAGTGTATGCGCGAAGACGGGCCCAACCCCACATCTGAGTAGCCTAAAACCTCCCCGGGCGCAAACCACACACCCATGACAATTTCGTCTCGATCGGCCCTGCCGTTTTTGAGTCTATAGAGAACAAACAAACAAACAAACAGGCAAACAAACAGACAAGATTACTCAAATATATATATAGACCAGCTGGGTGCCCGACTTCGTCCGGGCTTTTGACACTGCACATGCGTAAATATTGGCTCCCAAATCATTACCCGATTGACCGTACATACAAATCCCAGGTTCCGTCCCGATCGGCCCAGTAGTTTTTGAGATCGTTACTGCGCATGCGCGAAGATGGACACCCACCCCATACCTGCTGATAGCAAATGACTACACGATGGACCCTACATACAAATCTCAGATTTCGTCCCGATCGGCCCAGTAATTTCCGAAATCGTTACTGCCCATGCGCGAAGACGGGCCCCCACCTCACGTCCGAGTAGCCTAAAACCTTCCCTGGCCCAAACCACACAACCATGCCGAATTTCGTCCCGATCAGCCCAGCCGTTTTTGAGTCTACAAAGAGCAAACAAACAAACAAACAAACAAACAAGATTACTCAAATATATATATAGAGTAGTTGGGGTTGCCCGACTTTGTCCGCAAAGATTGGCTAACACGCCAAAGTCGACGGTGGCAAAACACTACCCGGTGGAACGTACATACAAATCCCAGGTTTCGTCCCGATCGGACCTGTAGTTTCCGAAATCGTCACTGAATGTTGGTTTCTGATCCCCCGCCGGGATTCGAACCCTCGGCAACACCGCCTGGCAATCAGGAGTCCAGCGTCTAAACCAGTAGACCATTGCACACCGTCTAAAACGATGGCTGGATTCTAGCTTTCTAGATGAAGTCCTCATGATAACTTGGTTCATCTTCCATTCGGCAGCAGCATGAAAGTGTGGAACGCGCTGGCTACAGTACGACGAATGTGCTGTGGATGGCCTCATACGAAGACTCTCCCGGGCTTGTGTGTGTTTTTTCAAATGACACAATCATGTTTTAGAGGAATTTTGAATGTTGGTTTCTGATCCCCCGTCGGGATTCGAACCCTCGGCAACACCGCCTGGCAATCAGGAGTCCAGCGTCTAAACCGCTAGACCATTACACACCGTCTAAAACGATGGCTGGAATCTAGCTTTTTAGATGAAGTCCTCATGATCGAGACGAAACTTAGCATACATATGTAGTTCGGTCCTGGAAAGGTTTGCCATCCATGGGACCTGGGGTGGGGGTCCGTCTTCGCGCATGCGCAGTAACGATCTCGGAAACTACTGGGACGATCAGGCCGAAACTTGGGATTTGTATGTAGAGCCATCAGGTAGTGATTTCAGAAAAAAACTTTGTTTTATAATAGAAAAACCCGTCTGAATTTAAAGACTCTTCAACAGCAGAATCGATCAGTGTCGATAAAAGCTCTACAAGGGGGGAAACCGGAGTCCCCCTAGCCTCTCTTCCCATCCCCACCCTCATAGACAACGTCGTGGTGAGCACGGACGAGCAGCTAGCAGCTATCAGCTCTCCAACATCAAGTCGCACACAAGCGACGCGTAGTGCGCCTTAATGCACGGTGTCATTGTGACGCACATGAGCAAGCGAGTTCAGACAGCCGGCGATGCGTACTAACAATGTGTATTCCTTTGTCGACATTTGTGTAAGGAATGGGAAAATGATAAATTCGAAGATTTTAGTACTTTTTAGATGAGCTTAAAGAGTAGCTAAAACCGTATTCTAAAATCGCAAGCCTCAAGACCTCCCCCGCCACCCCTATTTACAGAAACCATAACAAGACGCACAAAATAGAGTTGCCCCAAAAATGCAATATTCAAGTATTCATGCATACTTGCAGACTGACTGGGAGGAATATACCGATTGGAAGTGCGTTTTATAGAATGGATATGTGCAGTCAGCTGCCACCGGACTGAAGATGTCAAACGCTGACCACTTACCCAACATAAAGACGAAAACGGCTCGAACATTGATCACATTAAGCCTAAAATAGCCTTAAATATCTCCAAAATTTCTCGCTGACCTATTGAAATTTGGATATTATCAGAATCGGCTTTTTGAGTTCTAATGATATCCAAATGTGTATACAATGTGTAGTTTCATTGAAAATAGGTGGAACTTATGTTGGAAAAAATACGAAATTTAATAATCTCAATAAGTGCCGTGTTAGGTAAAGGGTTAAAGTGCCAAATTTTTTTGCATGGATTTCCCAAAGCAATTGGTCAATATAAGTTTGGGTCGAATTATACAAAGTTCCATCAGTGAGAAAGGGCAAATTCTATGATTTAACTCTGATCATATCGCGCGAATAATTTTAGCCTTTGAAACTTGGGAAATAATTTACTACAAAAGTGGTAAAAACGTTACTACAAAAGTGGTGACTTTGTTTTTTTATGACAAAAGTGGGCGACGGTTACTACAAAAGTGGAGACCTCATTTTACTACAAAAGTGGGCGACGTTACTACAAAAGTGGTGAGCTACCACAAAAGTGGGCGTTTTCTACTACAAAAGTGGTGAGCTACCACAAAAGTGGTAATTACTACAAAACTGGGCGTCACACCCATCATTTAGGTGATTTTTTCGACAGAATACCGTCAAATAAAACACCACCAGTGCAGATGAAATACTAGCGATCCAACGTCGCTTCCCGCAGAAAAGACGCAGTCTGAATCGAGCAATTTATCGGTGCACCCGAACCGGTCGTCGATGATGTAGTGAGGTTTTTGGCAAGGAGAGAGAGAGATAGCTCGTGGAATCTAAACGCGTGAAGTGAGCCTGCTGTGGTCCGCGATTATGTAGATATTACGAGTTGTGAGACGGATGATAAAAAATTGTTTTTTTTTAAATATATATATATAAACAACATTCAAAAAATAAGAATACAAAAGATATATATAAAACAACATTCAAAAAAATAAATAAGAATACAAAAAAAATAACTATTTTTTTATTAAAAAAAGAAAGAAAAAAATAATAACAATGTTTTTACACATCGGAGATTCGAAGCGAAGGGACGAGCAGGTTCGCGAATTAATACGAAGTAATGAGAATATTCAGGCGCAGGACAGGGCCAGACGATTGGGAGAGATGGGATTAAGACGAGCGGTGACCAAGTTGTTCAGACCCGTCACCGAGGTTCAGGAACGAGCTAGGAAAGAGATCATCGAGGAACTGAGACCCATAAAAGAAGGTTCTCAGAGGATGACCGCTTCGATTCCCGGTACTTTAGCACCGAGAGCTTTCTCCCATTTCATTCCGACGGGAATCAAGACCGATTCTCGTCGGAGTAGCGTCTATAGCGATGCTACAGACGTTACCCCGATGGGAATAGAGACTGATTCAAGTACCGCCGATACTAGCGATGCTTCGAGCATTTTTGGCAGATTTGATGATGGTAGTGGAATAAGATTCGATGTACGGATTTCGTGACGATGGCGATAAAATCTTCGTGGGTGACACGGAAGTATCATCGCTTGAAGGTCGTTATTTGATCGTCGGTCTGAATAGGTACGAAATGACTGACGGATTGTATACTCTGTTCTCTCACCAGAGACCTGATGATTAAACCGAGGAGGATTACAAAAATTATGGAGACATTCTGGTTCAGACTCACGGCATGAAGAAGAACAACGATCCCAAAGAGACGAGACCTACATGTAAGGATAAGAGAGGTTACAAGTGGAAGAACGTGGTGGAACCCATATGGAAGGCGAAGGAGTATTTTGTGAAATCAACGACTGGAAAGGGATTGACCGACACGATATTTCTTCTGCGTGATCCCAATGCCTTGTTGGAGAGATTGAGTTTGTTGATGACAAGCAGAGAAGCTGGTAACACCGGAGTGGATAACGAGATAGTGAGCGTGTGCGATGAATTGTTGAGGCAGAAGGTCTTGACTAAGAAGGATTATCAAAAGTTGATGAATCGTTTGAAATAATAAAATAGTAAGAGAAAAGAAAAAAAAAACCAAAATATTAAGTAAATAAAAAAATATATATATATATTTAATAAAATTAATAATAATAATAATAATTCCAAAAAAATGTTAGTGATGTTAGTGATAAAAAACAGAGGTATGATACGCTAGACCTTACGTCTATGGTGGATCGGTCATCGTGGATTCCATGATGCAATTTTCAACTCATAAATTCACCGGCGATGCCGTGAAACAGATTGCATTGAGTGGTCTCAAAATCGGAAAGAAAACGGCGATCGATGCGGGTAAGAAAGCTGCGACCCAAGCGAGCAGTAGAATAGCTTCGGAAGCTGGTAAGAGAGGTGCCGATGCTTTGATTAATAAATTGATAACTCCACAACCTGCCAAACGATCGAGAATCGCACAGAAAAGTTGGAGAAATTTCTATGATGATGTCATACCGATAGAAGACTTGGCTAAAATGACGAAAGGATCGGGATTGAAAGTGATTTATAATTAAATTTTTTTATATATATATATAAAAATAGAGATTAAAAATAAAAAAAAAATAGAAAAAAACCCATAATTCAAAACATGGTAAAAACAAACTGGAGAAAAAAAAATATGAATATCAGAGACATGTCTTGGAATGACGTGATGACCAAGAGGTCGAACGACGAGTTCTTTCCCAAGAGCATAAGAGGTCTGATAGTGGGAAAATCGAATTGCGGAAAGACCAATCTCTTGATGAATCTATTGTTGCAACCTGGTTGGTTGGATTACGACAGATTATTCGTTCGTTAAATTACCCAAGGATGTTATGTCGAGAATCTTCGACAATCGAGACGAATTTGAAGGATACGAGACTTCGAATATATTGGAAGGTGCGGCGAGAGAATTGCCCAAGAGAAACTTGGAGTGTTCGAATGTGGAATGTCAGTTTTACGAGACTGCCAACGACATTCCCAATCCAAGACAGTTGAAGTCGGAGAATAAGAATCTCATGATCTACTGTTGGAGAGACAGAATCGATGCGAATCGTATTACGTTCGAGGACGTCACCGCAACATGGATAGTTTCTGTATGTCTCAGAATTATTTTCGACTGCCCAGACTGACGATAAGGGAGAATGCTAATTTTCTGTGCCTCTTTCGTCAGGATATCAAGAATCTCAATCACATCTATGGAGATCACGTGGCCAATGACATGAGTAGGAAGAATTCAGGAGATTTTGTAAGAAGGTGTGGGACTAGCGAATTTAACAACGGAAAATATCGAAGCGGATTCGATGATATATTCCTGATAATAAAAGAGAAGAAAATAAAAAAACATAATATCGATAAAATATAAAAATAAAAATATATAAATAATAATAAAAAAATGTCAGAACATCATCTATTAGAGCAGATAGTCGAGAATGCGGCTGCGAAACAATCCTTTCAAATCGTAGTGAGTCATGGTACGACTTGATTCATAACTAAATTCGAACCTTCTATCGAATTGAACAAGGCAAAGAGATACGAGATGGCGTTGGTTAATCTCGAGACTTACTAATCGTTTCCCAACGTCACCAAAAAGAATAACGCGTTCAAGTATTCCAACGGAGTGTTTTTGTTCGAGATATGAATTCCCAAAGGAAGTTACGACATAGACGATCTCAACTGTCACATCCAGACGAGACTGAAGACCGACGGTCAAGGAAGCAAGATGATAAGAATTGCTCCCAATACGAGTACTCTACAGATGATATTAGACTTGGGAGATAATTTTCGAGCGGATTTTAGTGCGGAAGATTCGATCGGTAAGATGTTGGGATTCAATCAAAAGATGTATCGAGGTCACGCAGCATCCGAAAATATGGTCGACATTCTCGCAGTCAATAGCATTTTAGTGAATGCCAATGTGATCTTGGTAAGTTATGTCGATGTTAGCGCTCAGCCTACGATCTACTCGTTTTTTCCAGACGTTTTTCCAGGTTACAAGATCGTGGAGCGACCTCAAAATCTCGTCTATGTACCCGTGATCCTGGACACATTGTATAGCATTGAAACCACGTTGACGGATCAGAATGGAGATCTGTTAGATGTTAGAGTGACTATACGATTTCACATCAGAGAGATATGAAAAAAAAAAAAAAAATAAATAAAAAAATAATAATAATATAATTTGAAAAAAAAAATAATAATATAATTAGAAAAAAAAACAAAACATTTTTTCATTTTTTTATATATTTATATAAGAAATAAAAAAAAAAAATTATAATATTTATAATAATTAAAAAAAAATTACCAACTTATAATATTCCTAATTAAAAATAATTATAATTCAGTGAAAAAAAACAACAACAACAAATATGATTAGCAGTTGATATATCATTAAAAATGTGAACTTATCCGAAGGACAGAAAGCTAAACTTTGCAGAGTGTTGAGTCATCGAGGCGAGGCCATTAGATTTAAATTCATTCATGAAGATCTGGTGAGTGGCGGTAGTGATCGGATTGCCTCGACTAAACCTCAAATCAACAGGATGGAGAAAGCGATTTGTAATTGAACAGAAACGATGGTGAGATTGAGTCTCACTCAATTGAGATACAATTTCTTATTGGTGGGTCTCGCCGCTAAAGCGTAACCCACTCTCACAAAGATAGTGTTACCAGCTCTGGTCGTAGGAGCTTTCAGGACTCGCTAGTTTGGGAGTTGACAAATTAATGGGTAGAGGATTGTTTCTGAAGAGAGCAAACAGACTATTTTTGAAGAAGGGAGGAGCCATGTGTCGCATACATGCCGAAGGTAAAGGATGGTATCTAGGACCCACGAGAAAATGTGGCAATGCTTTCCACGGACACGGTCTCTATCTGAAGATTGGAGATAATGTGAAACTGATTGGAAAGGTTTATTGTTCGGTCAGAATCCGCCATTTAAGAATATACCCATTTTGGGTATGTTAGTATAAAGAAAATAACGATTAAAAAACAAAAATAACAATTAAAAAAAAATGAAACAAAAGGAAATGAAACAAAAGGAGAAAAAACGACTTCCAACAGACGTGTTCACAAGTCGTTCATATTATGAAAAGCTTTTAGATTTTTCACAATCTTTACACGAGTATGCATTAGAAACAATTCAATCAGAGCAAATCGTACATGATGAGTGTTTAAACTGGTACAGAACGTTGTTTTCTTTAATATTGTTATTCATATTCCTAAATCAAAGCTATTTCGAAAATATCGAAATGATGAAGTGTGAAGAAAATGTGTCTTATCAAGATTATGACATGATTATAGATGTTCTAGAACATTATAATTACAGGAAATATCATTATATATAATATTTTTGTGCAAAAAACGTAGTTAATGTATTCGATCGTGGTGGTAATGAAAATATTGCAAAATCTATTCCCGAGTGTGTCAACTTTATTCGCAGATTACACTCATTCGCATTAAATAGATCGTGGATTGAATTTGCTGAAAGGTAAAAAATCATTATCAATTATTTCCCATATTAATCTAATGCCAACGACAATGATGAAAAAATTATGGTTTTATCGAAATACGAGAAGTATAAACTCCAACTTTCAAAAAAAGTAATCTCTTTCCAATAATAATAAGCACGATCATAATAGACAAGAAGTATTCATTCATTCATTTGAAAATGAGAAGAATAGATGTGTTGTTATTAAAAAAAAACGTAATATTTATAAAAGAGAGAAAAAAAAATAAATAATACGAAAAACTAAATAACAGAAAAAAAAATATAATAATATATAATAATAAAAATTATGAGTAAAACGAACGATTTATAGGAATTGAGAGCTTGGTTTCTTCGAAGGACGTTGTGCAGAGCTTACGTGATCTGCATGAAAGAACAATTTGCTCACGTCATGCTTTAAAGATGTCTCGGTTGTCGAGAGGAGAGAAAATTGAATCACATTGATCATTCATGTCTCACAATGGAATGGAAACACATCGCCACCATGTATTTCATGCCTGCATTGGAATATATCTGGCATGACAACGTGACTGAATGTTGGAATCAATTAATGTTTGGCATTGGAAAACCCAAGCCCACTAAATCAGAAGAGTTGAAGTCAGCGCATCGAAGTCTCACCAACAAAGACAGAAAATGCGTTTTTGAATATTTGTTGAAAAGGGAAGAAAATTTTTATATATATTTATATAAGAAATAAAAAAAACTAAAAAAAAAACTTATAATATTCATAATAATAAAAAAAACATAATATAATAAAAATAGTAATTTTTTTTATATAATAATAATAAAAATTATGAGGAAGAATTCCATGGAATCGAGAGGTTGGTTTCTTCAAAGAGCGCTGTGCAGAGCTTACGCGATTTGCATGAATGAGCAACTTCCTCACATCTTGAACGAAAGATGCCTCGGTTGTCGAGAGAAGAAAGATTTTAATCACATTGATCATTTGTGTCTTACTACGGAATGGAAAGACGCGGTCATCACGTATTTCGTGCTCACATTTGAATACGTCCAACGTGACAACGTGATCAAATGTTGGAAGCAATCTGTTGTTGACTTCGGAGAACCTGAGCCCACTAAATCGGAAGAGTCGAATTTAGCGCATTGAGATCTCAACATCAAAGACAGAGGATGCATTTTGAAATATTTGTTGAAGAACGGGAGACCACCACCACAATTGTGTTTTTATGAATCCCTTGTTTTAGGGAAGAAAACATTGAATTTTTTTGTTTGTTAAATAATAAGGAAGTGAAAATAATAAAAAAAATACATAAAAAATAATAATAGATATAAATAAAATAAATATGAAAATAGAACTTCGAAGTAAAAACATCTATCCCATCATTAGACAAGGTGGAGAAATTTGCGCGTGGTGTAGATTTGACTCTCATCACAGTCTCTATGGGTTTGAACGTTGCCAGAATCAGTCTATTGTCGACCGCCCTTATTGCTCTTCTGGTCGTATTGGCTGTAGAAGGATTGGCTTTGACTGCCGAATTCGTCAGTATGATTGGAAAATTTCTCGCTAAGAAATTATCTGTGACGGCCAAAAAGCACGAACACATCAGCGTTTTAGCCGATGCAAAGATTGACTCCATGTCGGATAAGATTTCTATGGCATTGAAAGACGGTAGGATTTCATATGCCAAATATGTTGACGTATTGAACGAAAAACGAAAATATGAAGGCATGAAAGTGAAGATAAGAGTCAAGAGTCGTGAGATTCTCAAGGAAGAATTGAATGATTCTCTCGTGGAAAAAGGTAGGGAAGAAGCGAGACAATCATTTCATAAATTATTGGATCCCAAAAAGATTCCAGAAGCAATCGATTGAAAAAATGTATATATAAAAGAACAAGAAAAATTAGATATGAATTAAAAAAAAAATAAATAGTTAAAATATATATACGAAAAAACAAAAAAAAAATGTATTGCGTCAAATGCAAGAGAGTTACCGATGCAGTTAACGTTAAAAAAGTACTGACAAAAAATAAAAGTCCCATGCTTCGCAGAATGAGTAAAATGTGCGGTTCGACAAAAACACAATTCGTCAAATGCGGTGCCGGTTTGATGAATAAATTGATTAATAATCTACCCATCGAAATGCATCTGCCAGGATATCAATTCACAGGACCTGGTACGAAATTAAATAAGAGATTGAATCGAGATCTGGCACCTAAATCTTCGAACAAACCCATCAATAGGGTGGATTCGGCTGCTTACGCTCACGATCTGTGCTACGCTAAACACCCTGATGTCGAGAATCATAATCTAATCTGCAATAAAAACATGATGACAACGTTGAAAAATATACCAAATCCCACTAGGAGAGAGAGACTCGAACGTTCGTTGGTCGGTAAAGTGATCGGTACCAAACGTCGATTCGGATGGGGTCATAAAAAAATAAAATGTTCAGAAAACATTATTAACGAATGCATTGGCGAACGAACTACACAAGCCCATCACACATAAATTTCGAAGGAGAAGTGTATTTGTAAAGGGTTTGGATCAGATTTGGTCAGCCAATCTGGTCGACATGAAATCTCATTCGAAATGGAACAAGGCTATTAAGTACATACTGATGGTCATTGACGTGTTTTCGAAATACGGATGGATGAGACCTCTGAAGAATAAATCCTGGAGCTTGCGTGGCCGAGGCTCTGAAGAGCATATTTGCATCGTCTTCTCAAAAACCAGATAAATTGTGGGTGGACAAAGGGAAGGAATTTTACAATAGTCACGTTCTTCCATTGGTCGACCTCTATTCCATCGAAAATGAAGGGAAAGCTAAAGTGACCGAACGTTGGAATAGAACCATGAAGAAAAAAATGTACAAGTATTTCACGGTTAAAAAGACCAAGAAATATATCGACATTCTAGACAAACTGGTTGAAGAATACAAAAAAAACGCGTCTTCGCTAATCTCTATCCTGAAAGGATCAAGATCAAGGAGTCCAAATCACCAAAATTTGCAGTCGGCGATCGAGTGAGAATCACTTCTTATAAGTCACTCTTCACAAAAGGTTTCACTCCTCAATGGACCGAAGAAATCTTCAAGATTGTTAGAATATTTTACACGGATCCGGTGACTTACAAAATAGAAGCGTTAGAGGATGATGAAGATGACAGCAGAGAAATCATCGGAACATTTTACGAACAAGAATTGCAGAAGATGACATTTTGAAGAACCAAACCTTCATTTTTATTTTTTTTTTGCATATATATAGTTAAAAGGAGAAAAAAATAATAAATAAAATTAATAATTAAAAGAAAAACAATTAATAGTAAAGAAGTGAATTAACACACACAGACAACAAAAAACAAACATGACAAATATAATAGATATAATTGGAGGCATTTTGAGAGACGAAAGCATTCAAGAATATGAAGTTCACGAGAATGAACCAGTGACTGGAACCAGTCAAAACAATGCCGGTGAAATAAGAATCAACGTCAAAACTCAAGATCTGTTTGTTCATCCCCGTGAAAGTTACATAGTGATACAGGGTTGTCTCACCAAGGAAGACGGAAGTGATTATGCTGATGATGACGTGGTCACTCTAGCCAATAATAGTATGATGCAACTGTTCAGTAATATAAAATACATGCTCTCAGGACAAGAGATAGAATCCACGTTTCATCCAGGACAAGCCACCACGAAGTACGGACTCTTGACGTATCCGGACGATTTTTCGAAATCTAAAGGACTCAATCAATTGTGGGTGGAAGACAACATTGCCGACATGAGTGCAGCCAATGCTGGTGCCACCCTGAGATTCGACTACGTCGTCAAGACATCCAGACCTAAAGAAAAGTTTTCGTTCGGGATACCTCTGAAACACATATTTGGATTTGCGGAGGATTACAATAAGATTCTCTACGGATTCAAACACAATCTGATGTTGATTCGAAAAGGAAACGATGAAGCCATCATGAGACCCGCTGCAACAAGACATCTTGGTTCGTTCCACACGTATTGCCTTCAGTCGCAGAGAAAGTACGTCTCTACAAGATCATAGAATCGAAGAGTAAATTACTGGTGGGATTTAGAATGAGACAGTGCGACATGGCTAGTATTCCATCTGGCAATCACTTCAATTGGAGATTGACCATGAAATCTGCTTTGGAAAGACCGCGATTCATCGTAGTGGCATTTCAAACCGATAGGGATGGGTCTCAAGAGAAAAATCCTTCTCAATTTGATCATTGTAACTTGAGAAACATGCAGGTATTTCTAAATGCCACGAAATATCTGGCCATCAATTACAACACCTCTTTCAATAAGAACGATTTCTACAGACTATACGGTGATACCGTGGATTTCAGAAAGAAATATCATCGACTGGATGATTTGATGGGTAATCTTAACATCACTCCCATCGAATACAAATTGGTGTATCCCCTGTTCGTATTCAACATTAGTAAACAGAGCATGAGACTCAAGAGTAGCATCTTAGACATTCAGATCAAGATGCAATTCGATAAGAATGTGCCGAGGAGAACCGAGGCTTTTGCTATAGTCTTATCTGATAGACAGTTAGAATTCAAATGGGACGGACAAAAAATGTCTATCGTTTGATGATATAATATATATAAAAATAGTAATTAAAATACCCCCCCAAAAATATCGATAAAATATAAAAAAAATAAATAATGATAAAAAAAACTAAAAAAATGAATAATCAAGATAGAGAATGTTTGAGACGAAATCAAAAGCATTTGGTAGATAACATAGATGAGAGCAATTTATTAAATATATTAGATCAGTTGGAAATGACAACACCCGTACTATTGACTTCGGAAATTGTAGAACAAATTAAAAAACATGGAACAACCGCGAAAGATTGCATGAGACATTTACTAGATACTTTAACATATAGAAGAGAAACAGCTTTTGAAGAATTTATTATTGCTATGTTGGATCTTGGTTTAGACATGGGTGAGTGTTTTAAGAATGTTAAACCAAAACAAATAACAATATGTGTAAGTTCAGAATGTCAAACCAAAACAAAATAATAAATAACAATAAAAAAATAATAATTGGATTTTAAGAAATTGAATATTCAATCGCTTAAAATCCAATTATATTTTTTTGGAGTTGTCTCCCTTACATCTCAAAAAGAGATTATTTTCAATTTTTTTTGCACTCACTGTTTGTTCAGAGGATCCAGTTCAATCAACAGAGAGACCACTGAAGTGGCGGCTTGGGAATTATTGGTTTTTGTCTTAAAATTGATCCTATCCCCCATCTGCACCTGAGAGGCATACCGAAGACGTTAGTGTTCGAGTGTCGTTCCTTCATCTTTTCGACTCTGTACATCTTCTCACATTCCACACCATTCATCACAAGATTGACGATTACCTTTTCGCTCAAGTCCGTAGAAAACAGACTCATTCGAATGATATCACCTCCCACAGGCATGGGATATCCTATCAGACCGTGCAACAGTCTGTTACCTTCGTTTCCGAAGGACCATTCGCTTTTTCTGCATCTAACGCACCGCTCTCCTCAGCCCAGATGGTGATCAATTGTCTGGCATATATTATCTTTTCCATGACGGAGATCAGATTGCAGACATCCATCATGTGAGTGGGATCTGGAAGATTCGTGAGTGCGCACTCTCCCATGTCCAGTTTACCTACCATGATATCACCTTTTCTCCAGACCGTATTTCGTCCAGGTACTTTCTGCTGACTGCACTGGGATCGTATTCAGGATCATTATTGAAACCGAATAGATTGTGACCAGCCATGTTGAATTCGTCTTCCATGGTTCCTCCAGATTTTTTGTTCAGATACAATTCGTCGACTTGAGATTCCAGATAGGATTGAGAATCCAATAGGGCAGAATCCACATAGCCTTTGTTGACCGCTGTCGAGTCTTTGTCCACATCGGTGATCTGGGATAGATTCAATATCTTGTTGAACCCCGCATCCAGATCCGATTTCATTTCTAGCTCGTCGACGTTATTCTTTCTCAGTTCCAAGTCTACATATTGTTTGGTTGCCGCATCATTGGGATTCGTAGGAACAGACACATTGATTATCTTGTTAGAATTCGTGTTCAGTTCAGACTGCATCACTTTAGGAACATGGCGATCTCTCAGATGTTTACTGAATCTCGCGTGAGAGTCGTCTGGATATCTTTTAGTGGCGGCATCGCTCGAATCTCTAGGATCCGCTACGTTCACCACTTGTTTAGATTTCAAGTCGAGATCATCCGTCATCTCTTTATTCACGCAATTATCTCTCATCATCTGCCGAAAATTTTCATCTCCTCTATCGGCATATTTTTAGTTGCAGCATCCGACTGATCAATCGGTTCGGAAAGATTGTAGATTTTCTTATTGTTTAAATCTGAAGGTTCTTGTCAAGGTTCATATCTCCGAACGAATCATTCGTCTAAGTTGGCAATGTTACCAACAATTTCGACTGTGGTTCTTGTTTTCTTTCTAGAGGAACATTCATTATCGTCAGTGCCACCGAATTTATCGACTCTCATGTTTTGTTTCATTTTTTTTTTTTTTTATTATTT
The DNA here is from genome assembly GCA_031216915.1 of Pictodentalium vernedei. Lineage (NCBI taxonomy): Eukaryota > Metazoa > Mollusca > Scaphopoda > Dentaliida > Dentaliidae > Pictodentalium > Pictodentalium vernedei. The sequence goes on along the minus strand of CM062295.1, from coordinate 388,131,785 downwards.
AAAATTATGTATTATTTTATTATTTCAATTAATGCAACCAAAAATTTGTTTATTTATATATCTCTCTATATATATCCCAAAAAAATTTTTTCTTTAATGAAAATTGTTGAGAATATCTTGAAAGTGATCTCCGTCTGACCATCTCTTGAGAACGTAGAGGCACAGATGACTGCAAAGCACTCAATCCAGTGCTTGCATTTGTTTGATATTGTAAATAACTGACGTTAAATAGTTCCTTATTTCTATCGGTGGTGAGATTCCGTAGCTATCGAAATAATAATTTTTATTCTGATTGGAAAACCATGTGACCCAATGCATGCCCTCACCTCTGATATCGTCCAGATTTAAAATTCCACATTCCAAATCGTGGTCTTTTTTTCTTGGCAAAGCATCTCTAGAAAACACACCTCAAAAATGTTTGATTTTTAAATCTTTTGCCGCTTTCGATGGATCAACATTGGAAAGTGGTTTGTTGGGTAAGACGACACCTTCTACGGATATGTGTTTTATTTTCTTATTATTCATAATAAGTTTTTGTTTGTTTTAATTTTGTTTTTTATTTATTATTTTTTTTCTATTCTTTTTTTTTAATTTATAAACTCGCGAGTTTTTTTAAACTGACGACATTTCGATGTCTCAGGCATACTCCATTCATCATCTCTTGATTTTGTTGAAATATCTCCGAATAATGTCCGAGTGCGAAAGTGTGTATTTTATCCTTGCATATAATTCTCTTATCGTCGTCAGCCGTCAACTCAATCTTATTGATTTCTTTGGTGTATATCTCATGCATTTCGCTTTGAATCACAGCCATCTTTTTATATACCGTCAAATTTTCGAAAAGAGAGTCTTTATACTCTTCGAAAGTGATGCTTTTATTCGTCACACACGCTTGAATGCCTTTACATCTCTTGATCTCTTCACCATCGATGAGATAATTAAAGAATAATAATTAAAGACACATTAGAAGAAACGGATGAATTAAGAAAAAAACGTGAAGCTTTTTGGATCAATACGCTTCAAACGCTCTGGCCGTTTGGTATGAACATATCAGAGGGCGAATGCGAAAGGAGGTCCATCATTCCTTTCACTTTAACGTACAACAGAATGAATATCGAAATAGCAAAAATGTTAAAAGATGAATTCAATTTTACCAATGCTAAATTAAAGGAACCTTTGAATCTTCGACCTGTCATCGCCTATAAGAAAAACAAAAGCTTGCGTAACATCCTTGTAAGGACTAAATTAGAGCCCATCAGTGAATAACATCGATTATTGCCAGTCAGTTTAACCAGTTCCTAAGCTCATCACTTAGTTTAAATCAATTTTGTGTAATTTTTTGTCATGTTTGAAACCCATCGGGGTTCAGTAAATGAAAACAATTTTTCGGCGGCATATTAAAAGAAAAAAACGTTTCAGTAGGAAATGTCTGTGCCAGTGCGATTTTTTAACCTCAAACACACACACACACACACACACACACACACACACACACACACACACACACACACACACACACACACACACACACACACACACACACACACACACACACACACACACACACACACACACACACACACACACACACACACACACACACACACACAGAGAGTCTTGTCTACCCTACATACCGAAGTACCCGGGGAAAACAACCGAGGTAAAGGGTTTCTTTTGTCTTTTGTACCTCGGTACCTAAGTTGGTAAGGCACGCACGCACGCACGCACGCACGCACGCACGCACGCACGCACGCACGCACGCACGCACGCACGCACGCACGCACGCACGCACGCACGCACGCACGCACGCACGCACGCACGCACGCACGCACGCACGCACGCACGCACGCACGCACGCACGCACGCACGCACGCACGCACGCACGCACGCACGCACGCACGCACATAGTCAAACAAGCTCGAATATATAGCAGACTAGTCGGGGTGCCCGACTTCGTCCGGCGAAGACGGAGACGGGCACCCACCCCACAACCAACGATGGCAAATCACTACTGATGATCCCTATATGCAAACCCCAACTTTTGTCCCGATCGGCCCAGTAGTTTCCGAGATCGTTACCGCGCATGCGCGACGACGCCCCCGCCCACCTCCGTCCGATTGGTGGAAAGACTTTCCGGGACCGAACTGCATACGCATGCCATGATCCGTCCCGATTGGCCCAGCCGTTTTCGAGTCTATAGCGAACAGACAGACACACACACAAACGAACCCAAATACATAGTAGACTAGCTCGGTGCCCGACTTCGTCTGGGCTTTTGTCACTGCGCATGCGCAAAGATTGGCTCCCACCCCTGCAAATCATTACCCGATTGACCGTACATACACCCGACGATGGCGAATGAGTTTTTGTCACTGCGCCTGCGCAAAGATTAGCTCCCACCCCCATACCCTATGATGGCAAATGATTACCCGATGGACCATACATACAAATCTCAGGTTTCGTCCCGATCGGCAAAGTAGTTTTCGAGATCGTCACTGCGCAAAGACGGCCCCACCTCATATCTGACGGGGGAAAATCACTACCCGATGGATCCTACATACAAATCCCAAGTTTCGTCTCGATCGGTTCAGTAATTTCCAAGATCGTCACTGCGCATGCGCGAAGACGTGCCCCACCCCGATTTAGAATAGCCCCTAAAACCTTCCCTGACGCGAACTACACACCCGTGCCGAATTTCGTCTCGATCGGCCCCGCCGTTTTCGAGTTTATAGAGAACAAACAAACAAACAATCAGACAGACAAGATTACTCAAATATATATACAGATTAGCTGGATGCCCGACTTTGTTCCGGCTTTTGTGTCCGCACATGCACAAAGATTGGTTTCCACCCCACAGCCGACGTTGACGAAGGACCGTAAACATAAACCCAAGTTTTGTCCCGATCGGCCCAGTAGTTTCCAAGATAGTCTCAGTGTATGCGCGAAGACGGGCCCCACCCCACATCTGAGTAGCCTAAAACCTCCCCGGACGCAAACCACACACCCATGACAATTTCGTCTCGATCGGCCCTGCCGTTTTTGAGTCTATAGAGAACAAACAAACAAACAAACAGGCAAACAAACAGACAAGATTACTCAAATATATATATAGACCAGCTGGGTGCCCGACTTCGTCCGGGCTTTTGACACTGCACATGCGTAAATATTGGCTCCCAAATCATTACCCGATTGACCGTACATACAAATCCCAGGTTCCGTCCCGATCGGCCCAGTAGTTTTTGAGATCGTTACTGCGCATGCGCGAAGATGGACACCCACCCCATACCTGCTGATAGCAAATGACTACACGATGGACCCTACATACAAATCTCAGATTTCGTCCCGATCGGCCCAGTAATTTCCGAAATCGTTACTGCCCATGCGCGAAGACGGGCCCCCACCTCACGTCCGAGTAGCCTAAAACCTTTCCTGGCCCAAACCACACAACCATGCCGAATTTCGTCCCGATCAGCCCAGCCGTTTTTGAGTCTACAAAGAGCAAACAAACAAACAAACAAACAAACAAACAAACAAGATTACTCAAATATATATATAGAGTAGTTGGGGTTGCCCGACTTTGTCCGCAAAGATTGGCTAACACGCCAAAGTCGACGGTGGCAAAACACTACCCGGTGGAACGTACATACAAATCCCAGGTTTCGTCCCGATCGGACCTGTAGTTTCCGAAATCGTCACTGAATGTTGGTTTCTGATCCCCCGCCGGGATTCGAACCCTCGGCAACACCGCCTGGCAATCAGGAGTCCAGCGTCTAAACCAGTAGACCATTGCACACCGTCTAAAACGATGGCTGGATTCTAGCTTTCTAGATGAAGTCCTCATGATAACTTGGTTCATCTTCCATTCGGCAGCAGCATGAAAGTGTGGAACGCGCTGGCTACAGTACGACGAATGTGCTGTGGATGGCCTCATACGAAGACTGTCCCGGGCTTGTGTGTGTTTTTTCAAATGACACAATCATGTTTTAGAGGAATTTTGAATGTTGGTTTCTGATCCCCCGTCGGGATTCGAACCCTCGGCAACACCGCCTGGCAATCAGGAGTCCAGCGTCTAAACCGCTAGACCATTACACACCGTCTAAAACGTTGGCTGGAATCTAGCTTTTTAGATGAAGTCCTCATGATCGAGACGAAACTTAGCATACATATGTAGTTCGGCCCTGGAAAGGTTTGCCATCCATGGGACCTGGGGTGGGGGTCCGTCTTCGCGCATGCGCAGTAACGATCTCGGAAACTACTGGGACGATCAGGCCGAAACTTGGGATTTGTATGTAGAGCCATCAGGTAGTGATTTCAGAAAAAAACTTTGTTTTATAATAGAAAAACCCGTCTGAATTTAAAGACTCTTCAACAGCAGAATCGATCAGTGTCGATAAAAGCTCTACAAGGGGGGGAAACCGGAGTCCCCCTAGCCTCTCTTCCCATCCCCACCCTCACAGACAACGTCGTGGTGAGCACGGACGAGCAGCTAGCAGCTATCAGCTCTCCAACATCAAGTCGCACACAAGCGACGCGTAGTGCGCCTTAATGCACGGTGTCATTGTGACGCACATGAGCAAGCGAGTTCAGACAGCCGGCGATGCGTACTAACAATGTGTATTCCTTTGTCGACATTTGTGTAAGGAATGGGAAAATGATAAATTCGAAGATTTTAGTACTTTTTAGATGAGCTTAAAGAGTAGCTAAAACCGTATTCTAAAATCGCAAGCCTCAAGACCTCCCCCGCCACCCCTATTTACAGAAACCATAACAAGACGCACAAAATAGAGTTGCCCCAAAAATGCAATATTCAAGTATTCATGCATACTTGCAGACTGACTGGGAGGAATATACCGATTGGAAGTGCGTTTTATAGAATGGATATGTGCAGTCAGCTGCCACCGGACTGAAGATGTCAAACGCTGACCACTTACCCAACATAAAGACGAAAACGGCTCGAACATTGATCACATTAAGCCTAAAATAGCCTTAAATATCTCCAAAATTTCTCGCTGACCTATTGAAATTTGAATATTATCAGAATCGGCTTTTTGAGTTCTAATGATATCCAAATGTGTATACAATGTGTAGTTTCATTGAAAATAGGTGGAACTTATGTTGGAAAAAATACGAAATTTAGTAATCTCAATAAGTGCCGTGTTAGGTAAAGGGTTAAAGTGCCAAATTTTTTTGCATGGATTTCCCAAAGCAATTGGTAAATATAAGTTTGGGTCGAATTATACAAAGTTCCATCAGTGAGAAAGGGCAAATTCTATGATTTAACTCTGATCATATCGCGCGAATAATTTTAGCCTTTGAAAATTGGGAAATAATTTACTACAAAAGTGGTAAAAACGTTACTACAAAAGTGGTGACTTTGTTTTTTTATGACAAAAGTGGGCGACGGTTACACCAAAAGTGGAGACCTCATTTTACTACAAAAGTGGGCGACGTTACTACAAAAGTGGTGAGCTACCACAAAAGTGGGCGTTTTCTACTACAAAAGTGGTAAGCTACCACAAAAGTGGTAATTACTACAAAACTGGGCGTCACACCCATCATTTAGGTGATTTTTTCGACAGAATACCGTCAAATAAAACACCACCAGTGCAGATGAAATACTAGCGATCCAACGTCGATTCCCGCAGAAAAGACGCAGTCTGAATCGAGCAATTTATCGGTGCACCCGAACCGGTCGTCGATGATGTAGTGAGGTTTTTGGCAAGGAGAGAGAGAGATAGCTCGTGGAATCTAAACGCGTGAAGTGAGCCTGCTGTGGTCCGCGATTATGTAGATATTACGAGTTGTGAGACGGTTGATAAAAAATTGTTTTTTTTTTAAATATATATATATAAACAACATTCAAAAAATAAGAATACAAAAGATATATATAAAACAACATTCAAAAAAATAAATAAGAATACAAAAAAAATAACTATTTTTTTATTAAAAAAAGAAAGAAAAAAAATAATAACAATGTTTTTACACATCGGAGATTCGAAGCGAAGGGACGAGCAGGTTCGCGAATTAATACGAAGTAATGAGAATATTCAGGCGCAGGACAGGGCCAGACGATTGGGAGAGATGGGATTGAGACGAGCGGTGACCAAGTTGTTCAGACCCGTCACCGAGGTTCAGGAACGAGCTAGGAAAGAGATCATCGAGGAACTGAGACCCATAAAAGAAGGTTCTCAGAGGATGACCGCTTCGATTCCCGGTACTTTAGCACCGAGAGCTTTCTCCCATTTCATTCCGACGGGAATCAAGACCGATTCTCGTCGGAGTAGCGTCTATAGCGATGCTACAGACGTTACCCCGATGGGAATAGAGACTGATTCAAGTACCGCCGATACTAGCGATGCTTCGAGCATTTTTGGCAGATTTGATGATGGTAGTGGAATAAGATTCGATGTACGGATTTCGTGACGATGGCGATAAAATCTTCGTGGGTGACACGGAAGTATCATCGCTTGAAGGTCGTTATTTGATCGTCGGTCTGAATAGGTACGAAATGACTGACGGATTGTATACTCTGTTCTCTCACCAGAGACCTGATGATTAAACCGAGGAGGATTACAAAAATTATGGAGACATTCTGGTTCAGACTCACGCCATGAAGAAGAACAACGATCCCAAAGAGACGAGACCTACAGTTAAAACTAGAAGTCCTGTCATGAATTGCGCACAAATAGCACGTTGATATGCGCGTTAATGTGCGCGTTATGGCCCAATTAAAGCTATCATATTCTGTACATATGGCCTGTGCACAGGCAATGTTTCAGCCAATGAACCTCCGGGTAACCCGGAGGTCCATTGGCAGAAACAGTGCAAGTGTTTGCTATGAGTAAACAGGAGAACCTGCCGTGCTTTGGGTGCCATTCGATATGGCAATTGCGCGCAATTCCAACGCGCAATTAAGCCTAGATAAGCGCACTATTCGTGACAGGACTTCTAGTTTTAACTGTAAGGATAAGAGAGGTTACAAGTGGAAGAACGTGGTGGAACCCATATGGAAGGCGAAGGAGTATTTTGTGAAATCAACGACTGGAAAGGGATTGACCGACACGATATTTCTTCTGCGTGATCCCAATGCCTTGTTGGAGAGATTGAGTTTGTTGATGACAAGCAGAGAAGCTGGTAACACCGGAGTGGATAACGAGATAGTGAGCGTGTGCGATGAATTGTTGAGGCAGAAGGTCTTGACTAAGAAGGATTATCAAAAGTTGATGAATCGTTTGAAATAATAAAATAGTAAGAGAAAAGAAAAAAAAAAAAAATATTAAGTAAATAAAAAAATATATATATATATTTAAAAAAATTAATAATAATAATAATAATTCCAAAAAAATGTTAGTGATGTTAGTGATAAAAAACAGAGGTATGATACGCTAGACCTTACGTCTATGGTGGATCGGTCATCGTGGATTCCATGATGCAATTTTCAACTCATAAATTCACCGGCGATGCCGTGAAACAGATTGCATTGAGTGGTCTCAAAATCGGAAAGAAAACGGCGATCGATGCGGGTAAGAAAGCTGCGACCCAAGCGAGCAGTAGAATAGCTTCGGAAGCTGGTAAGAGAGGTGCCGATGCTTTGATTAATAAATTGATAACTCCACAACCTGCCAAACGATCGAGAATCGCACAGAAAAGTTGGAGAAATTTCTATGATGATGTCATACCGATAGAAGACTTGGCTAAAATGACGAAAGGATCGGGATTGAAAGTGATTTATAATTAAATTTTTATATATATATATATAAAAATAGAGATTAAAAATAAAAAAAAAATAGAAAAAAACCCATAATTCAAAACATGGTAAAAACAAACTGGAGAAAAAAAAATATGAATATCAGAGACATGTCTTGGAATGACGTGATGACCAAGAGGTCGAACGACGAGTTCTTTCCCAAGAGCATAAGAGGTCTGATAGTGGGAAAATCGAATTGCGGAAAGACCAATCTCTTGATGAATCTATTGTTGCAACCTGGTTGGTTGGATTACGACAGATTATTCGTTCGTTAAATTACCCAAGGATGTTATGTCGAGAATCTTCGACAATCGAGACGAATTTGAAGGATACGAGACTTCGAATATATTGGAAGGTGCGGCGAGAGAATGGCCCAAGAGAAACTTGGAGTGTTCGAATGTGGAATGTCAGTTTTACGAGACTGCCAACGACATTCCCAATCCAAGACAGTTAAAGTCGGAGAATAAGAAACTCATGATCTACTGTTGGAGAGACAGAATCGATGCGAATCGTATTACGTTCGAGGACGTCACCGCAACATGGATTGTTTCTGTATGTCTCAGAATTATTTTCGACTGCCCAGACTGACGATAAGGGAGAATGCTAATTTTCTGTGCCTCTTCCGTCAGGATATCAAGAATCTCAATCACATCTATGGAGATCACGTGGCCAATGACATGAGTAGGAAGAATTCAGGAGATTTTGTAAGAAGGTGTGGGACTAGCGAATTTAACAACGGAAAATATCGAAGCGGATTCGATGATATATTCCTGATAATAAAAGAGAAGAAAATAAAAAAAAATAATATCGATAAAATATAAAAATAAAAATATATAAATAATAATAAAAAAATGTCAGAACATCATCTATTAGAGCAGATAGTCGAGAATGCGGCTGCGAAACAATCCTTTCAAATCGTAGTGAGTCATGGTACGACTCGATTCATAACTAAATTCGAACCTTCTATCGAATTGAACAAGGCAAAGAGATACGAGATGGCGTTGGTTAATCTCGAGACTTACTATTCGTTTCCCAACGTCACCAAAAAGAATAATGCGTTCAAGTATTCCAACGGAGTGTTTTTGTTCGAGATATGAATTCCCAAAGGAAGTTACGACATAGACGATCTCAACTGTCACATCCAGACGAGACTGAAGACCGACGGTCAAGGAAGCAAGATGATAAGAATTGCTCCCAATACGAGTACTCTACAGATGATATTAGACTTGGGAGATAATTTTCGAGCGGATTTTAGTGCGGAAGATTCGATCGGTAAGATGTTGGGATTCAATCAAAAGATGTATCGAGGTCACGCAGCATCCGAAAATATGGTCGACATTCTCGCAGTCAATAGCATTTTAGTGAATGCCAATGTGATCTTGGTAAGTTATGTCGATGTTAGCGCTCAGCCTACGATCTACTCGTTTTTTCCAGACGTTTTTCCAGGTTACAAGATCGTGGAGCGACCTCAAAATCTCGTCTATGTACCCGTGATCCTGGACACATTGTATAGCATTGAAACCACGTTGACGGATCAGAATGGAGATCTGTTAGATGTTAGAGTGACTATACGATTTCACATCAGAGAGATATGAAAAAAAAAAAAAATAAATAAAAAAATAATAATAATATAATTTGAAAAAAAAAATAATAATGTAATTAGAAAAAAAAACAAAACATTTTTTCATTTTTTTATATATTTATATAAGAAATAAAAAAAAAAAATTATAATATTTATAATAATTAAAAAAAAATTACCAACTTATAATATTCCTAATTAAAAATAATTATAATTCAGTGAAAAAAAAACAACAACAACAAATATGATTAGCAGTTGATATATCATTAAAAATGTGAACTTATCCGAAGGACAGAAAGCTAAACTTTGCAGAGTGTTGAGTCATCGAGGCGAGGCCATTAGATTTAAATTCATTCATGAAGATCTGGTGAGTGGCGGTAGTGATCGGATTGCCTCGACTAAACCTCAAATCAACAGGATGGAGAAAGCGATTTGTAATTGAACAGAAACGATGGTGAGATTGAGTCTCACTCAATTGAGATACAATTTCTTATTGGTGGGTCTCGCCGCTAAAGCGTAACCCACTCTCACAAAGATAGTGTTACCAGCTCTGGTCGTAGGAGCTTTCAGGACTCGCTAGTTTGGGAGTTGACAAATTAATGGGTAGAGGATTGTTTCTGAAGAGAGCAAACAGACTATTTTTGAAGAAGGGAGGAGCCATGTGTCGCATACATGCCGAAGGTAAAGGATGGTATCTAGGACCCACGAGAAAATGTGGCAATGCTTTCCACGGACACGGTCTCTATCTGAAGATTGGAGATAATGTGAAACTGATTGGAAAGGTTTATTGTTCGGTCAGAATCCGCCATTTAAGAATATACCCATTTTGGGTATGTTAGTATAAAGAAAATAACGATTAAAAAACAAAAATAACAATTAAAAAAAAATGAAACAAAAGGAAATGAAACAAAAGGAGAAAAAACGACTTCCAACAGACGTGTTCACAAGTCGTTCATATTATGAAAAGCTTTTAGATTTTTCACAATCTTTACACGAGTATGCATTAGAAACAATTCAATCAGAGCAAATCGTACATGATGAGTGTTTAAACTGGTACAGAACGTTGTTTTCTTTAATATTGTTATTCATATTCCTAAATCAAAGCTATTTCGAAAATATCGAAATGATGAAGTGTGAAGAAAATGTGTCTTATCAAGATTATGACATGATTATAGATGTTCTAGAACATTATAATTACAGGAAATATCATTATATATAATATTTTTGTGCAAAAAACGTAGTTAATGTATTCGATCGTGGTGGTAATGAAAATATTGCAAAATCTATTCCCGAGTGTGTCAACTTTATTCGCAGATTACACTCATTCGCATTAAATAGATCGTGGATTGAATTTGCTGAAAGGTAAAAAATCATTATCAATTATTTCCCATATTAATCTAATGCCAATGACAATGATGAAAAAATTATGGTTTTATCGAAATACGAGAAGTATAAACTCCAACTTTCAAAAAAAGTAATCTCTTTCCAATAATAATAAGCACGATCATAATAGACAAGAAGTATTCATTCATTCATTTGAAAATGAGAAGAATAGATGTGTTGTTATTAAAAAAAAACGTAATATTTATAAAAGAGAGAAAAAAAAATAAATAATACGAAAAACTAAATAACAGAAAAAAAAATATAATAATATATAATAATAAAAATTATGAGTAAAACGAACGATTTATAGGAATTGAGAGCTTGGTTTCTTCGAAGGACGTTGTGCAGAGCTTACGTGATCTGCATGAAAGAACAATTTGCTCACGTCATGCTTTAAAGATGTCTCGGTTGTCGAGAGGAGAGAAAATTGAATCACATTGATCATTCATGTCTCACAATGGAATGGAAACACATCGCCACCATGTATTTCATGCCTGCATTGGAATATATCTGGCATGACAACGTGACTGAATGTTGGAATCAATTAATGTTTGGCATTGGAAAACCCAAGCCCACTAAATCGGAAGAGTTGAAGTCAGCGCATCGAAGTCTCACCAACAAAGACAGAAAATGCGTTTTTGAATATTTGTTGAAAAGGGAAGAAAATTTTTATATATATTTATATAAGAAATAAAAAAAACTAAAAAAAAAACTTATAATATTCATAATAATAAAAAAAACATAATATAATAAAAATAGTAATTTTTTTTATATAATAATAATAAAAATTATGAGGAAGAATTCCATGGAATCGAGAGGTTGGTTTCTTCAAAGAGCGCTGTGCAGAGCTTACGCGATTTGCATGAATGAGCAACTTCCTCACATCTTGAACGAAAGATGCCTCGGTTGTCGAGAGAAGAAAGATTTTAATCACATTGATCATTTGTGTCTTACTACGGAATGGAAAGACGCGGTCACCACATATTTCGTGCTCACATTTGAATACGTCCAACGTGACAACATGATCAAATGTTGGAAGCAATCTGTTGTTGACTTCGGAGAACCTGAGCCCACTAAATCGGAAGAGTCGAATTTAGCGCATTGAGATCTCAACATCAAAGACAGAGGATGCATTTTGAAATATTTGTTGAAGAACGGGAGACCACCACCACAATTGTGTTTTTATGAATCCCTTGTTTTAGGGAAGAAAACATTGAATTTTTTTGTTTGTTAAATAATAAGGAAGTGAAAATAATAAAAAAATACATAAAAAATAATAATAGATATAAATAAAATAAAAATGAAAATAGAACTTCGAAGTAAAAACATCTATCCCATCATTAGACAAGGTGGAGAAATTTGCGCGTGGTGTAGATTTGACTCTCATCACAGTCTCTATGGGTTTGAACGTTGCCAGAATCAGTCTATTGTCGACCGCCCTTATTGCTCTTCTGGTCGTATTGGCTGTAGAAGGATTGGCTTTGACTGCCGAATTCGTCAGTATGATTGGAAAATTTCTCGCTAAGAAATTATCTGTGACGGCCAAAAAGCACGAACACCTCAGCGTTTTAGCCGATGCAAAGATTGACTCCATGTCAGATAAGATTTCTATGGCATTGAAAGACGGTAGGATTTCATATGCCAAATATGTTGACATATTGAACGAAAAACGAAAATATGAAGGCATGAAAGTGAAGATAAGAGTCAAGAGTCGTGAGATTCTCAAGGAAGAATTGAATGATTCTCTCGTGGAAAAAGGTAGGGAAGAAGCGAGACAATCATTTCATAAATTATTGGATCCCAAAAAGATTCCAGAAGCAATCGATTGAAAAAATGTATATATAAAAGAACAAGAAAAATTAGATATGAATTAAAAAAAAAATAAATAGTTAAAATATATATACGAAAAAACAAAAAAAAAATGTATTGCGTCAAATGCAAGAGAGTTACCGATGCAGTTAACGTTAAAAAAGTACTGACAAAAAATAAAAGTCCCATGCTTTGCAGAATGAGTAAAATGTGCGGTTCGACAAAAACACAATTCGTCAAATGCGGTGCCGGTTTGATGAATAAATTGATTAATAATCTACCCATCAAAATGCATCTGCCAGGATATCAATTCACAGGACCTGGTACGAAATTAAATAAGAGATTGAATCGAGATCTGGCACCTAAATCTTCGAACAAACCCATCAATAGGGTGGATTCGGCTGCTTACGTTCACGATCTGTGCTACGCTAAACACCCTGACGTCGAGAATCATAATCTAATCTGCAATAAAAACATGATGACAACGTTGAAAAATATACCAAATCCCACTAGGAGAGAGAGACTCGAACGTTCGTTGGTCGGTAAAGTGATCGGTACCAAACGTCGATTCGGATGGGGTCATAAAAAAATAAAATGTCCAGAAAACATTATTAACGAATGCATTGGCGAACGAACTACACAAGCCCATCACACATAAATTTCGAAGGAGAAGTGTATTTGTAAAGGGTTTGGATCAGATTTGGTCAGCCAATCTGGTCGACATGAAATCTCATTCGAAATGGAACAAGGCTATTAAGTACATACTGATGGTCATTGACGTGTTTTCGAAATACGGATGGATGAGACCTCTGAAGAATAAATCCTGGAGCTTGCGTGGCCGAGGCTCTGAAGAGCATATTTGCATCGTCTTCTCAAAAACCAGATAAATTGTGGGTGGACAAAGGGAAGGAATTTTACAATAGTCACGTTTTTCCATTGGTCGACCTCTATTCCATCGAAAATGAAGGGAAAGCTAAAGTGACCGAACGTTGGAATAGAACCATGAAGAAAAAAATGTACAAGTATTTCACGGTTAAAAAGACCAAGAAATATATCGACATTCTAGACGAACTGGTTGAAGAATACAAAAAAACGCGTCTTCGCTAATCTCTATCCTGAAAGGATCAAGATCAAGGAGTCCAAATCACCAAAATTTGCAGTCGGCGATCGAGTGAGAATCACTTCTTATAAGTCACTCTTCACAAAAGGTTTCACTCCTCAATGGACCGAAGAAATCTTCAAGATTGTTAGAATATTTTACACGGATCCGGTGACTTACAAAATAGAAGCGTTAGAGGATGATGAAGATGACAGCAGAGAAATCATCGGAACATTTTACGAACAAGAATTGCAGAAGATGACATTTTGAAGAACCAAACCTTCATTTTTATTTTTTTTTGCATATATATAGTTAAAAGGAGAAAAAAATAATAAATAAAATTAATAATTAAAAGAAAAACAATTAATAGTAAAGAAGTGAATTAACACACACAGACAACAAAAAACAAACATGACAAATATAATAGATATAATTGGAGGCATTTTGAGAGACGAAAGCATTCAAGAATATGAAGTTCACGAGAATGAACCAGTGACTGGAACCAGTCAAAACAATGCCGGTGAAATAAGAATCAACGTCAAAACTCAAGATCTGTTTGTTCATCCCCGTGAAAGTTACATAGTGATACAGGGTTGTCTCACCAAGGAAGACGGAAGTGATTATGCTGATGATGACGTGGTCACTCTAGCCAATAATAGTATGATGCATCTGTTCAGTAATATAAAATACATGCTCTCAGGACAAGAGATAGAATCCAGGTTTCAACCAGGACAAGCCACCACGAAGTACGGACTCTTGACGTATCCGGACGATTTTTCGAAATCTAAAGGACTCAATCAATTGTGGGTGGAAGACAACATTGCCGACATGAGTGCAGCCAATGCTGGTGCCACCCTGAGATTCGACTACGTCGTCAAGACATCCAGACCTAAAGAAAAGTTTTCGTTCGGGATACCTCTGAAACACATATTTGGATTTGCGGAAGATTACAATAAGATTCTCTACGGATTCAAACACAATCTGATGTTGATTCGAAAAGGAAACGATGAAGCCATCATGAGACCCGCTGCAACAAGACATCTTGGTTCGTTCCACACGTATTGCCTTCAGTCGCAGAGAAAGTACGTCTCTACAAGATCATAGAATCGAAGAGTAAATTACTGGTGGGATTTAGAATGAGACAGTGCGACGTGGCTAGTATTCCATCTGGCAATCACTTCAATTGGAGATTGACCATGAAATCTGCTTTGGAAAGACCGCGATTCATCGTAGTGGCATTTCAAACCGATAGGGATGGGTCTCAAGAGAAAAATCCTTCTCAATTTGATCATTGTAACTTGAGAAACATGCAGGTATTTCTAAATGCCACGAAATATCTGGCCATCAATTACAACACCTCTTTCAATAAGAACGATTTCTACAGACTATACGGTGATACCGTGGATTTCAGAAAGAAATATCATCGACTGGATGATTTGATGGGTAATCTTAACATCACTCCCATCGAATACAAATTGGTGTGTCCCCTGTTCGTATTCAACATTAGTAAACAGAGCATGAGACTCAAGAGTAGCATCTTAGACATTCAGATCAAGATGCAATTCGATAAGAATGTGCCGAGGAGAACCGAGGCTTTTGCTATAGTCTTATCTGATAGACAGTTAGAATTCAAATGGGACGGACAAAAAATGTCTATCGTTTGATGATATAATATATATAAAAATAGTAATTAAAATACCCCCCCAAAAATATCGATAAAATATAAAAAAAATAAATAATGATAAAAAAAACTAAAAAAATGAATAATCAAGATAGAGAATGTTTGAGACGAAATCAAAAGCATTTGGTAGATAACATAGATGAGAGCAATTTATTAAATATATTGGATCAGTTGGAAATGACAACACCCGTACTATTGACTTCGGAAATTGTAGAACAAATTAAAAAACATGGAACAACCGCGAAAGATTGCATGAGACATTTACTAGATACTTTAACATATAGAAGAGAAACAGCTTTTGAAGAATTTATTATTGCTATGTTGGATCTTGGTTTAGACATGGGTGAGTGTTTTAAGAATGTTAAACCAAAACAAATAACAATATGTGTAAGTTCAGAATGTCAAACCAAAACAAAATAATAAATAACAATAAAAAAATAATAATTGGATTTTAAGAAATTGAATATTCAATCGCTTAAAATCCAATTATATTTTTTTGGAGTTGTCTCCCTTACATCTCAAAAAGAGATTATTTTCAATTTTTTTTGCACTCACTGTTTGTTCAGAGGATCCAGTTCAATCAACAGAGAGACCACTGAAGTGGCGGCTTGGGAATTATTGGTTTTTGTCTTAAAATTGATCCTATCCCCCATCTGCACCTGAGAGGCATACCGAAGACGTTAGTGTTCGAGTGTCGTTCCTTCATCTTTTCGACTCTGTACATCTTCTCACATTCCACACCATTCATCACAAGATCATCATTGACGATTACCTTTTCGCTCAAGTCCGTAGAAATCAGACTCATTCGAATGATATCACCTCCCACAGGCATGGGGTATCCTATCAGACCGTGCAACAGTCTGTTACCTTCGTTTCCGAAGGACCATTCGCTTTTTCTGCATCTAACGCACCGCTCTCCTCAGCCCAGATGGTGATCAATTGTCTGGCATATATTATCTTTTCCATGACGGAGATCAGATTGCAGACATCCATCGTGTGAGTGGGATCTGGAAGATTCGTGAGTGCGCACTCTCCCATGTCCAGTTTACCTACCATGATATCACCTTTTCTCCAGACCGTATTTTCGTCCAGGTACTTTCTGCTGACTGCACTGGGATCGTATTCAGGATCATTATTGAAACCGAATAGATTGTGACCAGCCATGTTGAATTCGTCTTCCATGGTTCCTCCAGATTTTTTGTTCAGATACAATTCGTCGACTTGAGATTCCAGATAGGATTGAGAATCCAATAGGGCAGAATCCACATAGCCTTTGTTGACCGCTGTCGAGTCTTTGTCCACATCGGTGATCTGGGATAGATTCAATATCTTGTTGAACCCCGCATCCAGATCCGATTTCATTTCTAGCTCGTCGACGTTATTCTTTCTCAGTTCCAAGTCTACATATTGTTTGGTTGCCGCATCATTGGGATTCGTAGGAACAGACACATTGATTATCTTGTTAGAATTCGTGTTCAGTTCAGACTGCATCACTTTAGGAACACGGCGATCTCTCAGATGTTTACTGAATCTCGCGTGAGAGTCGTCTGGATATCTTTTAGTGGCGGCATCGCTCGAATCTCTAGGATCCGCTACGTTCACCACTTGTTTAGATTTCAAGTCGAGATCATCCGTCATCTCTTTATTCACGCAATTATCTCTCATCATCTGCCGAAAATTTTCATCTCCTCTATCGGCATATTTTTAGTTGCAGCATCCGACTGATCAATCGGTTCGGAAAGATTGTAGATTTTCTTATTGTTTAAATCTGAAGGTTCTTGTCAAGGTTCATATCTCCGAACGAATCATTCGTCTAAGTTGGCAATGTTACCAACAATTTCGACTGTGGTTCTTGTTTTCTTTCTAGAGGAACATTCATTATCGTCAGCGCCACCGAATTTATCGACTCTCATGTTTTGTTTCATTTTTTTTTTTTTTTATTATTTAAAATTATGTATTTTTTTATTATTTCAATTAATGCAATCAAAAATTTGTTTATTTATATATCTCTCTATATATATCCCAAAAAAATTTTTTCTTTAATGAAAATTGTTGAGAATATCTTGAAAGTGATCTCCGTCTGACCATCTCTTGAGAACGTAGAGGCACAGATGACTGCAAAGCACTCAATCCAGTGCTTGCATTTGTTTGATATTGTAAATAACTGACGTTAAATAGTTCCTTATTTCTATCGGTGGTGAGATTCCGTAGCTATCGAAATAATAATTTTTATTCTGATTGGAAAACCATGTGACCCAATGCATGCCCTCACCTCTGATATCGTCCAGATTTAAAATTCCACATTCCAAATCGTGGTCTTTTTTTCTTGGCAAAGCATCTCTAGAAAACACACCTCAAAAATGTTTGATTTTTAAATCTTTTGCCGCTTTCGATGGATCAACATTGGAAAGTGGTTTGTTGGGTAAGACGACACCTTCTACGGATATGTGTTTTATTTTCTTATTATTCATAATAGTTTTTGTTTGTTTTAATTTTGTTTTTTATTTATTATTTTTTTTCTATTCTTTTTTTTTAATTTATAAACTCGCGAGTTTTTTTAAACTGACGACATTTCGATGTCTCAGGCATACTCCATTCATCATCTCTTGATTTTGTTGAAATATCTCCGAATAATGTCCGAGTGCGAAAGTGTGTATTTTATCCTTGCATATAATTCTCTTATCGTCGTCAGCCGTCAACTCAATCTTATTGATTTCTTTGGTGTATATCTCATGCATTTCGCTTTGAATCACAGCCATCTTTTTATATACCGTCAAATTTTCGAAAAGAGAGTCTTTATACTCTTCGAAAGCGATGCTTTTATTCATCACACACGCTTGAATGCCTTTACATCTCTTGATCTCTTCACCATCGATGAGATAATTTAGGTCTCGAACCCAAAAATTCGGTGATTTGTCTTCCACCGCTCTCGTCTTTAAATTTACCCAACACCTTTTTGTTGACACCCTTTGGAATCTTAGATGGGTGATCATCGGGATAATTACTCGCGTCGAACCATTCTTTCATGTCTGACGCTATGTCCTCATAGATGTCCCTAGTCTCTATTTCGTAAGCTAGACTGTCCATGTCGGTGAACAATAGTTTAGCTTTCGAATCGAATTTCGCTTTGACGTAATCGTTGTGAAACTCAAACATCAACTGCTTGCTAATGTCTAAGATGATCCCTCCGCGACCACAGGGTTTATAGAACCTCAGATGCCTCTTTTGCATGTGCACGGCCAATAGATTTTCATCGAATATGGTTCTATGTTGATAACTGAGTTTCGCGATTAGTTTTCTAGACTTCTCTTCAGACGTGAAGAGTTGAACGATGGTTCTATTCCTAATGTTTTCCATAGACTTTCCATACACGCAATTGTTCATGAGTTTGAAAAAATCTTTTCCCAAGTCGCTCTCGGCCTGCATTCTTAAATTCGTGTTGAGAGCTCCTCATCGAATCAAATAATTTGATGCATGTCGATCAATTTCATCCCGCGATCGATGTAATGTTTCAGATTTTCATAGTAGACCACATACTTGCGTTTGTGATTTAAATTAGGAATGATTTTTCGATGCCATTCAATTCTATTCATTTGGGAGCTAGCGGATAATCGTTGTGTAAATCATGTAACTTTCTGGATAGTCCAAATCAACCTCTAGAATACAAGGATAGTGTCTCCATTTTTGTTTTTGTTCCAACGTTTTGACCCATTTGAAATTTCTGATCGGTAAAGGATGACTCATAGCCCAACCGTACAAATTATTAGCGTCCCAATACTGTATGTATTAACTCAGTTTTTCCAAATAGAAATCTTTTCTCATGTGATAATTATTAGCTTTGGCATATCTAGAGGAAATCATAGAGACACCACCCCTCACAGCCTTTTCAGACATGAGCAACATGTCTACATCCGTTAATAATTCCAATCGAACCTCAGTCATTTTCAAGAGAGCATCCCAAGTGAGTCCAGGTGCAGTGAAATAGCAAGCCGGATCTAGTTTGTAATGTGGACGACACACCGATCTTAAATTTTCGAACACATGGGCCAAGAGAAGCAAGTCAATTTTCAAATAGAGGTTGTGATATTCTCTCATGGATTTCATGTCAAATAATCTCCACACTTTTTGCGCACGTTTGTAATCGTCATCAGAAATGTGAGACTGGTATAATTTCGAATAAAAATCTTCCTTAGAAGGTAGAGCAACGTCGTCGAATTTCTCGAGATTGTTCATGTAATCGTAAGGATAGACGCCTTTCCTCAACATAATGTCCACCAATTCTCGTTGATTATTTTAATGTTTACTCAGTATTTTAAATTTCTCCCTATTCAAACTGTTGACAAATTTTTCCAGACTGGTTGACATAAATTTATAACTATCGATGAAACATACTAGTATCTCTCTATGGATGGGACTCATTTTCTCAGTCAAACCATTGATGACTCTCTTTTTATCGACGACTTTACATTCAGTGAATGAGATTGTTTTTCATTGTTTTGCGCATATCTTGAAAGTGCTCAACTCCCCCTCGCTAACACCCATATTTTTCACAAACAAGTGACTGTCGTAACCCGAGAGATTGTGAAATATCACCGGATAGAAATGAGCATCTCAAAATCTTAAATTACATTTGTTGTGAGCAGCACCACAAAACAGACCTGTGTAGTGATCATGATCTCTAACTTTTTTTTTATTATTTTCAGACTGATTATCGAATAATTGTCTACAGATGTGACATTCGGCGGTTTTGTTGTATTCTCGTTATTGCTAGGCATGATGATCATGTCTTTAGGTTTTTTAAATTTGTCATGTAATATTTGAATCTTAACTCTTCTACGAATCTTTGAGCAACGTCATCGTCATTTGAACGTTTGGTGTAGACAAATGGACCCGACGATTTTCGATCGTCGAAAGAACATTTCACATAATAACAATAGCCTGAAGGTATGTGATTCTTATATTTTTCAACGTAACTCGTACGCTCGTCAGACTGGCAAGAATTTATTTTTATGGTGAAACATTCGAAATCGGCATATATGACGAATTGGTGGTTCTAATCTTCTATTGTAATGATGAAAGTCCACGTAAGTGTTAGGTTTAGGCATTTTGACGGCAACGCCTTGCTTTTCGCTGCAATATTCCCAATGACGCATCAACGATTCTTGACAACGGAATGAATTCATGCAGATGAGACAGAAAAATCTCTCATGCTCACGTTTAGAAATCTGCTTTGACAACAATCAACTCCTTTCTTTAATCCAGCAATAATGTTGATTGTCACCCTCTGAAATTAATAACAAATTACCAATCTTTTCTCTCTCTTTGTGCGAAGAAAGTCTGAGAGGATAGACTAGTCCTTTTTATCATTTCCCTCGTATCCCAAGACGTTCACAGCTACGGTGGGATTTAGCATTTCGAAATCTCCGATATTTTTCAACTGCATTGGGAAAGACACTCCCATCCAATCGAAATTTTTACAAGTCTCTGAGTACTTGGAAACTATCTGTGCGTCCTTTTCTATGGGATACAATGCTGATGTGATCACCCATTTGAAACACTCGTTATAATCTTTATTTTTCACGTTAATCACAGCTTGTTTTTTAAATACGAAATAAGGTAATTTTATGTAGGAAGATGCTTTCAAAGGATCAGGTCTATCCACGTGAATCTCGAGATTCAATATCTCTTCTCGAACATCCAATTACTTCCCTTGTTTTGTAATGTAGCCATAGATTTCATCATCTTGTCTTTCATCACTTTATAAACGTTGACTAATTCATCATCTCTAAACACAATCTCGTTTTTAGATCGGAAAAAGGCATCTCATTCCAGCATCTCACCCGTTTTCATGTTGACCTTTTTCATCAGACAATACAAGATCATTCTTATTTTTAAACCCTTACCTAGATGTTTTTGAATTACGTCCAACACTCTACCCTTCACCCGTTCCATGAACGATTCAGGAAAAAGGTTTTTTTAGGAGACTGGGCTTCACGTCAAAAGTTTTAAAACATCCTTTGATGGCTTTGTCTCATTCTATCAAAATCAATGGTGACTTCAACGCTTCGATCACGATATCCGTTATAACATCGAGACCCTTTTTTTCATTCACCGCTCTCTCAATTGCATCCATCGTTTTTTTTTTCTAACAAATCGTCATCTCGAACCGCGTCGCTTTTCAATTTTTTATTATTCTCTTTCGAAACCTTCTGCTACTCTACCACTTTTTGTTTAATGGCTATCTTCTTCTTCTTCTTCTTCTTAGTTTTATCCGCAGTCGTTTGTTGATGTTGTTTTGTAGCCGCTGTCTTCTCATCTTTTTTTTGTGATTCGAGTTGTTTTTGACACTACTGTAGATCTTTCATCCATTCCCTATCCCTCGAGCAAATGACTTATGCATTCATCTTTTTCCATGTATTTGACACCTTTCAATTTCAACGACTGACACACTTTGGCTTGTAATTTCACCAGTGATAGATCACAAGTCTCCTCGTGCACAGCTTTGATCAATCATTCTTTGGTTTTGTAATGGTTATAATTTTTAATTCCTAGATTTCTACAGTACTTTTTCAACTCGGATGTGGTAGAAAAATCTAATTTTTTTTCCACAATATACTTTTTGGTTTTTGGCATTTTTTTTAATTTAATATTTATATATAATATTTATTTTAATTTTTCGAAAATTTTTGGTGAATTGTTAAACTTCTTATTATATATATATTTTTTTTTGTTTGTTTTTTTTTTCTTTAATGACAAAAAAATAGAAAAAAAGAGAAAAAAAAACAAGTACTACTTGATGATAAATACTTTAATAAGCTTTTCAAATTGAGATTTAAAATATCTATCTAAAATGAGCTAACTATCTCTTTTTTTATCATATTTTCGCGTTCGTTATGACCATGTTAACTTTAAAGCTATCCTTTTCCCGAGAGCTATCCTTTCCCTGCTGAAAAAAACACGGGAAAACCAAATTCACACTCTCGAACTTTCGTTCTTCCCTGATGACCAGATTCAATTTGTCGACCACTTCTTTTAGTAATGTTCAGATATATATTACTCCCGTAGATTAGAGACAGATTTTCTGCATCAAATATTTTTATCTTTTCCTTGAGAATGGCTAATAGATCGTCTTGACATTCGTACATTAATTTCAAGGTGGTCTCGTTCAATTTCAAAGGCAATGTATATTTGTCGTACTCCTCTCTCAATCCAGTTGTCTTCACATCCTTCAATTCAATGGCATCGTGTGATTGTAGTCTATAAATTTTATTACCGAACTTCGAAAATCTCTCGACTCTCTTCAATTTTAATACAGATTGTTTAGGTACTGACAATGCCATGACTGATTTATTTTTTTATGATAATAATTATTAAATGTAAAAGATATTTTTTTTTTTTTTTTTCTACTTCCTATTATATATATAAAAAATAACTTTTTTTTAACAAGTTTTTTTCTTTAATGGCAAAAACGGTTATTAAATTTTGTGAGTGTATTTTTTTTAATGATAATAGTTGTTAAATGAAAAAAACTAATTTTTTTTTTTCTACTTCTTATTATTAAAATATTTTTTGTCCAAAATTTTTTTTTGTGATTTTCAAAAAAAATTTTGTGAATTGTTAAACTTTTTATGATGATAATTATTAATTGTAAAAAATGTTATTTTTTTTTCAACTTATTATATATGTAAAAAATAACAACATTTCTTCAGTTTTTTTTCTTTAATGACAAAAACGGTTATTAAGTTTTGTGGGTGTATTTTTTTTTAATGATAATAATTGTTAATTGTAAAAAATATTTATTTTTTTTCTACTTCTTATTATATATGTAAAAAAATAACAACTTTTTTTTCTTCAATGACAAAAACGGTTATTAAATTTTATGATGAAAATAGAATGAAACCAATGCTGATTGATCGATAATTCTGTTATTTCATTGGTCAAAACAATTTTTTATCATCCGTCTCACAACTCGTAATATCTACATAATTGCGGACCGGAGCATGCACACCTCACGCATTTAGACTCTGCGAGATATCTCTCTCTCCTTGCCAAAAACCTCACTACGTCATCGACGACCAGTTCAGGCACACCGATAAATTCGTTGCTCGATTTGCACTGCATTTTTTCCTCAGGATTCGACACTGGATTGCTAGTATTTCATCCACACCGGTGGTGTTTTTTTGACGGTATTCTGTCGAAAAAATTCTCCTAAATGACGGCTCCATGTTACCTCTGCAAAAGGTGAGTGTTTTCCCGAAAACGATCGTCGTCAAAAGTTACGAGTGCACCTAAAAGTGAATTTTTAAGAGAGGGAATTTTATAGAGTTTGTTAAAATTGCGTCGAAATTTTAGTCAGATCCACGTTGATTGTTAGAGAAATTGAATGTTGAACACACGACACCTCGTCTACGTCTACTGGTGTAAAAACCGCGAAACAGTGACGATGTGAACGTGAATGTGTCGCATCGTATAAGTCGATGGATTTCAATCGTGATGAATGCGATTTGCCCAAAACAAACTAAGTTTTGGTGAGGTGCATTCAGTGCCAAAAAATGTGGTGTGCTCGGACTGGCCATTCCACTCGACTATCGCCAACCTGAAGCGTAGCTCACCTGAGTTTCAAAACATAATCCTTTTTCTGGCGAGCTTGTACTTCTTTTGTGGCCTCCGATGCTATTTCATAGGATTCAAGTAAACGTTTTCTTGAATCCTCTGAGTAGTTCGATATTTAAGTTGCCAGTTTAGAGCGGTCGATGCCGAATGCCAAGTCTACGAGAAGCCTCGAGTATCTTCCGAACATGAGGTAGAATGGAGATTGTCTTGTGCTCTCATTGCTTTTACACTTGTATGCATGAACCAGTGGCACAACAGAACTCGTGCAATTTTGTTTCTTTTAAAAGAGAGCTGTTAGACCTCTCACACATGCCATTACCCATTGGATGATACGGAGTTGTTCTTTAATTATTTTACTGTCAAAATTTACTGTCCTTAATTATTTTACTGTCAAAATTGGCTCCTTGATCAGAATGAAGCTGTTTTGGGAAATCCGTAATGTGCAAAGAGGTTATTAAATAATACATCAGCAGTTATTTTTGCAGTCATGTTTATAGTTGGAACTGCAATGGTTTATCTGGTAAAATGATCTGTAATCACAAATATGTACTGATAACCACCTTTGCAAATTTCCAAAGTCAGATAATCAGTACATACGAGTTCGAGTGGAGAAGATGTAAGAATATTTACCCAGTGGAGCTCTTATGTTGGTTGATGATTTTCTTTTAATACATTTATCACAACTTTGAACATACTTTTTGATCTGACTATCCATAAATGGCCAATAAAATCACTCTTTTAACTAGACTTTATGATTCTGAAGAATCATGGCTTTTCCCGATGAGATTCCATGATTTGTCATGACCCCACAGTGTCTGATAAATTGTTTTTAACTGTCTCACTGAAGTTCCTTCATTGATGTTATGAGAAACGCGAGTATAGTAGTCTCAAATGACACAGTTTGATAAAAAAAAATTGTTTAGGTAAAAAACATCATTAACAGTGGAGTGGGTTAATATCAATATCGTCGTCCAACAAGTCAATGACCGATAAAAGGAGTTATGTTTCTTTGACACATACCCACTGAGTGCTGAGTCTATTTGAAAATGGTCCATTATATCTCAATTGTATCCAAACTATTGACGTCTGGCAGCTTGTAGAGTGTTTACAAGTGCTAGCAGGAATATTTATTCATGCAACTGGTAATGTCACACCAAGAACTGTGAATGGTCATTGTTTCTTTAAAATCTACAAGATGTTTTCAGAGAAATCCAGGGAGAACATGAATTTTAAGCTTTTGATTGGTACAATTGTTTATCCAGCCCAAAACGGGTTAAGTGTTGTTTTTAGAATACTCTTATTACTTCCAAAAATAATTCTCAGTGAATTCTACTTCCACTTATTTTGATCTCTCCTATCAACTTCGGGTGCTATGGGTACGCAAACACAGCCCATTTTATCAACATTTTGATGTTTGAGAACCTGCATCGGGTTAACAAATGCTCGCTGGAATATTTTGTACATGCAACTTGTCATGTCACACTAAGATCTGAGCATGGTTATTTTTCCTTAAAAATCTACCAGATGTTTTTAGAGAAATCCTCGGATAATATGAATTTTTAACCTTTTGAGGGGTATGGATCTGTAACCAGCCCTAAACGGGTTAATGCTTGGTTTGATGAATACCTTCATTACTTATAAAATGATCCTCGGGGAATTCCACTTTCAAAGAAGGAGATTATGTTTATCTCACAGGTACACAGTTGTTGATTGAACGGAGCAGATGCAGGTAATATGTGCATTTAAGACCACATATGTTCACTATTTTTCCATCCGTTTTTCTCCGATATGCGGCCTGGCCCTAACACTAAAATCGACACGCGTATAGTTGGGCGTTAGTTAATCGGTGTGTGTCACTATCTAACCCGAGCTTCTTCTGACGAATCCCTTTAAACACCTGGGCTAAGTCCCAGATGGTTTAACGGGCGGATTGTCAGAGGAAGCTCAGATTGGCCTAAACTACTTGGATTTTTTTTGTATTTAATTATATTTTATTTCTTTTATGAGAAATACATGAGAATACATGACAGTGCTTTACAATCTTTTAGTGCCGGTGCAGCTGTGCAGAAGTGACAGTAACACAATCTTACATATAAAGAAATTACCTTAACTAAATAAATAAGTGAATTAATTAATTAAAAATAAATACGTAAATAAATAAAAATCCACAGAAATACTCTGTTGTATCATAATATAGTGCGAATCTCGAGCGATGATAGTGATGAAGGTCCCTTTTGCCGGCAGGATCGTAGAGTGAAGAAAAATACAGGACTCCTAAAATTTGCTGGGTTTTTTTGTCCAATGCTTGACTATCTAATTCTGGGAGATGATTTCCATATCTCAAAACGTGAAGGGACACGTAAGGATAAAATAACCGCTAGTGTTATAAATCGAATCTTGAAATGTTTTTAATATATTCCTGCACCGTTTTAAACACATGCTCATTATGGGAGTGTGACTCATGTGGACCCCGTGGAGTATAGATTGAAGGTTAACATCATCAGTACCCAAACTGTCGAGCATGGATTGACGTTCAGCTAAATAAAGAGAACATGCGAGAAAGAAGTGCCCAGAGTCCTCGTACCTATACTCACAACTACAGGCAGGGTCATCACGAATGAATCTGTCAAATTTGTGTCCATTTAGATCACTACACCCCATTTTAAGTTTACAATGAAGTATTTGTTCTCTTCTGTTTCCAACATAATAGTAGCTAAGTACATTGTAATCATTTAGCCGTAGTTTAAAAAAAATATATTTCCATATTCTCAGAATTTCTAGTACTTTCGTCTAATCTATGTCAAAGCTTCACAGTCGATGTCAGAAATGACTTAGCAAACGTCTTTATATTACATTTTATTTCGCGAAGTAGATTGGAGGATCTTAATGGGTACCGGCTTATATCAGATATGGGGCGAGGGACGAGTAATCGAATATAATTTGGTACGTCTGTGAACATAATTTTGTACAATGTAATAAGTTTATGCCATTCCCGTCGTCTTTTTAGAGGCATGAATCCAGCTTCCCTATATATTAGAGCGTGGCTGGTTCCCCTTGCCGCCCCAATAATGGTACGCAAAGCATCAAGCTGGAAATGTTCAAGAATTTCGCATTTGCTGTCGCTGCAGTTATCCCATATAACATCCTCGTAGTCAAAAAGAGGTCGGATAAAGTATGTATAAAGCGTCTCTAGTGCAGATCTAGAAAGTCGATATTTCAGGCTTCTGAGACAGTTTATCATAGGACTAATGTTTGTAGCTAGATTATCAAAATGAACATCCCACGAACCAGTTTCAGAAAATGCAAATGTTAGACCCAAGTGTTTATGGTTGCTCGTGTCTTTAATTTGTTTTTCGAGAAGATAAAGAGGTTGGCTTTCTGTAATATTTCATTTGCATGACATATTGAGGGTTTCAGTTTTCTGTGGGTTGAGCAGGACCTGCCATTTTTTTAACCACAGAGCAATTTTACTGAGGTCGTCATTTAGTATTTTAGCCGACAATTTAGCATCTTCAATTGCAAGAGACAGGGCGGTGTCATCTTCGTATAACCTTATACTAGATATAATATCATTCACAATATCATTTATATAAATATTAAACAGTAGAGGACCTAATAGCGAACCTTGGGGGACACCTGCCGGTACTATTCTCATGTTGGACTTTTCTCCATTGACTACAACATATTGGGAGCGATTCGTTAGATAGCTATCAACCCATTCTAGCAAATCACCTCTTATTCCAACTGAATCGAGTTTATATAGTAAACCTTTGTGCCAGACTCTTTTCGAACGCCTTACTTATACCACAGAATACGGCTCTTACATCTTTGTTCGAATCTAGATTGCTGCAAAAATAATGATCGATATCGATCAATTGATATATAGTGCTGTCCCCCCCCCCCCCCCCAGTATAAAACCAGATTGTAGTGGCGTTAATAAATTATTGTCGGTAAAATATGAGAACAGGTGTTTGAAAACTACTTTTTCTAATATGTTACTAACACTATTTATTAAAGAAACCGATCGATACTTGGTTTTATTGTGAATCGATAGTTTTTTATGTATTGGGACAACACTGGCCGTTTTCCACATCTTGGGAAATGTTTGCTGCTTAATGAAAATTTAAATAACCTTGTTAGTGGGGACACGAGTTGCTGAGCACACGTTTTTAAAATTCTATTATTAATCAAGTTAGGGCCACAAGCTTTTTTGTGTATCAAGCTTGAGAAGAATGGATAACACTTCTTGTTCTGGTATACGTATTGCTTTCAGTTCCGTGTTTTTTAAAGCCAAAGGAGGTAACTTATCATCACGTACGGAACTTGACTGTTTAATCAAATAATCATTTAAAACATTTGCTATGTCCTTTGCATTTGTAAATATTTCACCATTATCTTCAAGAGATGGGAAAAGTTCCAACGAATTATTTTCCTTTGAGGAGGACTTTAGCATATTCCACCAATGTTTACAGCTAAAATTTCGAGATGAGACATAATTTTCGGTCTTGATATCATATTCGGCCTTGGCTTTCCACACTGCGGACATTGTCTCATTCCGAATATGTCTGAAAGATGCCCAATCTTCTGCTTTGTTTGACTGTTGATGTGCACGATCACGCAGTCGCATTACCTTTCGAACTGAAGAGTTCATCCAAGGTTTATCTTTCAGACGGACAAGAATTGTTCTGTTAGGCTTATATTGTTTAGCTGTTTCCATAATATAATAAGTAAGGCCTTCGGCAATTGTGTCTAAATCGTCAGTAAAAAAAGGTTCCCTAGTTGTTTGGGAGAAATGATCTTGTAAGGCGTTTGTGTCCATCAAATCATAATCCCAGATATAACGTTTAAACGGTTTGCTAATGCTTTTTTTGTGAGTTTAAGGCAAGTCCAGTGGCGTGATGATCACTACAAAAGGGAGGTATCACAAATGATTTTTTCAACTAAGTTTTTGCATGACACTAAAATGAGATCAATAAGACTACTCGAGTGTTCAGTTATGCGTGTAGGGTCTTTGATTATTTGCCCTAAATGAAACAAAACAAACTTTCCAAATATTTAATTTTAAGATGTGTGAAACCTAAGCAGTCAGCGTTGAAGTCGCCAACAATCACGCATTTTCTTGACATATCATTTCGAGCCTCTTGAATAGTATCTTCAAGAAGATTCCAGAAACGAGTACTGCTAGATGGCGATCTGTATACAAAACTTAGGATATATTTTTTGATTCTCAAGTCGTATTTCATTCCATAATATTTCTAGTCCTGAAAGTTCTAGGTCTGATCGACGTTCGAATATAATCCCTATTTTAACATAAACAGCCACCCCTCCTCCGCATCCATCTTTTCGATCTGTTCTTATCGGCGGATGATAACCTTGAATATGAACACGCCTGTTATCTATATCGTCGGACAGCCAGGTCTCTGTGACACCTATAATGTCATATTCCCTAATTCAGCATTCAATATAACACACTTATTCCTTAACCCTCTAATGTTAATATGGACTATTTTAATTTCACCTGGATTTAATTCAACATCTCCACTTTGAAGTAACTGTTAGAATATCATTACGGTTAGCCCCTGTAAACCAATGGATCGAATAAGAACAGTTAGAAGCATGGTTCTCACATCAAGATGGGAACCCTCATCATCACCATGAAAAAGACCAATCCTCGTTCGATACGTGCATAGTTCCTCAGCCATTTGGAAGAAGTGTTGATATTGTCAGTCTGTATTACGAGGATGTTTTTTTAGAATTGCATTGTTTAGATACAACTTGGGTATGGACTGTGGGTCACATCGGAAGTTACTTTTGATGTGCATGATTAAAAACGGAAATAATAGAAAATAACAAGATAAAAGAAAACAGCAGCGTTTCACTAGAACGCTAGAATATCTTGTGGTGTAAGATAGCGTTCTATTTCTAAACCTGTGTAAATTCGAGCCATACAAAACTGCAGGTGGCCTTTCTCTCTCTCTCTCTCTCTCTCTCTCTCTCTCTCTCTCTCTTATTACGTATAATACAATGTAAATATACGAAAAACATGGGACGCTGTTGGCCTGAAATAGACTCCTGACAAGTCATCTTGGGTCCTGCGAATTTAGATATTCGATAGAAAGGAATCAGGGCAGAGGTTTACTAATGAATACGAATCTCGCATTGAAAATGAGTATTTCCCGATCTGTGCTAAGCAAGCGTCCACATCGACTTGAAATAATCATAGTTTCCTTAAACACACTTATATTCACAATTCCGTGACTGTTGACATTATAAAAAGACACACTAAACGAGAGAGTATTAGAAACTCCAGATTTCCAAAGGAAACCTGGAATCTCCGACAATCCCCCGTTCAACGTATCTCTTACAATCTACATTTTTCAAGTGTTGTAATATATACATGTTGTTTGTAATTCCTCTATAAAAAAATTATTCGCACTCCCGTTGCTGTATACATTTTAAGAGTCTTACAGAACGAAACATTATCAGAAACATCAAACCTCTGAAAGAAAGATAAAGTCTCCAGCAATTCTCCATTCGGTGGATCACTCATCATCTATATTAATTCTTGGCAAAAAAATAAACAGCAACTGAAACACCCTAATCTCGACTAATCAAACTTTCAAGAGTTCATGACTCTCAAATAGAAGGATCTCAATTTGTTCATACATTAACAAGATAAAGACTTAAGGTGTTATTCAAGTGATGGAGTACTTAGCCCGAAAATAGGCGTCATGTCACCCACGATGCCGTCAAAAAGCTTAAAAGTTTTTTTCATATCCTGGTGTTCAAAATTACAAATAATTGTTCAGGAATATGGATTGACAACAGGTCACAAATTATTATTTTCTTCAGATATCCGACCGCACCGAAAACAGACCGCAAATCAACCACAAGCCAAACCACAGGCGTCGGACGTTCTGATTATGATTATAATAACATGAAATAAATATTTTATTTTATATATCTAATAATATAGACAGGTTGGCAACTGTTTTCTTCTCACGAAATTAGGTGACGTCCGAATAATCGCTCGCCGAACGTCGAAACGCTACGCACTCATAAACTCGATTACATTTCCATGACCAAGAGATATAGTTTTAACACTGGTACAAAGCGTACTGTGGTAACTCCATTATTTGACCGCTTACAAGCTGAAAATTTACCAGTGAAATGCATATTTTCCAAAAGATTAAGCCGCCATTACTGAAATTTGACGATTATTTCGGTAACGACTAGAAACGGAAGAGGACAGGTAATTACCGATCGGACCACTCGTCGCAGTGCAAGAGTAAACCAGAAACTACAAGAAACGATCACAGCCTTCTTTCCGGCTGGAAATGGATCTTGCATTTTGATTAATGTTAAATTTAAGCACCATGCGTTCACAGTAGGCTAAAGGCCAAAATATATGACCAGCAGACATCTAACAGAACAATCAACAATGGTGACATGGTGTGTGCTTTCCAGGGCCGAATCGTCCAAGTATCTTGACTTCAGGCCCGAGGGTAGTGGTGGATGGGTTGGTGGGGGGGGGGGGGATCAGGGAGGCTAATCGCCTCCATATGGCAACCTTTGTCGAAATTTTTTGTCCCTTTGTCTGACATTTTCTAACACCCTCCCCCCCCCCCACCATGCCACCCACCTACACCCATATAGCCTATGGAAGACAGTCTGGCTTCGGAGCTGCCTGACCAAAACGGCCCCTAGTCGAACCTTCCGGAAATGAGCGACTCAACCGTTATCTAAAACCAAATAATCCACCATGGACTCGTGTAACCCATAATATTTCAGCAGAATTGTAAAATTCCTCTAATCTTCAACAATTATGGCATTTTTTGAAAGTGTATCAGTTGCACTAAGGCTGCTGCCCCACGCCTAATCAACGCATATGGATGTCACCCAAACCGCCCCCTTACCAAACCGTTCCAACACCTATCCGCAACACATACGAACACTTATTCGCCCAAACCAGTCCCAGACCTGATACACCTACCGTCTGCCGAAAGCCAATGCCCCCTCCCCCCGAATCGAACCCCCAATCCATTTCACCTAAACTGCCCCTTCGATCACTTGTTCTGCAATACAGTTTGACAGAGAAAAAACACGATATTTACCAACGTCTTTACGCATGTGAACCACTGAGATACGATTTTTCTTCAAAGGCTGAAATTTAGATTTGGATTTTGTTATGAAAATATCGAGTAATTTCATCTCGTTGTTTGAATTTTTAGTAATTCACACAAGAGAGTATGGAAAATGATATACCCAGAGGCGAATCTATGCATCTTTGATGGGGTTGGGCCAAGGGGGGGGGGGGGAGGGTAGAAGTTCACCCGCTGGGTTAGTCCAGCGGAATCAAAGTTTAAATGCTGGATTCAAAAACACCAACTTTGAAGACGACAATATAGGTGTGATCAATACATGGAATGTTGGGCCCCTCGATCTTTGAAACCCGAAGATGCATAATAACCCAATGAGAAATTTCTAGCTCTGGTAGTTGCCACACAAAAATGCCTCAACCTCTCCCCGATCCGACACTAGGTAATTCTTTTGGTCCAGGGGCTCGCCTTGAGTTCCATAGATGACCCATACACTAAAACTGGAATGTGTTTCTCCACGTGGATGGCGGCTGTTCCCAGTGGCGTAGGAAGCATTTGAATGTTTGGGGAGTGGGGGGGGGGGGGGGGGGGGGGCACACATTTCTGAATGTTTTTTTTTTTGGGGGGGGGGGGGGTGCACAAACTTCTGATTATTGAATGATATGGCTGGGCCGCAGATGTCGAAGGCATCTGACAAGCGCTGAAGGCGCGAAGTGAATGAGGGGGATTTGGGGTGCCCCCCCCCCCCCCGCGAAAAAAATTAAAATGGAGGTATCAAATGGTGCATTCTGGTGTCCATGGGGATGAAAATCCTATTGTTTTCTTGAATAGCAAATGTCGATTTTTTAACAGTATGTTGGAAATTTTTAAAGATGCTGGTACTTCCTTTCCATGAATTATGCGAATGCTGCATCCTAGTGATACAGGATTTGCGAAATTTACGCAACGGAAATGTCGATCCGCAGGAAGATGCCTGATCATGCCTCGATAGGTTCATGAATAGGCCTACGTCATGGAAACCGCAGCCAATAAACTGAATTTGTCTTGGTACTGCATACACGCCAGTGTAAGTTACACTGGTATGCATGCAGTACCAAGACAAACTCGACAGCGTTGGCTTGTTATAGAGGTAGCCAACACTGGTGCAAAATCCCAGACATGTAGAACAGTAGGAGAGTTCACTACGGCACTTATTATTTTCACCAAAACACGGAAAAAAATTGGGGTGAGGCACGTGCCCCCTGTGAGCCCCCCCCTCCCCCGGTTTCTATGCCCCTGGCTTGTCCTCACGAATGTACTACTCTATTTTCTGTTATGACGTACTGACAAACTTTCTTCGTGTGTCCAAATTTCCCAAGATATTTTTTGTCATGTATTAATCATTTATCTATAATGAATATGTTTTTAAAAAGAATTGTGATGCCTTCTCCAGTTCCCGGAGACCTCAAGATAACATGACTACAAAACACCCACCGATTGGATTTTTCACG
The DNA here is from genome assembly GCA_031216915.1 of Pictodentalium vernedei. Taxonomy (NCBI): domain Eukaryota; kingdom Metazoa; phylum Mollusca; class Scaphopoda; order Dentaliida; family Dentaliidae; genus Pictodentalium; species Pictodentalium vernedei. The sequence goes on along the minus strand of CM062295.1, from coordinate 388,098,285 downwards.
CATGCATTTACTGTCAATATTGGGAATAGGCAAAGTTCCAGCCAATGGCCCTCAGTGTGGAACCCCGAGGGCCATTAGCTGAAAGTTTGGTTATGTTTGGAAAAATGTCAAGCTCTGCCGACGATACAGCGTTGCGGCTCATAATAATTTTTGCCACAGCTTGCCAAAGAAAATAAACGTTTGACTGTGGCTCAGGAAGTTTTTTCAATTATATGGCCGGCAGGGCCGGCTCAAGGCTGCAGCCTCAAGTATGAGCAGTGATTTTTGTCTGTCTTTAATACTGTCCGATTTTGACAACTATATTGGGTGTAAGTAAACTTCAAAACTGACCTTTTGTCACCTGTCATAGCCAAAAAAGACCCGAACAAAAACGTATATTAAACTTGTATGGTCAAGTAAAATATGGGACCCTATCCCAGAGTTTTCAGAATTAAGTCTATACACATTTCTTTGGTCCACCCCCACTCCCCACCCACCCCCCCCCCCCCCCGAAGGCCGACCGAATGTAGATGTAAAACTATATGTATACGGTTTCTTACTGGTAACTGTTGTCAAGATTTGCAAAGTTGTACCTTGTATATATTTTGTGATTGCTGATAATACAAGCATTGTTGAAATTCTTGAAAGTCTTTTTTTTTGATCCACGGCCGTTACGAGTCCTCATATGTACCTCACGGACTACACAGTGACGGATCCAGACATTTTTTGATTTTTTTTAAATGAGTGTATCTAGAACATCCCCCCTCCCACTGGCTGATACACTGTAAGCTTTTACAGTGGATTAGATACTTAGGGTGGTGCACATGCCCCACCCCCAGCAATTTTTTTCGGAATATTTGTAGCTCCTGTGCTTTTTAGGATGAAAACGCTGTTTTGGGGGTTAATTCTCCGAACAATGACAAATTTTCAGTTCATATTTTTTTCCCTTTCTTTAGTTTGTTGAACTGTCTGGCAAATTTTCGGTCTGTGGGTAATTTTCGACGGCCCCTCCCCCGAGAAAATCTATTTATGCCACTGAGCGCAAGCGTATACACCAAAAGATGGGAATGGGAGAGGCCCGGCCTTTGAGGTTATGGTGCTCCAGACGTAATCGGACTATTCTGAAGAGCACCTGTGTAGTGAACTTTAACAAGTGAATTGACAGAATTTTCAATTTTACCAAGTATAGTGGGCTTCAAACTGTTTTTATGTAACGAACAATTTAAAATTTTAGCCTCAATCAATACTGAAAGGTTGTTCAATACAAATTAAATGATATTATGTCAGAAAAAAAACAGTGATCGGGCAACACAGATTGGCGTTTTCCATTCACTTTTCAAGTTTTGTCTGTGTTCTTCCCGGAGACATTGAACCGTATCCAGTTTCCGATCCGCGATTTCGTCTCACGAATCGGTAATAGCGACTTAATCTTTTGGGAAATCTGCATTTCACTGGTAAATTTTCAGCTTGTAAGGGGTCAAATAATGAAGTTAGCACAGTACGCTTTGTACCAGTATTAAAAACGATATCTCTTGGTCATCCAAATATAATCGAGTTTATGAGTGCGTAGCGTTTCGGCGTTTGGCGAGCGATTATTCGGACGTCACCTAATTTCATGAGAAGAAAACAGTTGCCAACCTGTCTGTATTATTAGATGGAGGCTCATAGTATGTGAATTACTTTGAGCCAGGTTTGTGTTTGGGAAGAACAGTTCCTACCTAATTAGTAATCTGAGATATTAATAGCTTTGGCTGGGCATGTACAGTTCTACACTACATGTACATTGTGGTGTAACGTTTCCTTTCCTGGAACAGTCCATCCTACCTGCATTTGATTGGCTCTAACAGGTGCTATTTCTGGAAGTCAAGCTTCCAGATTTTCTTTGTCTCAGTTCAGTCCAGTCTCTTTGTCTCAGCATAGAAATTATTCAGAGTGTACAAACAATGTTTATCATCAAATCTATTTACAAAATGTATTACAAAAAATCTGTGTACTTGAATTATCAGGAACAATATATCACATATTAAAATAGAAGCTGTAAGATGGCCTTCCCAGGATCTATTTCATTACGGAGCAGTGTAGCACCATTAGAAGAAACTGTATCCTCCAGGCAAAATAAAAGGCAGGATACAATGAACAATCGATCAAGATCACCTTCTCCATCAGTTATTGAATATTCAGATTCGGACTCTGTGAATAACTTTTCTGAAAAAAGCTTTATTTCTAATCCTGTTCCAGAGAAACAAAACAATAGGACACAATGAAAAAGAACAAAGAGACTTGTTGCAAGTTCTAAACAAAGACGAAGTGAAAACAACCCTGCAAACTGGACTGTGAAACGTTTAGTAGCAGAACTAGCAGCTATGAACATTTCAGTTCCTAGAGGTTTGAAAAAACCTATTCTAGTCCAGTTATACATGAAAAATGTGGGCAAAACATCAAGTTCAGAGAGTGGGAATCAAAGACAACACATGAACACTAGTCAACAAGAAAGTGATCGTCTTCCACAGCCAATCAACCAGAGACAAAACATTGTGAGGGACGTTGAGGTGAACAAACCCGAAGTTGAGGCTGGGTCCTCTACGCAGTTGAAAGTTTTATCACTAGAAGTGCAAGCCCTTCAAGAGACAATCCATAAACTGACAAAGACTCAACCTGGCACTTCATCAAGTAGTTTTAATGGACCAATATATCCACAGTATTCGACCATCCAACAGCCAGACAGCAGCATCAGTTATGTTTCCTGGACGCTATCCTCCATCTATTAACAATGCAGTATTTCCAGTGGACAGTCAAGCTTACCCACCACAGGCTATGTTACAAAAAGGTATAGCAGCTGAAAATGTTGCGAAAGTTGAGATAGTTTCGCCTTCTATTCGCCAAGCTATTAGTGAGGAAAAAGATGTCAACCTGGCATGTCTTCTTATCCCTAATTACGACATTGGAAATTTGAGAACCGTTGAGGTTGACAATTTATCTTTTCAGCTGAAGCAGGGGGGTGTTCGGCTCCAGCGTAATCTTACAATCGGAGAGTTCGTAATTGCTTTCAGCAAATATAAAAACATTCTCTGTGAGGCCTACCCCCACAGACGCCAGGAGAAGGATGCATATGAGCGAGATATCGTCGATATGCATTCGCGTTTTGGCGGCTGTGAGTTCTATGAATTCCAACAAAGCTTTTTCAGCTCAAGCAGCAGCATTACTTGAACAACGAAATATCTTGGTTGACTGGTCTTTGGGTGATTCTAGATTATTTCAAAAGATTTTTGCTGGAGTTCCCCACATAGTGTGTAACATATGTAGAAGTTCTCTTCATTCAACGTCATTTTGTCCGCGTGTTATAGATGTAAACACAATGTCTAATTCTGAGGAGAGTAAGTTTATTACCAATGCACATGCTCATACTGCTTCCACTCCAAACACAAGTCGCTTCAATAAGCGAATGGATAGCAAAGGTCGTCAGCGTGTTAATTATTTAAGTAAAGAGATCTGTAACAATTTTAATTCAGAGTCTGGCTGCTCACGCCCATTGTGTCCCTTCTTGCATGCATGCATAAGGTGTAGGGGAGAACACTCTAGTCAGAAGCGCAAAGCTTTGAAACCTAAACCTGTGGTACATGACACAGCTAAAAGTCAGAAAACTGCTTGACTAGATTATTCACCTGTACATTATTCTGCACGTATGCAAGCAATTTCCATGAAGGCTACAACCCCAATGGATATTGATCAATTACAAGCCGATCTTCATCAGCATCCTGACCAAAAATTTGTGACAGATCTGAGTACTGGTTTCAAAGAGGGTTTTCAAACTGGTCTGACGTCCCTACCAACATCATCATTAGAATGTAAAAACCTACTTTCGGCTCGTCAAGATGAAGACTTTGTTGATTCAGCATTAACAGAGGAAGTCAGAAAAGGCTACCATCTGGGTCCCTTCAGGTATTCTCCTTTTCCACATCACCGGATTAATCCGATTGGTGTTGCCAAGGGAAAATATTCTGGCAAAAAAAGAATTATAGTGGACTTGTCAGCCCCCCATGAACACCCATCAGAAGTAAGTCTCAATGACCTAATTAACAAAGAGGAATTTTCACTCACCTATGTTAAATTAGATGATGCCATTAAAGTTATTCAGTCATTTGGCCACGGGGCTTGGATGTGTAAAACTGACATTACTGATGCTTTTAAGTTTGTTCCTATTCATCCTTCACTTTGGCATCTACATGGTATCAAATGGAAGGATGAATACTATTACTACAAGCGACTGGTTTTGGGGTCAAGAAGCAGCCCTAAAATATTTGATCAACTTTCAGTTGCTATTTGTTGGATAGCAGAGAATAAATACAAAATAAACAATATATTTCATTTGCTTAATGATTTCCTGACAATTGATCATCCAAATTCTACTCCTGAACGCACAATGGCTTTACTTACACAGATTTACAACAAATTACGTATACCTATTTCATCGCATAAGACTGTTGGCCCAACTAACTGTCTCGAATATTTAGGTATAATTTTAGACACCATTAACTGGGAAACAAGGCTGCCAGAAATAAAACAGGGACGCTTAGTTCAGGCAGTGGAAAGATTTCTAGATAAAACACATTGCACAAAAAGGGAGCTGCAGTCCCTACTGGGACATATGAACTTTGCCAGCAAGTGTGTTACTCCAGGCAGGTCTTTTGTATCTTATCTAATTGCACTTTCCACAACTGTGAATGGATTGTGTGACACTGTCATGCTTAATACTGAATGTCGCCTAGATCTAAAAATGTGGCATACATTCCTGTTGGGCTGGAATGGAGTTTCTTTCTTTTTAGAGGATTCTATTACAAATTCAGCTGATATAAAGTTGTTTACCGATGCATCATCGAGTAAGGGCTTTGGTATTGTCTATGATAAACAGTGGTGCCAAGGCACATGGCCAGTGGAATTGCGAACAGAGCCCAATAAAGGTGCTTCTACTGCACTTCTAGAATTATATCCTATCCCAGTTGCGGCTTATATTTGGGGTAAACAATGGTCACGCAAACGTATATTATTCTTTTGTGATAGTCAAGCTACAGTAGCAATTATTCGGAAAGGCCGATCAAAACATGCAGTTATCATGCAGCTAATGAGAAAACTTACTCTGTGTGCATCGCTAAACAATTTTGCAGTTTACGCTAAACATCTCCCTGGCAAACACAACGAAATAGCAGATGCTCTATCTGGATTTCAGGTGACCAGATTCCGAGAACTAGCACCTCACGCCAACCTCCATCCAGCACCAGTTCCTACGTTTACAGATGTGATCAACATCTCAAGCAATCCATTGACAGGCTGTGGCAAGTAGCATTATGTGACACAACCATAAACGTCTATACAACAGGCATGAGAGCTTTCGGCCATTTCCTGTCTATGAACAAAATATCATCTTCACCTTTTCCCATGCTTGATGAAGAAACTGCACTCAGTTTTATTGCACATTGTTATTCTGTATTACACCTTAAATACTCAACTGTATAAACTTATCTGACAGGCATCAACCATGGGTATCTAAAAGCTGGATTAAGAAACCCTTTTGTGTACTGGGACAATTCACCCATGCAGCGAGTCCCAATTTTACTTCGTGGTTACAAAAAACTCTGTTCCACACCATCTAAACCACGTCTCCCTAGCACTTTTCCCATCTTGTGTCAAATCTTTGATTTGTTGCAAAATGGGTGCTTTGGCCCTTACACTGATCTTTTAGTTCAAACAGCCACAGCCCTGGCTTTTTTCGGGTTTTTACGGTGTGGTGAATTCACCAGCAAATCTAAATCAGCTCCCAACTTAAACATGTTAACTGTACATGATGTTCAATTTTTATTAGAACAGGGAATTGAAATGTGTCACGTGAATATTAAAGTTTCTAAGACGGACCCATTCAGGCAAGGTGTTATCATTAAATTGTTCACTAATTCACACAGGGTGTGTCCAGTAACTTTGCTCAAAAAGTACATAAGCATAAGATCAAAGACTTTTCCAGGGGGTCCCCTTTTTGTTACGGCTGATGGAACTCAGTTAACAAGACAAGTCTTTGTCGATTATCTGCACAGAGTGTTGAAAAGGCTAAAATTTAATCACAAGCTATATTCAGGTCATTCATTTCGCATAGGAGCCGCTACATCAGCTGCCGGTATGCGAATTGAGGACCATCTTATCAAGACTCTGGGCAGGTGGTCATCGGACTGTTATACTAGATATATAAGGACACCACTATTAACTTTAAAAGATGCCCAGAATGCTCTAAGCCGGCACTATATTTGAAGTTAATAATTTGTCTGATAAAAGATGAGCTTATCTGTATATATGTGCACATATCTATCGCGAGAGAATAACCAATTTGTAACACAATTTGGGCCTCTCATTCACTTTGTGCCGTTTCCACGAGAAATGACACAAGATGTTCATAAACATTACAAATTGACATTCATATCATTCTAAAATGTGACCTATTAACTTTCTAATTAGCCAACCTGGTCTTTCTCAAGTACTTCTAGATTTTCGAGTTTCATACACTGTCCGCATAGCTCCAGGACACTGAATTCACGCAGCAATGCAGTCTCAATTACTTGAGGCTTACACTTCACATATAAAACCCTTGAGTTTCATATGCGGGCAGGTGAAACTTCTCGGGTGACGTCTCCAGGGCAGATGAATGCACATGTAGCCTCACTTTAAATTCATCATCCAGAGGTTTCATACAGGTGCAATCATCTCTTCGGGATCGACACCACCCACATATTCTCAGTAAATCTGCAGGTTGGTTAATTAAAGTTCATTATAATACTGTCTCAGGAATATCTCCACATTAGTATGTTATCACTTATGTTGTCAGTTGTTATATTTACATGAAACTATTTGAGTGCATTTACATGTACACAGGGTTGGCTTGGGCCCCGGACATGTGGGTATACATGCGCATGTACACCTAAATATAGCTTCAGTTCAAGGTCCTATATGTGCATGTGTACTAGTGGGGTCCGGGGGCCAATGTTTCATTGGGTTCTTCTTGTAACTCAGTTTTTTATAGTGCCAAAGTTATTGATGTATATGTATTCATAAATATATAAAAATTAAACAAATGTTCTTTAATCTGCGTTCCTGTTTTTTGCATGCACAAATGGAGACTCATAGTATGTAAATTACTTTGAGCCAGGTTTGTGTTTGGGAAGAACAGTTCCTACCTAATTAGCAATCTGAGATATTAATAGCTTTGACTGGACATGTACAGTTCTACACTACATGTACATTGTGGTGTAAAGTTTCCTTTCCTGGAACAGTCCATCCTATCTGTATTTGATTGGCTCTAACAGGTGCTATTTCTGGAAGTCAAGCTTCCAGATTTTCTTTGTCTCAGTTCAGTCCAGTCTCTTTGTCTCAGCATAGAAATTATTCAGAGTGTACAAACAAAGTTTATCATCAAATCTATTTACAAAGTGTATTACAAAAAATCTATGTACAACCACCACCATCCCCACCTCCTTCCTATCTATCATCTGCATGCATTGTCCATGTAGCCATAGTGGGGGCAGACACCGACAAACGTTTGAGACACCGTTTATACACAAGCAGGAGGTTTCATACAAGGGTTGGGCCTGTCCATGCACCAATAACTCCTTCAAGCATGGAGATCTCAAAGTCTCCTAATACAAAGGCCAGGTTTTCACAGCACCTGTAGCTTGCTGCTTGCCAGAAACGCTACACACATTGTTCATGTTTAAAGCTAAGTTTGCAAGAAATTGTATGCATGCACGCTTGTGCATGTATGTAGCTCAACAGCGGTCAGTGGGTTTCATACATGACCTGGGCCTGGCCATGCATCAACATAAATTCCCAGCATGGCGACCAGTAGGTATAAAAGGCCGTTTCTGGACCACTTTGTACATGTACGTACACGTACACGTATATGGTGTGTTTACCATCGTAGGATTCAGTGTAAAATAGCGTGCACGTTCACAAAAATGTCGTTTTTTCATGGTGGTCCAGAATCGGCTATTGTTTTTTAGGGTTCACAGATCGCACTTTTCACGTTCAAATACCCGTTGGCGAACGTGTCGAATGTACACGTCGCTCAAAAAAGTGAAAAATGTACGAAATTGTACATAAAAATTTTCTTAAAAATTTTTGTCGCCGTTCCCATCGTGGATTAGACCTTTAATCTATCACTGGAGAACGCGAGCAAAAAAACGCTTTGCCGATTCCAGACCAGCATCAAAAAACGGTTTGCCGATTCTGGACCAGTGGTCCAGAATCGGCTATTGTTTTTGAGGCTCTTCAAAAAAAATTGAGTTTTTAGAAAATTAGAAAATCGATGGGAAAAATCGTTTGTTTACGTTTTGTCACTGCGAATTTTGTGAAATAAATCTTAATAAAAACACTTTGTAGAATTTGTTTCATTCAAATAAAAATAGTAAGGAAATAAAAAAAGTGATTGATATATATAGGAGAGAAAAAAAAATATATAAATAAATAGTTATTTAAAAAAATAAATATATAAAATCGAATAGATAATAAAAAATACGTAAATCATGAACGCTTCCCAGACTATTAGAGCAAGGTTTCTTTTAAAAATGCTGATGAGAGCCTACGCATTCTGCGTGAACGAACAACTATGTCGCCTCTTGTTAGAACGATGCGTCGGATGTCGGGATCACCTAGACTTCGATCATGAGGATCATTCGTGTCTGACGATGGAAAGGGAAGATATGGTCGTCAAGTATTTCAAACCGGCGTTCAAATCGAGGAAGTGATCACGTTTTGGAAGAGATTACTCTTCTGTAAGGATCGAGACAAGCCCACAGTTTCAGAAGAACTGAACTTGGCGCGTAGAAGTCTGACTTTAGAAGACAAGGGATGCATCATGAAATTATTGTTCAATGAAGCATGCGTCTAAGATTTCTCGTTGATATAAATAAGGGAGAATAGAAAATAAAAATAAATACACACATAAATTTTTTATCTAATATTAGAAAGAAAGAAACAAACACAAAAATGAGAACTAGAAATAAATTGTATCCGACGTAAGATGACGACGAGGATGAGAAGCCGAACGGTGTTTTGCTGACGGCACCGTCGCTAGAAGAAAAAAAAAAGAGGAGAGACGTATCGCATCGATCAAATCAGTAGAATCCAAGCGTATCTAACTCAAGAGTGAGATTCTCGTCATTCTCTCAAGATGAAGTATTAGCGTTTCGTGAAATTCATCAACGCGATTGACACGACACTCATCACGATTTCCATGGGTTTACACGCAGCCGGCATCGGATTGTTGTCGACTGCGGTCGGTATTCCGATCGTGTTAACCATAAAAGGAGTGGCTCTCGCCGCTGGATTGTTTAGCACGCTCGGAAACTTTTTGAGTAGGAAATTATATCTGAAGGCGAGGAAACACGACAAGATTTGCATCTTGGCCGACTCCAAGATCAACACGATATCCGAAATGATCTCGACGGCATTGAAAGACGGTAGGATATCGGATGGAGAACACTTCACGATATTGGGTGAGAAAACGAAATATGAAGCCATGAAAGAAGCTGTGAGAATCAAGACTCGTCAGATCATGAAGGAAGAGATGAAGGATTCTCTCGTGGAAAAGGGGAGGAAAGAGGCCAGGGAGGAATTCAGTAAGATGATAGAACTCAAGAGCAGCGATTGAAAATATATATATATAATAAGAACAGAATTTTTAAAAAAGAAATATTAAATTTATATATAAAATAAAAACGAAAATAATTTAAATAACTCTCAAAAAATGTATTGCGTAAAGTGTAAGAGAATTACCGAGACGCGTAACTCTCAAGAAGTACGAATTAAAAACGACAGACAGATGCTTCACGGAATTTGCGACGTGTGTGGTTCTATCAAGACTCGATTCGTCAAAAAAAGAACGCGAGCAAAGGTAAAGGCATCGTGAATAAAATGATCAATAATCTACCTTTCGAAATGCATCTGCCTGGTCACAGTTTCACGGGACCTGGAACGAAATTGAACAAGAGACTCAACGCCGATCTGACTCCTAAATCTTGGAGCAAACCTATGAATAGGGTGGACGCGGCCGCGTATGATCACGATCTATGCTACGCAGGACATCCCGACACCAAGACTCGCAACGATGTCTGCGATAAAAACATGTTGGCGAAATTGAGAGGTATATCGAATCCGACCAGGAGAGAGAAGATAGAACGTTCGCTGGTCGGTAATCTGATCGGTGCGAAACGTCGATTCGGATGGGGCGTTCAAAAAAGTGCATCTGAAAAGAAGAAGAAATGATTATTGACGAGCGAATTGGCCGAGGAGTTACACAAACCCATCGTGCATAAATTTCGAAAGAGAAGGGTGTTCGTGAAGAGTTTGGATGATATTTGGTCTGCCGACTTGGTCGACATGAGATCGTTTTCGAGGTGGAACGAGGGTGTCAAATATGTATTGACGGTCATCGACGTGTTTTCCAAATACGGTTGAATCAGAGCTTTGAAGAATAAATCGGGACCTTGCGTCGCCGAGGCTCTGAAGAGCGTGTTCGACTCGTCTTCTCGATGAAGGAAAAGATGCATAGATACTTCACGGCGAATTCAACCAAGAAATACATATACGCTCTGAACGGTCTGGTCAAAGATTACAAGAACACGCGACACAGATCGATCAAGATGACTCCCGTGGAAGCTAGCGATCCTCGAAACGAAAAACGGGTCTATGCGAATCTATATCCTGAGAGATCAAAGATCAGGAAGAAGTCTAGAACGCCGAAATTTGCGGTCGGTGATCGAGTGAGAATCTACGCTTATAAGAAGCACTTTGAAAAGGGTTATACTCCTCGATGGACCTCGGAAATCTTCGCGATAATCAAAATATTTCACACCGATCCGGTGACTTACGAAATCGAAGCTTTGGATGGAGAAGAGATCATCGGAATGTTTTACGAACAACAATTGCAGAAGACGAAGTTTTGATAAAGAAAACAATTTTTTTTATTTACTCTCTTTAACATTTTCTTGTTTACACATATATATATAGGAGACAAAAATAATAATAAAAAATAGTTAAAACTATGTTTAGATAAAAAAAAGCAAGCTAATTAATAAACAAAAAACAAAAACCCTTTAAAAATGGCAAATATACTAGATATAGCACAAAGCATAGTGAAAGATGAAAGTATTCAAGAATATGAGGTTCACGAATACGAACCGGTAACCAGAACGAGTTTGAACAATGCGGGAGAGATAAGAATCAACGTCGAAACTCATCCTAGCGAGAGTTACATAGTGGTGCAGGGACGTCTCACCAAGGAAGATGGGAGCGACTACGCCGACGACGACAGGGTTACTCTAGACAATAATGGCATCATGCATCTATTCAGTAATATAAAAAAATACATGCTATCCGGACAAGAGATAGAATCTGTGTTTCATCCCGGTCAGGCCACCACGATGTTCGGACTCTTGACGTATCCGGATGATTTTTCGAAATCCAGAGGACTTAATCAGTTGTGGGTGAAAGACACCGTTGGCCCTGCTAACGCCGGCGCCGCCGCGATATTCGACTACGTCGTCAAGACATCCAGACCTAAAGGAATGTTTTCGTTCAGGATACCTTTGAAACACATCTTCGGATTCGCGGACGATTACAACAAGATCATGTACGGATTCAAACACAATCTGACGTTGATTCGAAAAGGAAACGACGACGCAATAGTGAGACTCCCTGCGACGGATGCGGGTAAGTTAACTCTACACAAGATATCGTGGTTCGTTCCGCACGTGGGGCCTTCGATCATGGAAAAAGCGCATCTCTACAAGATCATAGAATCCAAGAGTAAATTACCTGTGGAATTTAGAATGAGACAGTGCGACACAGCTAGCATTTCACTCTCCACGAATCACTTCGATTGGAGATTGATGGTGAAATCCACTTCTGAGAGACCGCGTTTCATCGTGGTTGCATTTCAGACCGATAGGGACGGGTCTCAGGAAAGGAATGCGTCGCTGTTCGATCACTGCCATTTGAGAAACATGCAAGTGTTTCTGAACGCCACGAGATATCCAGCAATCGATTACAATGCGTCATTCAACAAGAACGATTTCTGCAGACTGTACGGCGATGCCGCTGATTTTAGAAAGAAGTATCATGGTCTAGACGAATTGATGAGCAGCCCTAATATATCTCCCGGCGAATACAAGTCGATGTATCCCATGTTTGTATTCGACGTCAGTAAACAGAGTGAACGACTCAAGAGTAGCTTCTTAGACATTCAGATCAAGATGCAATTCGATAGGAACGTGCCGAGAAAAACCAAAGCCTTCGCTCTAGTCCTGTTGGACAGAGAATTACAATTCGAATCGGATGGAAATAAGATGTCGATCATTCAATGAGAGACGTGTGTGAAAAAAATAAAAAACAAAATAAAAAAAGTAATGAGTAATTATCAAAAACAAAAAAAAAAACAACAAAAAAAAAATAAATAAAAGTAATGAGATCTAGAGAGATTGAACATCTTTCTAAATCTCATTACTTTTTTTTTGTTTTTAATAATCACACATTATTTTCTTTTAATTAATTATTTCCACACGTTCACTGTTTGTTCAAAGGATCTAGTTCGATCAGTATACTCACCACGGAAGTGGCGGCTTCGGGATTATTGGTTTTCGTAACGAAATTAATCCTGTCTCCGGCGTTCACTTTGAGAGGTGTGCCGAACGTGCTAAAATTCGCGTGTTGATTCACAGTCTTTTCAACGCTGTATCTCTTATCGCTCTCTACTCCATTCACCATGAGATTGACAACCACTCTGTTATTCAAATCCGAGGAAGCCAGAGTCATTCGAATGATTTCACCTCCCAACGGCATGGGATATCCCACCTGACCATGTTTTGATCCACTACCTCCATTTCCGAAAGACCATTCAGCTTTTCCCTCCTTTAAGGTGCCGGCCTCCTCGGCCCACACGGTGATCAATTGTCTAGCATATTTGACTTTCTCCACTACTGAAATCAGGGTGCACACATCCGTCAGGTTTACGGGATCCGGTAGATTTGTGAACATATGTCCACCCATGTCTAGTTTACCTTCCATGATGTCGCCCTTTCTCCAGACCGAGTTGTCATCTAAGTACTTCCTGCTGACTGTGCTGGAATCGAATTCGGGATCGTGATTGAGACCGAATAAATTCTTACTGTTCATGTTGATACCACCCTCCATGGTTCCGCCAGATTGTTTGTTCAGGTAGAGATAGTCCACTTGTGATTCTACGTATTCTTGTGATCATATCACATCAGAATCTACATAGCCCTTGTTGACCGCGGTTGAGTCCACATCCGTGTCGTCGACCTTCGACAGATTCAATATCTTGTTGAATCCCGCATTCAGATCCGATTTCATTTCTCGTTTGTCAGACTTTCTCTGTTCCAGATCTACATAGTGTTTGGTCGCCACGTCCTTGGGATTCGTGGGAGTGGCCACGTTCGTTATCTTGTTAGAATTGGCGTTCAATTCCGAGTGCATCGTTTTCTGAATGTATCTATTTCTCAGATGTTTGCTGAATCTCGCGTGAGAGTCGTCTGCATATTTCTTGGTCGCGGCATCAGTGGAATCTATGGGATTCGCGGTGTTCACCAAACGTTTAGATTTCAGATCGAGATCGTCGGTCATGGCTTTATCCACGTAATTATCTAGCATGATTCGTTCGAAATCCGTGTTCCCCCTGTCAACGTATTTTTTAGTCGCAGCATCTGCGAGATCTATCGGCTCGGGAAGATTGTAGAGCTTCTTATCATTCATGTTCAAAGGTTCCTCTCGAGGTTCATATCTCCAAACGTAATGTTCATCCAAGTTGGCAACGTCGTAACCATCACCGACTTCGAGCGTCTTCCTCTTCTTTTTGTGTTGACTTTCGTCGTCACTTCTACCAAATTTATCGACTGGCATGTTGTTTTGAGATTTTTGTTTTAAAAATATATTTCAAACGCAGTTTATTAAGAATGAATTATTTTACTTATTTTATTTTTCATTTTTATTCGATTAAAATTTTTTTAATAATTTTTTTACCTTTATATACTATAAAAACAAAATCTCTCTCTAATGTAAATCATTGAGAATATCTTGAAACCGATCTCCTTCAGGCCATCTCTTGAGAATGAAAAGACACAGGTGACCTCAAAACACTTGATCTGGTGATTGCACTCGTTCTGTGTTGTATTGAACCATCGATTTGTTGAAATAGTTCTTTATTTCTTTCGGCGGCGAGATTCCGTAGCTGTTGAAATAATAATTCTTCTTCTTCCCGTTCTTGAACCACGCCACCCAGTGAGTGCCTTCACCCGATAAATCGTCTAGATTTAAAATTCCGCATTCCAATGGTCGAGGTCTTCTCTTCGACAAGGCATCTCTGGAAAACACACCTAGAAAATCTTTGATTTTCAAATCCGTCGCCGCATTCAACAGATCAATGTTGGATAGGGGTTCGTTAGGTAGGACGACACCTTCTATGGATATCTCTATTTTCTTATTCATAAATGCGTATATTTTTTTTTTATTTATTTATTTTATTATAATTCACTAAAATGATGTTATTTTTTTAAATTTTTTTTCTTTTTCTTTTTAAACTAACTCTATCGACTTCCATAATATTGAATCCGTCTAATTCCTCGACTTCCATAATCTTGAATCTGTTTAATTCCTCTTGATTTTGTGGAATCCTATCATCCTTAATCATATCTGGAATCTTATCATCCACATGCATATCTGAAATCCTATTGTCTAAAATTAGATCCAAAGTCCAATGTCCGAGTGCTAACGTGCTTATTTTATTGTCTAACACGAATCTTTTATCGTCATCAGCCGTCAGCGAAATCTTGTTGACTATTTCAGTATACAAGTCGTGATTTTCGCTTCGAATCGATTTCATAGTCTTATACACCAGACCACTTCCTAACAAATAATCTTTATACTCTTGGAAAGAGATGTTTTTCTTCACCACGCATGCTTTAACCTCTTTGCACTTCTTGATCTCTTCATCTTCTAGACGATAAGCATACAGTTTAGGTCTCAAGCCCACGAATTCGAGGATTTGTTTACCACCACTCTCGTCATTAA
Source organism: Pictodentalium vernedei (assembly GCA_031216915.1). Lineage (NCBI taxonomy): Eukaryota > Metazoa > Mollusca > Scaphopoda > Dentaliida > Dentaliidae > Pictodentalium > Pictodentalium vernedei. The sequence goes on along the minus strand of CM062295.1, from coordinate 388,083,189 downwards.
ATTTACCTAACACCTTCTTGTTGTCGTTCGATTGAATGTTGGATGGGTGATCGACAGGATAATTGCTCATGTCGAACCACGCGGCCACGTCCGGAGATATATCTTGGTGGACGTCTTTCGTCTCTATCTCTTAAACTAAACTGTCTGTGTCGGTGAACAGTAGTTTGGCTTCATCACCAAATTTTCGTTTGACGTAATCCTAATGAAACTCGTACATCAATCGCTTGCTGATATCTAAGATGATTGGTCCGAGATAATACAATTTGTCGAACTTCAGGTGCGTCTTTTGCATGTGAATGGCCACTAGATTTTCATTGAATATGGTTTGGTGTTTGTAATTGGGTTTCACCACTAATTTTTTAGCTTTTTTCTCTGACGTGACGAGTCGAACGTCGGTTCTCTTCCTGATGTTTTCCATCGATTTACCATACACACAGTTGTTCATGAGTTTGAAGAAATCTTTTTCAAAATCGTTCTCAGCTCAAATTCTGAGATTCGTGTTGAGATCGATGTATTTTTTCATCCAAGTCTCTTCGTTGAATCGAATGATGTGACGTATGTTGACTAATTTCGTCCCGTAATCGACATATTGTTTCAAATTCTCACTGTAGACGACGTAGTTACGTTTGTTAAATAAATTGGGAATGAGTTTTTCCTCGTCTCCATCGTTCGGTTCCATTAGTTCAGGAGCCAGCAGATAATCGTTGTGTAGATCATGTAATTCTTCCGGATAGTTCAAATCGACTTCTAAAATGCAAGGATAGTCTCTCCATTTTTGCATCTCTTCCGTTTCCGTTACCCATTCGAAATTTCCAATCGGTAAAGGATGACTCATAGCCCAACCATACAGATTATTAGCATCCCAATACTGTATGTATTTATTCGACCATTTCGAATCGAAACCTACTTTCATGTAGAGATTGTTAGCTTCAGAATATCTGTGGGAGATTATCGAGATGCCACCTCTCATAGCCCTTTCGAACATGAGCAACATGTCCACGTCGGATAATATTTCCAATTAGACTTCGGTGGTCTTCAACAGAGTGTCCCACACCAGACCGGGTGCGGTGAAATACCAAGTGGGATCCAGATCGTAATTTCGACGACAGACATCTCGAAAATTTTCGAACACGTCTGCCAAGAGCAGAACGTCAGTCTTCAGATAGAGATCATGATAATCTCTCATGGTTTTCATATTGAATGATTTCCACACGTTTTTAGCGTGTTCATAATTCTCATCAGAAATGTCGGATTTGTATAATTTTGAATAAAAATCTTCTTTCGAAAGTAGTGTGGTGTCATCGAATCTCTTTAGATCGTTTATGTAATCATAAGGATAGACTCCTTTCCTCAACATAATGTTTACACATTCTCCAAAATTTTCACTCGTGATTTTAAATTTATCCTTGCTCATGTTATCGACTAATTTTTCCAGAGCCGTCAACATGAATTTAAAACTGTCGATGAAACGTATGCCTCTACGAATGAATTTCGTTTTTTCTTTCAACGTCTCTCCATCGATTACTCTTTTCTTCTCCATGACCTTCCATTTCGTGAAGGAAATGTATCTTTCTTCGCTGTTCACGATGCAATTTAATTCTTCATGGGAGGTGCCGAGATTTTTCACGAACAGATGACTGACATAACCTGAGAGATTGTGAAATATCACTGGATAGAAAACGCCGTCTCGATATTTTAAATTACACTTGCTGTGAGCCGGACCGCGATACAGACCCGCGTAATGATCGTGGTCTCTAACCTTCTTATTTTCCTCCGAATTCTCGTCGAACGATTGTCTGCATATGTGACATTCGGTGGCTCTGTTATTTTCGTCCTGCTGCTCTTGCGTGATGATCATTTTCGCCGGAGTTTTGAATTTATCGTATAACATTTGAATTTTCGATTCTAACTCTTCCACAAATCTTTGAGCCACGTCATCGTCTTCACACTGTTTCATGTAGATGAAGGGGCCCATGTCGTGTTGTGAGTCGAAAGCACATTTCACGTAAATGCAATGACCCGAAGACGTGTGTTTTTGATATCTTTCGACGTAACTTCGAAGAGCATTGAGTTGGCAGGAACTCATTTTCACGGTGAAGCATTCGAAATCGGCGTACACGATGAATGGTACTTTTAACCTTCTTTTGCAATTTTCAAACGTCACGATGATGTTGGGTTTGGGCATTTCGATGGTGACACCTTGATTTTCATTGCAAGATTCCTGATGTTTCGCTAACGATTTTTCGCTCTGAAATGCGTTCATGCAGTTGCAACATAAACATATCTTATGTTCATGTTTATTATTTTGTCTCGACAGTAATCGGCTCGGATGTTTAACCCAACAATAATGACGATTGTCACCATTCGAAATCAATAATAAAATAATCGTCTTTTCTCTTTCGAGATATGAAGTCTGTCTGAGAGGATAGATCGTTGATTTTTCATCATCGTATCCCAAGACATTCGCTGCTACGGTGGGATTTTTAGCCTCGAAATGTTTGATATGTTTTAACTGCATTGGAAAAGTCACTCCGGTCCAATCGAGATTTTTAGAAGTCTCCTCGTAACAAGAAACTCTATCGGAGTGCATTTTGACAGGGTATAAAGCGGAGGTGACTGCCCATTTAAAACACTGATCATCTTTATTTCTCACATTGACCATGGAATGTTTTTTAGCTAAGAAATACAGTAATTCGACATAGGAAGACCCTTTCAATGAATCGTTTTCAGTTATATGAATTTCGAGTTTCAACACCTCATCGAACGTCCAATTACTACCTTCAAGTTGATAATTCGCGAGAGACATCAACATCTTGTCTTTTATCTTTTTGAAAACGTCCGATAAATATGAACCTCGAAATACGGGTTCGACGTTAGATCTGAAAAATGCATTTTTCACAATGCTCTCACCAGACTTCACGTCGATTTTATTAATCATGCAATGGAGTATCATCTTAATTTTTAGTCCCACGTTCATGTGATTGTAAAACAAATCCAATACTTTTTTCTTCACCCATTCCATGAACAATTTCGGATCAATTTTCTTGAATGAGGGAACCACATCGAAAGTTTTAAAAATGCCTTTGATCACACTCTCCCATTCTACAGGATTCGATTGGAATAGTTCTGTGATGAGTCATGCTACATATTCTTCTCCTTTCCCTTCGTTGATTGCTTGTCGAATTTCGCTCGATATATCTCCTTTGTCTAGAATCTGAAGTACATCACTCGTTTTCGTTTTAGGTTTTTTTTCTTTTCTTTTGAAACTTGAAGTTCTTCAGCAGCTTTTCGTTTAATCATCTTCTTATTTTTCACAATCGATGCATTTTTTGACTGTTTAAGTTTATCCACTTCCGATCTTTCAATTTTTTTCTTTTCATCATTTTGCAAATAATATTCCTGTATGACTTCAATTTTTTTTGATTTGGTTCTATGATTTCTGAAATGTGAAATTTTTAATATTTTACAAATCTCGTTTAACTGAGGTACGGTTTTCTTATTTAAATTTTCCATTTTTTTATTTGTTTGCTCCATTTGTAAGAATATTTTTTTTTTTAATTTTGTATTTAATAATAATTTGTTAAAAAAGTTTGTTTTTTACTCTTTATATATATATAAAAAAAAAGTTTTTTTTAATTTTAATTTTCTTTAATGAAAAAAAAAAATTTTTTGATGAAATTAATCAATTTTTTTTATGTTCCTTAGTGTGAAAAAATTGAATTAATATGAGGAAAAAGTTGGTTAAATTTAAACTTTTATTTATACAAAGAGAAAAACACTTTTACAAAAAAATTTTTTTTTCACATTAAAGAAAATTAAAATTAAAAAAACTTTTTTTTTTATATATATATAAAGAGTAAAAAAAAAACAAACTTTTTTAACAAATTATTTAAATACAAAATTCAAAATATATATTATTTGCAAGAATTCATAAAACAAAAAACCAAATAATCGATCATGACAACAACACCTAAAAGATGCGAATTGAAATTGAAAAGAGTCAAAACATGTAAGAAATTCAGTTTTAAAATCTATAGGTTACAATGACATGATTCCATCGAACTGAACGAGGTCGAGACGAAGGGCTTAGAGTGCTACTACAACAAATATAACATGCCTTTGAAATTAGACAAAGCCATGCTTGATTTGTTTTACGAGTACCAAAGCGATCTACAGAAAATCATCATCGATAAAGATAGAGAATTCGACAAGGATGATTTGTTGTTGTTCTATGGAAGTTACATATATCCAAAAATCTCATTCGAACTCGTGGACAAATCGGGTGGTGAGAGCACGTTCACCAATGTAAAAAAAACTCAGAAAAGTAAAGATAAACATTCAACACATTTTCGAAAAAGGAGAAGACACGAGTGTCAACATGCTAATAACGGACTAGGAAATATAAACAATAGAGAGATTGATTTTTAGCGAAGAAGAAGGAAAAAAAAAGTAATGAGATCTAGAGAGGTTGATCATCTCTAGAACACATTACTATTTTTTTTTTTTGTTTTTTTTTTGTTTTTGTTTCCCTTCTTCACTATCACCCATATATTATAATAACGTTTCCTTTTTTCTCAAATTTCAGCATCGATTCTTCTTTTCTTTTTTTTGTGATATGTTACATTTTTTTTATAAGAACACATTTGTTTATCTGAATCATAATTATGAACGAATGTTGTGCATCTCTCGGTAACACTCGCATCATTACCATTCTCTTCAGAAGGTAGTGGTGACGGTAGAAAACGTCTCATTCTTTTAAATTTCAACCATCTATCCCGATCTTTATTTAACTCTTTTATCAGTTCTTTCCTAAGATATCCATCATTAGCATCTAATCGTTTTCCACATCTTTTTCGCACTCTATCTCGAGATATTCATCATTATCGCCTAATTGTTTTTCCACCTTTTTATCCATTTTATATATTATTTTATACTTTCTATGATTTATATTTTATATAATTATATAATTTTTTACATTGTAATAACATACTCAAAATTGGTATATTCTAAAATGGTGAATTCTCACCAAACAACAAACCCTTGCCGAGTCTTTCAACGTTCCATCCACTCTTTAGATAGAGACCGTTTCCACTCAAAGAGTTGTCACCTCTAACGGGTTCTAGATACAATCCTTTACCGCTGTCGTCTAGGTGGACGCGACACACGGCTCATCCCTTCTTCTAAAACAGTCCGCTGCCACCCATTAATTTCTCAACTGCCAAACTCGCGAGTCCCGAGAGAGCTCCCATGCCGAGAGTCTTTCTGAGAAAAGGTAATGCTTTTGCGGCAAAGGGTAATGCTTTTGCGGTGATTCCTGCCAATAAGGTAGGAAACCGCCTTTCATTCTCAAATTGTATCTCAACTGAGCAGTACTCAACCCTTTTCCATCACGAATTGCTTTCTCCATCCTTTTGATTTGAGTTCTGGTCCAGGCGATCGAATCCTGACTGCCACTCGTCAGATCTTCGTGAGTGAATTTGAATCTCACCACCTCGCCTCGAGTTGTTAATGCTCTCTTAAGTTTCTTCCCCTGTCCTGCCGATATGTTCACGTTTTTAACCACTTATTGTGTCATAATTCTTTTTTTTTAATATATTTTCTTCAATTGTTTTTTTGTTTTAATGATAATTATATATTAAATAATTTTTGTAAAATTAATATTGCGTTATTTTATTTTCTTATTTATATATATACACTTTATTGCTTTTATATTTCTCTTATGTGAAATCGTATCGTCACCCTCTCTCCGTGAAGATCTAACAGTTCACCATTTTGATCCGTCAACGTGGTTTTGAGACTATACAATGTGTCTAAAATCACTGGTAGATAAACTAAATTTCGAGGTCGTTCCACGATCTTATAACCCAGCGACACGTTTGGAAAGAAGGAATAGATCGTCGGTTGAGCGCTACCATTCACGTAGCTTCCAGCAATCACATCCACATTCACCAGAATGCTATTGACTGCGAGAATGTCAACCGTATTTTCAGATGCCGCGTGGCCTCGATACATCTTTTGCTCGAATCCCAGCATCTTGCCTATAGAATCGTCCGTATTGAAATCCACTCGAAAATTATCTTCCAAATCCAACATTGTCTGTAAGGTATTAGGATTGGGAGCGAGTCTGATCTTGTTGCTTCCCTTTCCATCCATCTTCATTCGCGTTTGTATGTTATTGTTCAAATCGTCTATGTCTTAACTTCCTTTGGGAATTCGAATCTCCAACCAATCCACTCCGTCGGAATAATTAAACGAGTTACTCTTTTCGGTGACGTTGGGAAAGGAATAATAAGTCTCCAGATTCACCAACGCCATCTCATATCTTTTCTCTCTATTCAATTCGATGGAAGGTTCGAATTTCGTTGCGAATCGAGTCGAATCGCCACTCACCACGATTTGAATGGATTGTTTTGCAGCCGTATTCTCGGCTACCCGTTCTAACAATTCTCCTTATTCGAACATTATATTTAATTTTATTTTTATTTTTTCAAAACTAATTATTTGAAGATTTATTATTTTCTAATTTTTTTTTTCACGCTCTATCTTATTATCATCAGAAACATAAAACTTGTCAAATCCGCACCGATATTTTCCGCAATTAAATTCGCTAGTCAAATCGATCACGACGAAATTGTAAAGTCCTCCATCCCAAACCCTCTTACAGAATCTCCTGAATTCCGCCGCGCTCATGTCATTTGCGACGTGATCGCTGTAGATATGATTGAGATTCTTGAGATCTTGGCGAAAGAGACATAGGAAATTAGTGTTCTCCCTTATCATCTGTCTGGGCAATCGAAAATAATTCTGCGACAGGTAGAAACAGTCCACGTTGCTTTGACGACCCCTAACGTAATACGATTCGCATCGGTTCTGTCTCTCCAAAAGCAGATCGTCGAAAATCATGAGATTCTTATCTTCCGATTTCAATTCTCTAGGATCCGGAATGTCGCTAGCGTTCTCATAAAATCGACACTCGACGTTCGAAGATGCATTTCTCTTCATCAATTCCATCACCGCACCGACCAAAATGGTCAAAAGATAAGCTTCACTTTTGTCGAATTCCTCCCTACTGTCAAAGATTCTGGCTATAACGTCCTTAGGCAATCTACGATCCATGCATTCTCGAAGCAATCTGTATTCGGGCTGAAACAAGCTCTTGCCAAATACGAACAATCTGTCGGAATCCAACCAGTCGGGTCGGGACAACAGATTCATCAACAGATTGGTCTTTCCACAATTCGATTTTCCCACTATCAAGCCTCTTATGCTTTGGGAAAGAACTCATTATTCGACTTCTTAGTCGCGGCGTCGTTCCAAGACATATCTTTAATGTTCATCTTTGTTTATTTTTTGTTGTTGTTATTTTAGATTTTTTCAAACACAATTTTATGTTTTATCAAACTCAGTTTTAATATTATTATTTATTTATATTACACCATCGCGAGTTCTCTTCAATACAGATCCACTCGTCATTTTGGCTAAATCTTGTATGGGTACCACAGCATCCTTAAAATCTTTCCAACCTTTCGGCGTTCGCTCTAACGTAGCTCGCTTCACCGGTGGACTGATCGACAAGTTATCAATGCGTCGGCTGCCCTCTTGCCAGCCACAGAAGCTATCCTACCACTGGCTTTGGAAGCGGCTTTCTTACAAGCATCCAAAGCCGTCTTCTTACCAACCTCAAACGCGGTCGATGCGAGTTTTCTATCTGCATCACTCGTGAACGCTCGCATTATAGAATCGACGATGCCAGAACCGCCTTGAACGTAAGTTCTAACGTATCCCCTGTTCTTTATCACCAACATATTTTTATTTTATAATATATATTTTGTTTTCACTGGTAAATCGTTTGTTGTTTAAATACTTTTCTTATTCTAGTGTAAAATTTAAGATTTTTATTTTATATATTTTGTTTGTTTGTTTCTCTCTACTTATTATATACATCAATCCTTCAATTCGTTCATCAGCCTTTTATAATGGTTTTTATTCAAAACCTTCTGTCTTAACAACTCGTCACATATAGTAACTATTTCATTATCTAATCCTGTGTTACCAGCACGTTTACTTGCCATCAACAAACACAATCTCTGAGACAGAGCGTCAGAATCGCTCGGAAGAAAAGTGGTTTTCACCCCTTTACCAGTCACCGATTCGACGAACTTCTTATTCATATCCCATATGGGTTTCACCACTTTCGTCCACTTGTAACCTCTGTTGGCTTTGGGTCTCGTCTCTCTGGCATCGTTATTTCTCTTCATGGCGTGGGTCTGAACCAGAATGTCGCCGTAATTGTCGAAATCCTGTTCCGTGTAATCTCCAGGCTTGTCGAAAAGGAGCAATTTGCGCAGTCCGTCAGTTATTTTATACTTATTCGAATCGACAATTAAATCTTCATCATCCATTTCCACTTCTGTGTCGCCCACAAAAGTTCTACCGTCCGAATCCTTATAAATTTCATACAACAGATCTCTCTTACCACCATCCTCGGACGACGCGATGCTATCAGTGGTAATAGTTGAAGCTGTATCGTCGGTCTCGCTCACATCGGTTTCGATTCTCATGGGAACGTAATCCGGTGTAGATTGAAAGGAATACTGTTTTGTAATACTACCGGGCAACGAACCCATTCTCAAAGAACTCTCTTTTATGGGTCTCAATTCTTCAACTATCTCCTTCTTGCTTCGCTCTTGAACCTCCGTCACGGGTTTAAATATTTTTGTGGCTTCGCGTCTGAGTTCAATCTCTCCAAGACGTCTGCTTCTGTCAGCCGATTGAATGCTCTTTTTGGCACGTTCATATTCATTTAAAAGCTGATCTCGACGTTTAGCATCCATCTGTAAAAACATTTTTTTCGTTTTTAAATTATTAATATTTCCTTTGAGTATGCTAATATGAGTTATTTATTATTTTCAAAATTAAATGTATAATTATTTTTATGTCTTAAGTAAATAAAAATCTTCTGTCTTTAATATAATAACTAAAAAAACAGTTGGGGAAAAACATTTTACATGATAAAACCTCTATAAATGCGTTTTGCCTCTGAACGCGTTAAAAATCGCATCACAGATTATTCACTCAATGACGAACTGGAGAACTTGAAACAGTTTGAAACTTTTAGTGCATAAGAAACCGGTTTCTGATTTAACGCGTTTGAGAATAATTACATCCGTTAAAAGGGTTCATGCATATCTCAGATTATTCACTCAGTGACGAACTGGAGAACTTTGAAAAAGTTTGAAAGTTTTAGTGTATAAGAAACCGGTTTCTGATTTAACTCATTTGAGAATAATTACATCCGTTAAAAGGGTTCATTCATATCTCTGAACATTATCACGAATATATTAAAAATTATTTACCACTTAAACCTAATTTAGTGGAAAATGCGCTTTTATTATATATTATTAAAACGACCCATTAAACGAAACCTTCATTCACACCAGAATAAAAACATGAATGTCAGTTTTACCTATTAAAATTCACCCAAGTGAAAAAAGGGTTTATAATAGAATTTTTATTTGAATGAAACAATTCTACGAACTATTTTTATTTGAATGAAACAATTCTATAAAGTGTTTTATTAAAATTTATTTCACAAAATTCCTAATTTTATAAACTCAATTTTTTTTTCAATGTAAACGAAAAACCTTCATTCATACCAAAACAATACATGAATGTCTATTTTTACAGATTCAATTTTATAGTCGACTCTTTGAACGAAAACCTTCATTCACACCAAAACAAAACATGAATGTCTATTTTTACAGATTCAATTTTATAGTCGACTCTTTTGAACGAAAACCGATTTTCTAATTTTCTAAAAACTCAATTTTTTTTGAAGAGCCTCAAAAACAATAGCCGATTCTGGACCACTGGTCCAGAATCGGCAAACCGTTTTTTGATGCTGGTCTGGAATCGGCAAAGCGTTTTTTGCTCGCGTTCACCAACGATAGATTGAAGGTCTAATCCACGATGGGAACGTCGACAAAAATTTTTAAGAAAATTTTTATGTACAATTTCATACATTTTTCACTTTTTTGAGCGACGTGTACATTCGACACGTTCGCCAACGGGTATTTGAACGTGAAAAGTGCGATACCCTAAAAAACAATAGCCGATTCTGGACCACCATGAAAAAACGACATTTTTGTGAACGTGCACGCGATTTAACACTGAATCCTACGATGGTAAACGCACCATGTACGTGTACGTGTACGTACATGTACAAAGTGGTCCAGAAACGGCCTTTTATACCTACTGCGACCTCATAGGTCTCCTATCTCAATCATGCCAGGTTTTGACAGCTCATACAGCCTACGGGCCTCTCATTCACTTTGTGCCGTTTCCACGAGAAATGACACAAGATGTTCATAAACATTACAAATTGACATTCATATCATTCTAAAATGTAACCTATTAACTTTCTAATTAGCCAACCTGGTCTTTCTTAAGTACTTCTCGCATTTCGGGTTTCAAACACTGTCCGCATAGCCCCAGGACATTGAGTTCACGCAGCAGTGCAGTCTCAATTACTTGAGGCTTACACTTCACATATAAAACCCTTGAGTTTCATATGCGGGCAGGTGAAACTTCTCGGGTGACGTCTCCAGGGCAGATGAATGCACATGTAGCCTCACTTTAAATTCATCATCCAGAGGTTTCATACAGGTGCAATCATCTCTTCGGGATCGACACCACCCCCATATTCTCAGTAAATCTGTAGGTTGGTTAATTAAAGTTCATTATAATACTGTCTCAGGAATATCTCCACATAAGTATGTTATCACTTATGTTGCCAGTTGTTATATTTACATGAAACTATTTTAGTGCATTTACATGTACACAGGGTTGGCTTGGGCCTCGGACATGTGGGTATACATGCGCATGTAGACCTAAATATAGCTTCAGCTCAAGGTCCTATATGTGCATGTGTACTAGTGGGGTCCGGGGCCCAATGTTTCATTGGGTTCTTCTGTAACTCAGTTTTTTATAGTGCCAAAGTTATTGATGTATATATATTCATAAATATACAAAAATTAAACAAATGTTCTTTAATCTGCGTTCCTGTTTTTTGCATGCACAAATATATTATATAAAATATTTATTTTATGGTATTATATTCATAATCAGACCGTCCGACGCCTGTGGCCAAACCTTCCACCACTCACATAGCACCTTAACACCAGTCCAAGACCACAAAAATTAATTTGTGATTTTTTACTTGACCGATGTTTGAAATCACATGATCGACATGACATTTTCATTGTATCGCAAAAGTAAGGTAATATCTCCTGCTTCTTCGAATATCACGTTATTGACACACTTTGACACTTTAAGGAAGTATGTGAATTTAAATTCTAAGACCAGGGACAATTAGGCGTGAGGGTGAACCCGTTTTGTTCCCAAATATTGGGATAATTATCTGTTTATTGGACTTCCTAGTTATGATTTTAACTTACACGGTAAAGAATACAGATATCACTTTAGACATAGTGCTGATATATACATATTTCCGCATACACATGCACACACAAAATTATATACACACATTCACAAATAAAATGTGCTTTCATTCAATAATGTTGATACAAAAAAGAACCGGTACATATACTACTCAAAGTTTGATAAGCACCACATATTTGACACATCATTGTGAAATTTTCTTGTGACACATGTGCGACATTTTTGGTGGATATGATTGAAGAATGTATTGAGATGGTCCCCAGACAGACTTTTCGTGACAGTCATGGAAAGCATGTACCCCTTGATTTCCATGATGTTATCGTGTACTATCTACATGTACATGAGATGTGTAGGGCATTCAGTCTTCATTTCAACACAAACCCTTGTGATTTAATGATTGAATATGGCGAATGCAAATGTAAGAAGACATTTGTCTGAAGCAGAAATGTGGTGGGCTGTAGGGATGGTGGAACAAGCGGCTACCCATCGCCAGGTTGGTGAAGCCCTTGGTGTGCACCGTACAGTGATCACCAGAGCCTGGCAAGATTTCAGCAGTATGGCACACCAGTCAGACGACATGGTGGTGCCAGAGACAGGGCAACATCTGCAGCTGAAGACAGGTGTTTGATCATTCAGGCCTGTAGGAAGCGCTTTGACACAGCAATCTAGCTTCGCAGTGACCTTCAGAATGCATCCCGGGTAAATGTTTCGACGCAGACTATCCGGGATGCACGAAGGTGGTCTCTGATCGAGAAGACCATGTATTCGCATTAATCTGTCCCAGAACCACCGCCAGGCACGATATGAATGGGCTATGGATCACGTTGGATGGACCAGAGAAGATCGACGACCTGTCCTTCTTACAGATGAGTCAAGGTACTGCCTAGACAACACAGATAGGCGTTCTAGGGTATGGAGAAGACCAGGAGAGCGATTCCATGCAGCCAACATTGCTGAGCATGACCGCTATGGTGGAGGGTCAATAATGGTCTGTGGCGGCATCAGCTGGGATGGAGGTACATAGCTCTCTGTCCTTGAACGTGGTACATTGACTGCACAGTGGAATATTAATGAGATCCTGGATGCCCACGTCAGATTGTGTGCAGGTGCAGTGGGTGATAGATTCATTCTGATGGACGATAATGCCCGTCCTCATGTTGCCCATGCTGTCCGGGAGGGGATTGAGCGTATGGACTGGTCAGCGAGATCCCCTGACCTCAATCCAATCAAACATGTCTGGAATGAGTTGCAGCTTGCAATTTCAGTCCGCCCAGTCCAACCAAGAAGTGTCCAGGAGCTTGGTGCCATGCTGGTCCAAGAATGGAACAACATCCCACAAACAACCATCTGAAACCTGATTGGGAGCATGAGAAGGCGTTGTCAAGCTGTAATTAACAATAATGGGTCTCATGTTCGATATTGAACCCATATCAGTTCGCTCCGTCAACTTTTTGGCAAATTTGAAAAATTTCCTCTTTTACCAATAATATCTATTTTCCATGGTTATGTATTCAAAAGCTAAAAATTAAAAATAATGTCAAACACAAACAAAATCTTAATTTCTGTGCTTAAATCATTAAAGATTCAATTAAATATAAAATATATGCACTTTTCATAACAATATTTCAACTAAAACGTAAAACATGATGTGTGTGTGCAAGTGTGTGTTGTGTGTATGTGGGTTTGTATTTATTTATTTGTCTATTGGGGTTTAACAACACCCTCGACAGCCAGGCTCACCCCGACTAGGACAGCTCTACGGGTGGAGGATGCCTGAGTATCCGGAGAAAACCACCGAGCAACGGCAAGCAACCACCAAGCCCCTAACACCACACCTACTCCACATAAGCAGGGTCAGCACCTGTCGAAGACAGGTGCAACATTATTGTGTATCACGCCCCAGAACACAACGCCACCGTGCCCCCACGCGGGCAATGGGAGCGAATGTGTGGGGTTGTGGGTGGGTACGTGTGTGTGCGTGTGGGGGGGGGGGGGTGCGGGGTGGGATGGGGGTAGGGGAATGTTGAAGATTATTTTACTCAACCAAAACAATAGAACACTAAGGCTATATCCCTTGATAAATGCTTTTTTATAAATCATAAATGTAAAAGCATGTTTTATTCCTCCTGTTTGTGTGGATATGGGTGTGTGTTGGTGTGTAGGAGAATGCGTGTGTGTGTATGTATTGAATGTATTTTGTGCCAATGTGAGGAAATTGTCTAATAGCTATTTCCTCGATGACAATTACAAAGTTGATTATTTTCATTGATACAATGTTTTTTAAGCATGACCAGATGTTTTATAATCATTAATATCAACAGGTAAGTGTGAGCGTGATAGGATGGTGGTTCTAATAACTCCACTTCTTATCGTAATTAATATAACTTATATATTGCCAAGTGTAGTGGAATCCACTTAATTGGATATCTCTTACCTTAATAACCCTTTTAATTGAATATAATTCCCCAACATAAAACCATTTACCACACCTTAGTAGAAATTTGACCTGTTAATTAAATACTGGTTATAGAGTAAACGCCTGTCAATTGAATAGAAAAAAAAACAACAACAATAATCTTGTAACCAGTCGAGATTGTACCCTGTCTCTCAGTCTCCCCAGAGTTCCTTTGTTTATAGACCCATTTGGCCTCTGTACATCCAATATAGGTATTTAATCTATTATGTTGGCTTGTGGGTGGGTATAATAGAACAAATGTTTATCTCTAGAATACAGGAAACAGGCACAATCCCTGTTAATTGAATACTCTTGTTAATTAGATAATTTCCAATGGCAAAGTTGCCTTTCAATCAACAGGATTGCAATGTATTTGAATAAATAAATGCATCATGTATTTCCAGTCTTATATGTACCTCAAATATACAGTTTGTGTATCCAGACTGAATAAGAAAAACATGTCAGAAACAGTAAAAGGTTCAGGCGGGAGGAGGGGGAGGGGAGGGGGGGGGGGGTCTTTAGATTTACAGCTCAATCTCTTTACTCGTGCATGCGTAGACAGTAGACAATCAATCTATCCGTATGCACATTCATAGGCCTATGTGATGCTGTGCCCAGTCACTTTGGTGTACATATACTTATATATTAAAAAATCAAGCTATACCTTGAAACTGCAAATGAAGCCTGGTTTCTCTATATGGCAGCCATTATTCTCTCTCTACTTCCACGCTTTATGTTCAGGTTTACCTGTTCATGTATTGTCAAATATCTAACAAGATTACTGTGTGTGTGACCTTGATTATATACATAAGCAGGTGATCTATATACACGAAGAGGATTACAGCGAAGATTTTTACACTAATTCGCAATTCACACATTATTTATTTATTGGTGTTTAAGGTCACATACTTATGCACAATGGCTAATCATGGCCGTGACAGTTTTACGGATGGAGGAAGCTGGAGTACCCGGAGAGAACCACCGAGCAACGACGAGCAGCTGCCAGCTCCCCAACATCGTAACTCCGCACTACAGCACAGGCAGGGTTAGATTGGTTGAAGACATGCGCACCATCGACGTACAGTACGCCTTAGTACACGGCGTTATCGTGTCCCCATGTGGACAATCGGGGTTAAGTGCCTTGCCCAAGGACACAACGCGGGAGTCCGAATCCATCGCTCAGACGGTCACCCATCCGAGGATTAACCGGGCTCAACGTTGCTTAACTTCGGTGATCTGACGAGAACGCAATTCACACAAGTAAATTATATTTATACCCCTAATGTTAGTTAGATAATAGCTGATGTGTTTTTGTAACTAGTTTTACTAAAGTTATATACATGCCTACACAAATCTAAGTCAAAGTGGAAACCTGCCCGGCAGCCTATATATAATATCTGGTACACAGAGTTATGGTTTCCAGATGAATTTGGATGGCCACGTGTGTATGCATTCCTGTGTACACACAAGTGTACAAAGACAATGTCCTACATATGTATGTATACCCACCCACACATACACAAACAGGTCAGTTTTATTAACATGGATGATTGCAGTGAAGGTTTTTACCGACATTCACAATTCACACAATTAACAACTAATAATTATATTTCTACCCCTAATATTAATTAGGCAACAGCATATGTGCATAATATTACATAATATTACATCAGAACCTTCCATACTTGAAAGTATAACGGTCATAATCTGACCGTTCATACTGTCTAGAAACACACCCCCCATTGCCCACTTTGTGATTGTTTGTAGCTAATCTAGCTACAGATACATACAATCTTCTACACAAATCATGGTGGAAACATACTCCAACATGTGTATAAATATATAAATAGATGGGTTTGTCTCCAATATGATTTGGGTGTATATATATTTATGTTTTCACCAAATTATATATGTGTAATTTCTTAACGCGTTAGTACTCAGAGTTTACAATTAATGACCTTATTTAGGTAGCAATGGATGCATGTCTGAGTATATTTATACCCGTAATATTAGTTAGGCAACAGTATATGTACATAATATGTGTCCATAATATGTACATAACATTAAATCAAAACTTTCCATACATTAAAGTACAGCCTGAGTGTTCAAACTGTCTAGAAACACACCCTCCATTGCCCACTTTGTGATTGTTTGTAGCTAATCTTGCTGCAGATACATTTTCACTTCTACACAAATCATATTGGAAGCATACTCACATATATATGTTTCCAAATTACCAATACGATTTGGGTATATATATATATATATATATATACACTTCATCAAATATTTTATATAACTTCGTCAAATTGCCGTCATGCTCGGAAGTTTACTTCCTTCTAAGCGGCTTTCATTTTTGACTAATACTTATTCCGTTACGTTAAGTGCCGTACCAATGTGTATCGCGTCATGGGAACGTAAAATTTAGCGTCACGCTGATCCTAATTGTTGAATGGGAATTATAAAATTGATCGTGATACGCGTACGTCTTACAGATCGATTTATTATTTGGCAAGTGGATGCCTAGCTCCTAATCACGAACCCGTCTATAAAATCGCCGATGCATGTCTTCCTTGGGTGGCAACAAGTAAAGATATGTTCCGCATTACACGTTGTTCGCCTTCTTTAATTGTAAATTATGGACAAACAAGACCGTATCATATCTTCCTAAGGTGGTAACGAGTGGAGATATATTCCGCGTTATCTCGCGCATTTTTTTGTTCTCAGCCTTAGAATTAGAAACATTCAATCATTTATCTCAACCTCGCCCTGGTAACAGAGGCAGAAGCGAGTTCGCATGCAGTATTCACACATTCAGCCATTCCTTGACCCGAATTGTTTACACGCGTTGTTCTCCATATTCAAGTGTATTGCTTATAAAACCACTGTATCATATCTCCGTTGGGTGGTAAAGATATGTTCCCCGTTTCATGTTGTTCCCCGTATCCGAGTCTATTACGCGCAAAATAACCGTATCATATCTTCCTTGGGTGGCAACAAGTAAAGATATGTTCCGCGTTATTACGTAAAAAGCAAATATGAATTAGACACTATTTCTAAAACCTAGCCCTGGTAACAGAGGCAGAGGCAAGTAAGTTCGTATACCGTATTCACACATCCAACCACTCCGCGCGCCTCCATATCTCCGCCCCAGTACCCAAACCGCGTCAATCAGACATCAATACCGCTGATGGAAAATATAATTTTTTATACCCTTCTTGCGTAGTAATACCCCCCCCCCCCCCACCCCGCCCGATCCTTCCAGGGTGTGTAAATGTCTTGTCCCAACCCACTATTGCAGCATATATATGCCCTCCACCACTGATCTAAGTGCAGTCCCTCCTATAATGTCTACACTGACAATCGTAGGCTAGGGTTCCATACCCCCCCCCCCACACACACACACACACACCGCATACACATGATGTACGCACTGACATGTACCAAATGATCATAATCTCGCAACATATACACGCTATGTCCAACACCAATGCGTGCGTGTTTAGGTGTAATTGCTCTGTACACTAATTTTTGTCCCCCCCCCCCCCGCCCCCGTTCAGCAAGTTTATAAATGAGAATATTTGGAATTATTCTTGTCTATTGAGCCCATTGGGTTCTAGTGTTTGAAGTTTGTTAATCCAAAATGCTTCACGACCCCTCCTGTAAGCTGTATTTTGTTTATTAATTTGTTCAATCCCAATAATTATAAAATCGTTTATACTATGGTTTTTGGTCAGAAAATGATGTGGTACTGAACAGGTACGGTACGTTGATGATATCTGGGGAGTATGGACGCATGGGTTGGAGTCTCTGAAACAATATCATTCTTTGGCAAATACGATACACCCAAGAATACAGGTCGATTTAAGGTGGTCTGAAAATGAGATAGAATTCTTAGACACGGTAGTCAAAATTGAAGACGGATTTCTTAAAACCGGTTTATATACAAAACCCACGGCCACGCATCAATACCTACACGCAAAGTCAGATCACCCAATCAACACTAAAAGAGCGATACCATATGGAATAGCTTCAAGAGTAAAAAGAATATGTTCCGATAATGCTGAATATGAATGCCACAAAAATAATATAAAACAGCACCTGCATGCCAGAGGTTACGACGAAAAGTTTGTAAGCGAACAACTAGAAAAGGTCGATCAAATCGAGCGCAAACAGTTACTTGAAAAACGATCCAACAATTCAACCGGCGAAAGAGTCCCGTTTGTGGTCACATACTCGCGGCGCCTCCCCGACATCGGGAAAATAACGCGGGAACGGATGCCCATTTTACACCGCTCAAAACGCATGAAGTTGGCATTCGAAAAACCTCCCCTGATTTCGTACAAAAGACTGAAAAATTTGGGAGATATCATAGTCCACAGCAAGCATAATAAAATGTTCAACAATCAAGGGACGGGATCTGATAGATGCGAGAGAAAATGTGCAATCTGTGGGTTTATGCTCCAAACAAAACAATTCGCAGACAAGAACGGGACGGCCTACCACATAGGCAAAAAAATCACCTGCATGTCCAGGAATGTGATATATGGGATTTTCTGCGACAAGTGCAATGAAGTCGTGTACGTGGGAGAGACGGGGACAAAATTGTATGAGAGAATGCAAAACCACCTGAGTAGAATAAAACTTGAGGTTATGGATGAACCGATACCACATCATTTTCTGACCAAAAACCATAGTATAAACGATTTTAAGATTATTGGGATTGAACAAATTAATAAACAAAATACAGCTTACAGGAGGGGTTGTGAAGCATTTTGGATTAACAAACTTCAAACACTAGAACCCAATGGGCTCAATAGACAAGAATAATTCC